>OY992879.1:42469728-42474728 GCA_963921405.1 Cepaea hortensis
ATTTTTGTACTGTTTTTGATTTGTTTGTTTAGTCTCTTTTAGTTTTTACAACCACTATTTCTACCACAATCTAACACCTTAATTCATTGCCTGGGCTCTAACATGGTATTTCCTGTGTGAACATCTATAAAATACTTTCTGCCTCTGCCCGAGATCTCGTATATCTTCTTATCTAATTACTATCATCTTTTTTTGTCGGTTGAGGCGGTGTGAGGTTCTCTCGTCTTTTCACTATTTTTCTTCTTTGGCCGTAACGAAGTCAGAACTACTCTTTACCTCTTAGCACCGTAGTGAAGGAAGCATCAGTCTTTATGATTGTCCCCCTTTGTCTTTTCCCTCGGCTACAAAATGGCGACCCCGACGAGATATAGTGGCAGCCTTTGAATTGTTCTGTTAGAATTGTTTTAGTATCTAGTGATTGTTTTGTGTGATAGGTCAGTGTTTATGTTTGTGGTGCCCATTGTCTTTGAGTTGTGACATTAGAACCCAGGTTTGCTGCTGAGACCCCCCGGGCATTCCTGCACAAGAGAGGAGTCCCCTGTATGGTGAGTGGGCTCAGATAAATTGCCTCCTAGTACACTTTCACTGTATCCTATCCAGAGCAAGGATGGCTCTGTCTTCAATGTTAGGGACCGTAGTTCCCCTCCCAGTTGGTGCCCCTGACGTCGCAGGGCCCAATGGTGAAGTCAGGTACATAATTGCACCTGTGAAGATAGAAGTACCTTGTTTTGGCCGGCAGGGTGGGCCAGCTGTTGAGGAGTATGTGAGGAAGGTGACATCTGCATGGAGGGCTGGTGCGGTATGTGATGAATGACAGAGTTGACATCATTTGGGAAAGTGTTGCTCCCAATGTGTGGGCGGAACTTGAGCTTAGATCAGCTTGTAATGACCCTGAGGAGATGCTGCAGACCATTCAGCAGGTGTATGGAGAGCAGCGCAGCATGGTGGAACTTGCTGCAGCTTTCTTCCAAGTGAAACAAGATGCTGGGGAATCCATCATGGATTTCTCTCACCGGGTCCACAAAGCCTTTCGTTTGGTGCTGGAAGCACAGAGAAAGAGGGACATGGTTGCTTGGGATCCAGTGATCCTAAGAGACTGGTTTGTTGCAAAACTACATAATGTTCTCAGCAGGAGGATGGTGGAGGAGAGGATATCGCAAGATCCTTCAGTGACTTTCCTCAGTGTTAGAGACTTGGACATGCGATGGGCTGGTGTGTCATTAGCTCCAGAAGTCGGTGCATACCAATATGTAGAACCTCAAGATTACAGTTCAGAGAGGTGGCCTAATGCCAGTGGTGAGTGTCAAGGGGTCCAGCATGATGATGTGGTGGTGGAGGAGCTTCGAGCTAAGCTAGGTCGGATGAGAGCCTTAGCTGATTCGTTGTTGCAGCCCAAGGTACGACGCAAGAGGTGCAATGTTTGTAGAAGCCGCACCCACCTCCAGAACAGGTGTCCAAAGAGAGGGGTTAGTGTTTTTCAGAACCCCTCTAGAGTGAATTGTAGCGAAGTGTTTGCAAGCGTAAGCCACCGAGACCAGCAGGGCCTTAAGCGACAACAGAGTCCGCCCCAGGTTGATCCTTCTAAAGGATCAGCCCCAGCAGTCCAGGTTGGTGCAGTATCAACTTCTGATAGCCGGATAGTTATGCGTGGCAACCAGGGAAATTTCTTTCGCAGGAAGAGGCGGAGGAAGAGGGGACGATGGATGTCTCCTGGTGTCAGTGTGGTCGACCAGTTAGAAGGTGTTAGAAATGTGACAGGTGGACCGTGTATTGTGACGGGTGTGAGCCAAAATTCTCGGCATACGGATATGTCAACTCGTGACTTTGTGCAAAAGGGGATTGTGAAAGACCACCAGCAAGAACCTTTGCCCGTTAGACATGGTTGTGAAAGATAGAGACTGTTTTCATCTGTTTAGGAATCCCAGTCTTTTGGATTGACAGCCTTAGTGTAGTTAGTTAATTAGCAGTTATGTTTTGCTGTTTTTATGTATTATAATTGCAGGTAGATGGTGTCATGTGATGACATGTGTTTCTTTTAGAGTGCAAGAACACCAGGCAGACCAGGTGAAAGGGGTGGTTCTGGTGTTCATATGGTGTTGTCATTAGCATCATGTCCAGTAAGAGAGTAACTTCCAGGGTGAATTATATGGGATATTATTGAGATAACAATGTTTTGTTGACCCTGTATGGGGTGTTCCTTTGTGTTTATATCCAGGTTATAGGTGACATCTTGATAACCATTAGCGTATGGAAATCAGTGAGGTTTTTTGTTAGTTGTTGACATGATCATTGAGTTTGGGTGCATGTCTAGGTATATATTTATGAGATTGTTGTCCCCATGTAATAATTGCAATTGTCATTTTGATGACTGTTTATGGGTAGATGTAATGAATTTCTTATTTGATTGATGATTATGTTTTTGGAGGAGGTAACATTTGACATAGTTTTTTTGCCTTTGTCATTTCGATGACTGTTGATGTATAACTGTCATTGGTGTCTTGATTAATTGATGATTATGTTTTTGGATGTGCTAACATGTGACATAGATTTGTTATGCCTTTGTAATTTTGATGATGGTTTATGTGTAGGTGTAAGTAATTGCTTGCTTGATTAGTGATTTTGCTTTTTTTATGTGGTGACCAATGATCTTATTTTGTGGCGAACTAGCTGGATGTTAACTATTTTTTTTAAAGAGATAGCTAGGGTGAGGATATAAAATAGTCTATTCTTTTGTCGGGACGACAAAAAAAGTAGGGGGTTGGATATGTCACAACGCCAAACCAATGCACTTAGTTTGGTCTGTGAAAGCCGTATGGTCTTGGCCACGCCGGAAACGCCACTTGAAACAAAGACCTGAGGCCATTTTTCCTTGTAGCAGCCAGCTCGGTGTGTGAAGGCAGGCGCTGGGCCTTGTGTAGTTTTGTGGCCAGCCCGCTTTGAGACAAGATATGTGGGGTTTCCCATCTGTTCATCAGTGAACAACATATGTCAGAAGAAAAAGCCGAGCGGCTGACTAGTTAGTGTCAGCAGACCTGGGTTCTTGGTGGGATAGTAAATTGTGTCACAACTCTGTTGTTTATGTCGCGTCTTGGGGTTTATGTTGTGTGACCTATGTTTTTGTAGTGACTTATTGTCATCTGTGTCAAAGTCCTTTATTGTGTCATTCTACTCAGCTACTGTTTGAAGCACCTGTGTTGTGGTACTTGGTGTACCCTGTTGTCTTAAGTTCTGATGACTGAATAGGGGCCACCCTTGGTTGATGTTTGATATATGCAGTTGTCTGTTGTATCTGTAATGGAACATCCCTTATTGAATGCTTTATTCAATGTGTTTGAACACAAATTGTCACCAAAATTTGTAGCAGTTGATAAATAAAGAGCTATTTTTGTACTGTTTTTGATTTGTTTGTTTAGTCTCTTTTAGTTTTTTACAACCACTATTTCTACCACAATCTAACACCTTAATTCATTGCCTGGGCTCTAACATGGTGTTTCCTGTGTGAACATCTATAAAATAGTTTCTGCCTCTGCCCGAGATTTCGTATATCTTCTTATCTAATTACTATCATCTTTTTTTTGTCGGTAGAGGCGGTGTGAGGTTCTCTCGTCTTTTCACTATTTTTCTTCTTTGGCCGTAACGAAGTCAGAACTACTCTTTACCTCTTAGCACCGTAGTGAAGGAAGCATCAGTCTTTATGATTGTCTCCCTTTGTCTTTTCCCTCGACTACAATAGTAACATATAAAGGCAGGAAATCAGATCCTTTCCAAATAATATCTGGCTTGAAACAGGGTGATGCACTATCGCCGCTCCTCTTCAATCCGGCTCTAGAGAAAGTTGTAAGGAAGGTAAGAGAGGAATGTGCTATTGGAGGAACATCCAGACTGCTTGGTTATGCAGATGATATAGATATTATAGGAGAAAGTGAACAAAAGACATTGGAAATATTGACTCACTTAAAGGAAAAAGCCCAACAGATGGGGCTTTTTATGAACCAAGATGAGACAGAATATATAGTAATTTCAAGAGAAGGAACGGCTAAAAAATCTGGCCACATACAAATAGATAATATGACCATTAAAAGAACGGAAACATACAAATATCTGAGCACAATCTTCAATTGCTCCAACATAATAAGGGAAGAAACACAAGCTAGAATCAACTCTGGAACTAAGATATACTATGCACTACAACATCTGCTAAAATCAAATGCGCTATCTCATAACACCAAGATCACAATATACAAAATACTGATCAGACCAATTGTGCTGTATGGCTCTGAACCCTGGAGTACAACTCTCACGAAGTTCTTGATGATAAGTGCGTGAGATGGTCGTTGTCTAGGTAACGATGCTCCTGGTGTGTCAATTGAGCTATCTAACTGTCTCACAATGCAACTCACCCCAGTAATACACATCCACATTACACAAGATTGAGTTGGCGCACATAATCCTTTAATACAGAAAGAACACGGACAAACGGAACATCCTTATATATCCAGACACAATATAATCCATAGAATATAAATATCCTCCTCACAATTTAACCAGCGCACATTACTGCCTTCTCAAGCCTGCTTCATATCAAATCCATAAGACAGGGAATCCAGCTCCTATCCACAGCTAGACCTCACACAACACACCCACACACATGGGTCTAGTCTCCACTAACTATAAACCCACTCTGGGTTCAGGCCTCCATTAACTATCCAACCCCTACTGGGTTTCAAGCCTGTCTTCACAACTGGGAGAACAACACAACCACAGATCTGACCGCAGTCAGTCTAAAGCTCCCACTTCATTAGCTTACCGATCCGCTCGGCGCCAAAACATCAACTGCCCTCAAGTCCTCTGACTTCACCCAGAACTAACCTTTCTCTCCCCATCCACCCTGGGGGTTTCCACTCACACCCGCCCCATTATTTCTCAGGGTTGATTGTTTTTCTCGTAGCCAGGTCACTCACCTCAATGTCAATGACCCAGGCATATGTCAACAACTAAAG
>OY992879.1:42477228-42487228 GCA_963921405.1 Cepaea hortensis
TAACGGAAACGACGTTCCTTTATACAACATCGTGTAAATACAATTCTGCCAACCAGGATGTGTTGAGAGTCCATGTCGAGAGACTACACAAAAATAGCCATAATACGGCCGATAGAATATTCAAAAATAAATCTAATGACTGAGATTGCAGAAGTTTAACCTCTTATCTTCACTGTCGTAGATAACATTGGGTGATGATGATGATGGTGATGATGATGATGATAATGAATATGATGATGATGATGATGATGATGATGATGATGATGATGATGATGATGATGATGATGATGATGATGGTGGTGGTGGTGATGACGATGATGATGATGACGATGATTGGGAACTAATGGAAACGACGTTCCTTTATACAACAGAGTGTGAATACAATTGTGCCAGCCAAAGTGAATTCTCATCACTTCAGTTGTTTTTAACGCACATTTGAATCATTTATTTCAAATACAATAGAATCTCAACTCGTGGAGAAAGTCACTTGTCTGTGCCAGCCTTCCGTGACAATGGCCCCATCAAGACTAATTCTGAAAGTACTAGACACGGCGACCTTCACATTCAACACACACATTTACATGATGCGCACGTAGCTTGCGTTCAAACCAGACTTCCGCAGACGTCACCAACCAATGACAACCCGCGGCGGATGTTCTCTTGTCTGCCACAACTAGTGAATTTAAATCTGAAGTACCAATGCGGTGACTGTGCCCAGTTGTGGGTGGAGATCAACGTAAGACTATTTGTTTTGTTGTTTTCGCTCGCTTTGAACGCAAACGTAGTCCATACACGTTCTACCATGTCTAAAATTAGGTGGAACTGCGGTAAAGCTGTGAGAGTGTAAACAATATAAAATGACACAAAGTAGTGCAGCTTTACATAACAGAATTAAGACACATACAGAACGTTGCGGCGACTAGCCTTCATCAGCAAACAAACACACTAACAAACACAACATACAGTCAAGGAAATCTCTTGTGACTACATCAGAAGGTGACGACAGGACGAGAAAAGCAAAAGCATGAAAAATCAAGGCAATGAAGAGAAAATGAGAATTGAAAAAAATGGTAATTGAAAAAAATGTTAATTGAAAAAAAATTTTATTGAAAAAAAAATGTTAATTGAAAAAAATGTTCATACTCACCTCACAGTTCAGATCTGCAAGCAACTCTGAAAATCTCCGATGTATTCTGTTTATACCCGGTGCTAGGTGTTACGGCTCAGTGAGCACATTGAAAGAAGGGGGGCGGAGGCAGGAGGGCGGGACGGACGGTGACCAGTCTGGCAGGGGTATCTGAGCAATCTGAGTGGGTGCACCAACGAAGCATGGGGAAGGGGGGCGCAAGCATGATGGTGGTACTAACCAAAACCACACTATATACTCCTATATGTTATTGTGAGGCGAGTCCTAAAGTCTGGGTGGACTAACATGCGTGAACGCACATACACACATATACACCGCTCAAACAGACATAATGCTGGTGTATGTGGCCATGTGCAAGGTATATGTAAGAAGAGAGAGAGAGAGAGAGAGAGAGAGAGAGAGAGAGAGAGAGAGAGAGAGAGAGAGAGGAAAAGTGTCTGCGACATACCACATGAGGTATGCAGAGTACGTCGGTCTACAAGTACGAGGCTTCACTCATACTGTTCCCTATGAAATAGTCAGTAAGGTTGATTGTTATACAACATATTTAAGGATCAAATCGCCCAGTGCTTGTGTTGTTGGGGCTGTATAAGATCCAAACACTGGACTGACTTTTGCATGTGGATTAGCTTTCCGTATTACCAGTGTCCCTCGAATCCACTCCAACTTCAGAGGTGATTGTAATTTACGTCCCCAAGTCAAGTACTAGAAGTCAACATTTTTTTAGTTCAACTCACCGGTGTAGTGGTTGAACCCGCTACCTCGACATCAACATAAGACTATTTTAGGACTAATGAAACTATCACAGACAAAGCATTCGTATTGGGAAAGGTGGGTTCAGACGAAAGTTAGAGATGAATTTTAGAGATTGTCAAACGCTGACGATGCGTGTTGTTTAAAACTCTGACATTCCGTGGTAGACGCGGGTTCTATTCGACAGCAATTTTGACCAAAAGCAAATAAACTTGAAACAAATACATCATCTAGTGGGGATTAATGACAAATAAACTGTAGATACATTTCCCATTTAGTGGGGATTAATGACACATAAACTTGAGAAAAATGCCACATCTGGTGGGGATTAGCGACAAATAAACTTGAGCCAACTGCCTCATCTAGTGGGAGATTAATGACAAATAGACTTGAGAAAATGTTCCGTATACTTGGGGATGAATGACAAATAAACTTGAGACAATTGTCCCGTCTAGTGGGACATTAGTGACACATAAAGTTGAGACAAATGCCCCATCTAGTGGGGATTAATGGCAAATAAATTTTAGAGAACTGTTTCATCTAGTCGGGGAATAATGACACATGGGCTTGAGACAAATGCCCCGACTAGTGTGGGATTAATGACAAATAAACTTGAGACAAATGTCCCATCTAGTAGGGGGATTAATGACAAATAAATCTGAGACAAATGTTTCATCGGGGAATAACGACACGTGGGCTTGAGACAAATGCTTAGTCTAGTAGAGATGAATAGACAAGTCCCCCAAAACTCAGCAACAAACCTGCTTTTGACACGGGTAAAGATAACTCATCACAACTACCGCAACTTGCTATCACAAGCCCTAGGATATCGAATTCTAACATCTAATTAGAACTTAGATAAAGCAATAGAACATAAACGGCAACCAGGAGAAGAGACCACACACCACCAAGAGTCCAGGAACACAAGATTTGAAAGAAGTGATTGAGAGGACATTCAGAAACCTTTACCATAAGATCCGGAGTACGACAAGGTTGTGCTTGTTTCCCCCTCTTGTTCATAACCTATCCTATATAGACAGCACATGTAAAGAAATCAGTCAAACTGTAACACCACCGCATGAAGAACAGAACACATAAGAATAATAAATGGCAAAGTACACTGTGAAAGAACTCCTATTTTTTGCGGACGATCAAGAACGAATTGCAAAATCAGAAGCAGAATTACAAGTCCACATAAATAGTCTTAAGTGTGTAAGGATCATAACATGAAAATTAACATAAGTAAAACAGAGTTAATGACTATAACCAAATAAGAAACACAAGAAAGATTCACCAAAAAGAACACCCCCTGAAACAAGTAAAGAACTTCAGGTACTTAGGAAATATAATATCATCAGCAACAACAAAATTGCACGTCCTTGAAATGACGTAGCAGTCAACCCCAGCGTTTTGGCTGTTCCTGGTTCCTGGGCATGTTTTACGTTCAGTAGTTTGCCATTCTGGCGTAGGGGTTAAGGACCTTTTTCGTAATCCTGTATACTCTCGTACGAAACACAGCTACGCGAGATTCGGCAGCGGATCGTGTCTCGCTGGTTACTTACGGGGGTAAGTGAGCCGGTCCCTCAGAAAGCAATGGCAAACTACTAAATGTAAAACTTGCCAAGACATCAACAGCAGCTGGAAAATGCTGGTGTTGACAGCTATGTTCTGTAACTAGGATATGCACACAAAGGGGGGGGGGGGGTATTTAAGCAGCAGAGACATTATTCACGTCATCAGCCATTTTAAGACTTAAACCTAAATTATGCACATTGCCTTGGAGATGAGCCAATAGTTTAATCGGATATCAGAAAATGTCAATTTTTGGTTTCTTCGGAAATACGTTAGCGGGTGAATATTGTTCAACCTGTTGTCTGAACTAGGACTGTCTGTCTGTCTGTCTGTCTGTCTGTCTGTCTGTCTGTCTGTCTGTCTGTCTGTCTGTCTGTCTGTCTGTCTGTCTGTCTGTCTGTCTGTCTGTCTGTCTGTCTGTCTGTCTGTCTGTCTGTCTGTCTGTCTGTCTGTCTGTCTGTCTGTCTGTCTGTCTGTCTGTCTGTCTGTCTGTCTGTCTGTCTGTCTGTCTGTCTGTCTGTCTGTCTGTCTGTCTGTCTGTCTGTCTGTCTGTCTGTCTGTCTGTCTGTCTGTCTGTCTGTCTGTCTGTCTGTCTGTCTGTCTGTCTGTCTGTCTGTCTGTCTGTCTGTGTGTGTGTGTGTGTGTGTGTGTGTGTGTGTGTGAGTGTGTGTGTGTGTGTGTGTGTGTGTGTGTGTGTGTGTGTGTGTGTGTGTGTGTGTGTGTGTGTTAGTGATGGTCTACCTGTGAATATATTTCTTTGTTTGTGATCTGAATACGTGTATGGAGTGGCAATGTTGACCTGATACTATATGGAGTGAAATGTTACCCTTGCTACTGTATGGAGTGAAATGTTGACCATGCTACTCTATAGTGTTACATGTTGACCATGATACTGTATGGAGTGAAATGTTAACCATGCTACTGTATGGAGTGAAATGTTAACCATGCTACTGTATGGAGTGAAATGTTGACCATGCTACTGTATGGAGTGAAATGTTGACCATGCTACTGTATGGAGTGAAATGTTGACCAAGCTACTGTATGGAGTGAAATGTTGACCATGCTACTGTATGGAGTGAAATGTTGACCACGCTACTGTATGGAGTAAAATGTTGACCACGATACTATGTGGAGTGTAATGTTGACCATGCTACTGTATGGAGTGAAATGTTGACCATGCTACAGTATGGAGTGAAATGTTGACCATGCTACTGTATGGAGTGAAATGTTGACTATGCTACTGTATGGAGTGTAATGTTGACCATGCTACTGTATGGAGTGAAATGTTGACCATGCTACTGTATGGAGTGAAATGTTGACCATGCTACTGTATGGAGTGAAATGTTGACCATGCTACTGTATGGAGTGAAATGTTGACCAAGCTACTGTATGGAGTGAAATGTTGACCATGCTACTGTATGGAGTGAAATGTTGACCACGCTACTGTATGGAGTAAAATGTTGACCACGATACTATGTGGAGTGTAATGTTGACCATGCTACTGTATGGAGTGAAATGTTGACCATGCTACTGTATGGAGTGAAATGTTGACCATGCTACTGTATGGAGTGAAATGTTGACCATGCTGCTGTATGGAGTGTAATGTTGACCATGCTACTGTATGGAGTGAAATGTTGACCATGCTACTGTATGGAGTGAAATGTTGACCATGCTACTGTATGGAGTGAAATGTTGACCATCCTACTGTATGGAGTGAAATGTTGACCATGCTACTGTATGGAGTGAAATGTTGACCATGCTACTGTATGGAGTGAAATGTTGACCATGCTACTGTATGGAGTGAAATGTTGACCATGCTACTGTATGGAGTGAAATGTTGACCACGATACTATGTGGAGTGTAATGTTGACCATGCTACTGTATGGAGTGAAATGTTGACCATGCTACTGTATGGAGTGAAATGTTGACCACGATACTGTATGGAGTGAAATGTTGACCATGATACTACGTGGAGTGTAATGTTGACCATGCTACTGTATAAAGTGAAATGTTCACCATGCTACTGTATGGAGTGAAATGTTAACCATGATACTGTATGAAGTGAAATGTTAACCATGCAACTGTATGGAGTGAAATGTTGACCATGATACTATGTGGAGTGTAATGTTGACCTTGCTACTGTATGAAATGAAAATGTTGACCACGATACTGTATCAGTGAAATGTTGACCATGCTACTGTATGGAGTGAGAATGTTGACAAGGTACTGTATGGAGTGAAATGTTGACCATACTACTGTATAGATTGGAAATGTTAACCATGATACTGTATGTAGTATGATTAAAGAACTCATAGTTGAGGACGATCAAGCACTAAAAGCAAAATCATAAGGAGAATTACAAGTCTATATAAATTGGCTAAACGAAGTGTGTAAGGAACATAACATGAAAATTAGCATCAGTAAAACGGTGGTAAAATGGCGACGATATAGCGGCGATTTGTTCAGAGGGCACAATTTTTATGTTTTTCTGGAGGATGTGCTGTTATTTCGTATTGGTTTTCGGAAGTTGTTCACAAGAAACTACGGAGGGCAGGTGGTGGATGAAATTTTTAGGGCAGCCGACAGATAGTTGTTGGTTATGGTCTCAAATTTCGCGACGGCAGGCAGAAGATCTATGGAATGCTATGCAGGAATTTGGAATACCAAGGAAGTTAATCACCATGACTAGACTATGCATGGAAGATACTTATAATATAGTGTCACAGCGCCAAACCAATGCACTTAGTTTGGTCTGTGAAAGCCGTATGGTCCTGGCCACGCCGGAAACGCCACTTGAAACAAAGACCTGAGGCCAATTTTCCTTGTAGCAGCCAGCTCGGTGTGTGAAGGCAGGCGCTGGGCCCTGTGTAGTTTTGTGGCCAGCCCGCTTTGAGACAAGATATGTGGGGTTTCCCATCTGTTCATCAGTGAACAACATATGTCAGAAGAAAAAGCCGAGCGGCTGACTAGTTAGTGTCAGTAGACCTGGGTTCTTGGTGGGATAGTAAATTGTGTCACAACTCTGTTGTTTATGTCGCGTCTTGGGGTTTATGTTGTGTGACCTATGTTTTTGTAGTGACTTATTGTCATCTGTGTCAAAGTCCTTTATTGTGTCATTCTACTCAGCTACTGTTTGAAGCACCTGTGTTGTGGTACTTGGTGTACCCTGTTGTCCTAAGTTCTGGTGACTGAATAGGGGCCACCCTTGGTTGATGTTTGATATATGCAATTGTCTGTTGTATCTGTAATGGAACATCCCTTATTGAATGCTTTATTCAATGTGTTTGAACACAAATTGTCACCAAAATTTGTAGCAGTTGATAAATAAAGAGCTATTTTTGTACTGTTTTTGATTTGTTTGTTTAGTCTCTTTTAGTTTTTACAACCACTATTTCTACCACAATCTAACACCTTAATTCATTGCCTGGGCTCTAACATGGTATTTCCTGTGTGAACATCTATAAAATACTTTCTGCCTCTGCCCGAGATCTCGTATATCTTCTTATCTAATTACTATCATCTTTTTTTGTCGGTTGAGGCGGTGTGAGGTTCTCTCGTCTTTTCACTATTTTTCTTCTTTGGCCGTAACGAAGTCAGAACTACTCTTTACCTCTTAGCACCGTAGTGAAGGAAGCATCAGTCTTTATGATTGTCCCCCTTTGTCTTTTCCCTCGGCTACAAAATGGCGACCCCGACGAGATATAGTGGCAGCCTTTGAATTGTTCTGTTAGAATTGTTTTAGTATCTAGTGATTGTTTTGTGTGATAGGTCAGTGTTTATGTTTGTGGTGCCCATTGTCTTTGAGTTGTGACATTAGAACCCAGGTTTGCTGCTGAGACCCCCCGGGCATTCCTGCACAAGAGAGGAGTCCCCTGTATGGTGAGTGGGCTCAGATAAATTGCCTCCTAGTACACTTTCACTGTATCCTATCCAGAGCAAGGATGGCTCTGTCTTCAATGTTAGGGACCGTAGTTCCCCTCCCAGTTGGTGCCCCTGACGTCGCAGGGCCCAATGGTGAAGTCAGGTACATAATTGCACCTGTGAAGATAGAAGTACCTTGTTTTGGCCGGCAGGGTGGGCCAGCTGTTGAGGAGTATGTGAGGAAGGTGACATCTGCATGGAGGGCTGGTGCGGTATGTGATGAATGACAGAGTTGACATCATTTGGGAAAGTGTTGCTCCCAATGTGTGGGCGGAACTTGAGCTTAGATCAGCTTGTAATGACCCTGAGGAGATGCTGCAGACCATTCAGCAGGTGTATGGAGAGCAGCGCAGCATGGTGGAACTTGCTGCAGCTTTCTTCCAAGTGAAACAAGATGCTGGGGAATCCATCATGGATTTCTCTCACCGGGTCCACAAAGCCTTTCGTTTGGTGCTGGAAGCACAGAGAAAGAGGGACATGGTTGCTTGGGATCCAGTGATCCTAAGAGACTGGTTTGTTGCAAAACTACATAATGTTCTCAGCAGGAGGATGGTGGAGGAGAGGATATCGCAAGATCCTTCAGTGACTTTCCTCAGTGTTAGAGACTTGGACATGCGATGGGCTGGTGTGTCATTAGCTCCAGAAGTCGGTGCATACCAATATGTAGAACCTCAAGATTACAGTTCAGAGAGGTGGCCTAATGCCAGTGGTGAGTGTCAAGGGGTCCAGCATGATGATGTGGTGGTGGAGGAGCTTCGAGCTAAGCTAGGTCGGATGAGAGCCTTAGCTGATTCGTTGTTGCAGCCCAAGGTACGACGCAAGAGGTGCAATGTTTGTAGAAGCCGCACCCACCTCCAGAACAGGTGTCCAAAGAGAGGGGTTAGTGTTTTTCAGAACCCCTCTAGAGTGAATTGTAGCGAAGTGTTTGCAAGCGTAAGCCACCGAGACCAGCAGGGCCTTAAGCGACAACAGAGTCCGCCCCAGGTTGATCCTTCTAAAGGATCAGCCCCAGCAGTCCAGGTTGGTGCAGTATCAACTTCTGATAGCCGGATAGTTATGCGTGGCAACCAGGGAAATTTCTTTCGCAGGAAGAGGCGGAGGAAGAGGGGACGATGGATGTCTCCTGGTGTCAGTGTGGTCGACCAGTTAGAAGGTGTTAGAAATGTGACAGGTGGACCGTGTATTGTGACGGGTGTGAGCCAAAATTCTCGGCATACGGATATGTCAACTCGTGACTTTGTGCAAAAGGGGATTGTGAAAGACCACCAGCAAGAACCTTTGCCCGTTAGACATGGTTGTGAAAGATAGAGACTGTTTTCATCTGTTTAGGAATCCCAGTCTTTTGGATTGACAGCCTTAGTGTAGTTAGTTAATTAGCAGTTATGTTTTGCTGTTTTTATGTATTATAATTGCAGGTAGATGGTGTCATGTGATGACATGTGTTTCTTTTAGAGTGCAAGAACACCAGGCAGACCAGGTGAAAGGGGTGGTTCTGGTGTTCATATGGTGTTGTCATTAGCATCATGTCCAGTAAGAGAGTAACTTCCAGGGTGAATTATATGGGATATTATTGAGATAACAATGTTTTGTTGACCCTGTATGGGGTGTTCCTTTGTGTTTATATCCAGGTTATAGGTGACATCTTGATAACCATTAGCGTATGGAAATCAGTGAGGTTTTTTGTTAGTTGTTGACATGATCATTGAGTTTGGGTGCATGTCTAGGTATATATTTATGAGATTGTTGTCCCCATGTAATAATTGCAATTGTCATTTTGATGACTGTTTATGGGTAGATGTAATGAATTTCTTATTTGATTGATGATTATGTTTTTGGAGGAGGTAACATTTGACATAGTTTTTTTGCCTTTGTCATTTCGATGACTGTTGATGTATAACTGTCATTGGTGTCTTGATTAATTGATGATTATGTTTTTGGATGTGCTAACATGTGACATAGATTTGTTATGCCTTTGTAATTTTGATGATGGTTTATGTGTAGGTGTAAGTAATTGCTTGCTTGATTAGTGATTTTGCTTTTTTTATGTGGTGACCAATGATCTTATTTTGTGGCGAACTAGCTGGATGTTAACTATTTTTTTTTAAAGAGATAGCTAGGGTGAGGATATAAAATAGTCTATTCTTTTGTCGGGACGACAAAAAAAGTAGGGGGTTGGATATGTCACAGCGCCAAACCAATGCACTTAGTTTGGTCTGTGAAAGCCGTATGGTCTTGGCCACGCCGGAAACGCCACTTGAAACAAAGACCTGAGGCCATTTTTCCTTGTAGCAGCCAGCTCGGTGTGTGAAGGCAGGCGCTGGGCCTTGTGTAGTTTTGTGGCCAGCCCGCTTTGAGACAAGATATGTGGGGTTTCCCATCTGTTCATCAGTGAACAACATATGTCAGAAGAAAAAGCCGAGCGGCTGACTAGTTAGTGTCAGCAGACCTGGGTTCTTGGTGGGATAGTAAATTGTGTCACAACTCTGTTGTTTATGTCGCGTCTTGGGGTTTATGTTGTGTGACCTATGTTTTTGTAGTGACTTATTGTCATCTGTGTCAAAGTCCTTTATTGTGTCATTCTACTCAGCTACTGTTTGAAGCACCTGT
>OY992879.1:42492228-42909728 GCA_963921405.1 Cepaea hortensis
TACCAATGCGGTGACTGTGCCCAGTTGTGGGTGGAGATCAACGTAAGACTATTTGTTTTGTTGTTTTCGCTCGCTTTGAACGCAAACGTAGTCCATACACGTTCTACCATGTCTAAAATTAGGTGGAACTGCGGTAAAGCTGTGAGAGTGTAAACAATATAAAATGACACAAAGTAGTGCAGCTTTACATAACAGAATTAAGACACATACAGAACGTTGCGGCGACTAGCCTTCATCAGCAAACAAACACACTAACAAACACAACATACAGTCAAGGAAATCTCTTGTGACTACATCAGAAGGTGACGACAGGACGAGAAAAGCAAAAGCATGAAAAATCAAGGCAATGAAGAGAAAATGAGAATTGAAAAAAATGGTAATTGAAAAAAATGTTAATTGAAAAAAATTTTTATTGAAAAAAAAATGTTAATTGAAAAAAATGTTCATACTCACCTCACAGTTCAGATCTGCAAGCAACTCTGAAAATCTCCGATGTATTCTGTTTATACCCGGTGCTAGGTGTTACGGCTCAGTGAGCACATTGAAAGAAGGGGGGCGGAGGCAGGAGGGCGGGACGGTGACCAGTCTGGCAGGGGTATCTGAGCAATCTGAGTGGGTGCACCAACGAAGCATGGGGAAGGGGGGCGCAAGCATGATGGTGGTACTAACCAAAACCACACTATATACTCCTATATGTTATTGTGAGGCGAGTCCTAAAGTCTGGGTGGACTAACATGCGTGAACGCACATACACACATATACACCGCTCAAACAGACATAATGCTGGTGTATGTGGCCATGTGCAAGGTATATGTAAGAAGAGAGAGAGAGAGAGAGAGAGAGAGAGAGAGAGAGAGAGAGAGAGAGAGAGAGAGGAAAAGTGTCTGCGACATACCACATGAGGTATGCAGAATACGTCGGTCTACAAGTACGAGGCTTCACTCATACTGTTCCCTATGAAATAGTCAGTAAGGTTGATTGTTATACAACATATTTAAGGATCAAATCGCCCAGTGCTTGTGTTGTTGGGGCTGTATAAGATCCAAACACTGGACTGACTTTTGCATGTGGATTAGCTTTCCGTATTACCAGTGTCCCTCGAATCCACTCCAACTTCAGAGGTGATTGTAATTTACGTCCCCAAGTCAAGTACTAGAAGTCAACATTTTTTTAGTTCAACTCACCGGTGTAGTGGTTGAACCCGCTACCTCGACATCAACATAAGACTATTTTAGGACTAATGAAACTATCACAGACAAAGCATTCGTATTGGGAAAGGTGGGTTCAGACGAAAGTTAGAGATGAATTTTAGAGATTGTCAAACGCTGACGATGCGTGTTGTTTAAAACTCTGACATTCCGTGGTAGACGCGGGTTCTATTCGACAGCAATTTTGACCAAAAGCAAATAAACTTGAAACAAATACATCATCTAGTGGGGATTAATGACAAATAAACTGTAGATACATTTCCCATTTAGTGGGGATTAATGACACATAAACTTGAGAAAAATGCCACATCTGGTGGGGATTAGCGACAAATAAACTTGAGCCAACTGCCTCATCTAGTGGGAGATTAATGACAAATAGACTTGAGAAAATGTTCCGTATACTTGGGGATGAATGACAAATAAACTTGAGACAATTGTCCCGTCTAGTGGGACATTAGTGACACATAAAGTTGAGACAAATGCCCCATCTAGTGGGGATTAATGGCAAATAAATTTTAGAGAACTGTTTCATCTAGTCGGGGAATAATGACACATGGGCTTGAGACAAATGCCCCGACTAGTGTGGGATTAATGACAAATAAACTTGAGACAAATGTCCCATCTAGTAGGGGGATTAATGACAAATAAATCTGAGACAAATGTTTCATCGGGGAATAACGACACGTGGGCTTGAGACAAATGCTTAGTCTAGTAGAGATGAATAGACAAGTCCCCCAAAACTCAGCAACAAACCTGCTTTTGACACGGGTAAAGATAACTCATCACAACTACCGCAACTTGCTATCACAAGCCCTAGGATATCGAATTCTAACATCTAATTAGAACTTAGATAAAGCAATAGAACATAAACGGCAACCAGGAGAAGAGACCACACACCACCAAGAGTCCAGGAACACAAGATTTGAAAGAAGTGATTGAGAGGACATTCAGAAACCTTTACCATAAGATCCGGAGTACGACAAGGTTGTGCTTGTTTCCCCCTCTTGTTCATAACCTATCCTATATAGACAGCACATGTAAAGAAATCAGTCAAACTGTAACACCACCGCATGAAGAACAGAACACATAAGAATAATAAATGGCAAAGTACACTGTGAAAGAACTCCTATTTTTTGCGGACGATCAAGAACGAATTGCAAAATCAGAAGCAGAATTACAAGTCCACATAAATAGTCTTAAGTGTGTAAGGATCATAACATGAAAATTAACATAAGTAAAACAGAGTTAATGACTATAACCAAATAAGAAACACAAGAAAGATTCACCAAAAAGAACACCCCCTGAAACAAGTAAAGAACTTCAGGTACTTAGGAAATATAATATCATCAGCAACAACAAAATTGCACGTCCTTGAAATGACGTAGCAGTCAACCCCAGCGTTTTGGCTGTTCCTGGTTCCTGGGCATGTTTTACGTTCAGTAGTTTGCCATTCTGGCGTAGGGGTTAAGGACCTTTTTCGTAATCCTGTATACTCTCGTACGAAACACAGCTACGCGAGATTCGGCAGCGGATCGTGTCTCGCTGGTTACTTACGGGGGTAAGTGAGCCGGTCCCTCAGAAAGCAATGGCAAACTACTAAATGTAAAACTTGCCAAGACATCAACAGCAGCTGGAAAATGCTGGTGTTGACAGCTATGTTCTGTAACTAGGATATGCACACAAAGGGGGGGGGGGGGTATTTAAGCAGCAGAGACATTATTCACGTCATCAGCCATTTTAAGACTTAAACCTAAATTATGCACATTGCCTTGGAGATGAGCCAATAGTTTAATCGGATATCAGAAAATGTCAATTTTTGGTTTCTTCGGAAATACGTTAGCGGGTGAATATTGTTCAACCTGTTGTCTGAACTAGGACAACAGACGGATATCATTTGAAGCAGCACCGGGATCACAGATGCATTGTTTTTGTTGCCGAAAAGGGCAACCAAAAACACTTATAATTTCAGGTTGAGTAAATTTGCGGGGAATTTGTGCATGTGTGTTTAAACACAATCGTAGACGCACATTCTGCTTGATATGATGTGTTTATCATCATCATCATCATCATCATCATCATCATCATCATCATCATCATCATCATCACCATCATCATCATCATCATCATCATTATCATCAAGTTAAAGATCTGGAAACGTATTGAAGACGTCAGATCATGCCTTATCTGTACTACCCAGTGGCGTGCAGAGGTTCTTTGATGCCCGGGGCCAATCCCTTGATTGGATGCCCCTTTACCTCATTCATTCCTCCTCCCCTCGGACTACACTGTGCTGCCCCTCTCCTTAACTGGATGCCCCCCTCCCGGCTGGATGCCCGTTGCCGTCGCAACTTTATGTTCACGGGAACACCGTACCTGTGGTACGGCATACAGGAGCTGGCCGTTATCTTGGCTGGGGCATGATATTAGACATGGAGGTTTATTACAGAAGGGCAAGAGAAACACACATCACACAATGTGCAAGGGTGCTGGGGCACATTCTTAGACATGGAGGTCTGTTAGAGAAGGGCAAGAGAAACACTCATCATACAACGTGCAAGGGTGCTGGGGCACATTCTTAGACATGGAGGTCTGTTAGAGAAAGGCACGAGAAACAAACATTACACAAGAGTACTAGAGCACAGTCTTAATAGTGGAGGTCTATTAGAGAAGGGCAAGAGAAACACAAATCACAAAAGGGTACTGGGGTACAGTCTTAATCATGGAGGTCTATTAGAGAAGGGCAAGAGAAACACATATCACACAAGGGTGCTAGGGTACAGTATTCGACATGGAGGTATGTTAGAGAAGGACAGGAGAAACACATATCTCACAACGTGCAAGGGTACTGGGGCACAGTCTTTGACATGGGGGTCTATTACAGAAGGTCAGGAGAGAAAAACACATCACACAAGGGTACTGAGGTACAGTATTAAACTTGGAGATCTATTACAGAAGGGCAGGAGAAACACATATCATACAACGTGCAAGGGTGCTGGGATACAGTCTCAGACATGGGGGTCTATTACAGAAGGGCAAGAGAAACACACATCACACAAGGCCGCTCCAGCACAGTATTAGACATGGAGGTCTGTTAGAGCACGACAAGAGCAACACAAATTACACAAGGGTGCTGGGACACAGTATTACAAAAAGAGATCTATTAGAGAAGAACAAGAGAAACACATCACACCGGGGTGCTGCGTCACAGTATTAGACAAGGAGGTCTATTCGAGAAGGACAAGAGAAACACATCACACAATGAATGCAAGGGTGTTGGGGCACAGATTTATGTTGCCCTTGAGAGAGTGGCTGAGAGCTGGACATAGTGAAGGGACATGATCAGACGACCTCAACGCAGCTCTGCGGACTGAATAAATGAATGTAAACATGAATGAATATTGAAGTTGTAAGATCGCAGCACGCTTATGATGAAGATGGATATCCGATTAAATTACAAAATAGCTGCCTGCTCAGTAATAGACCTGAATTTACCTAGCGTAATATATATATATATATATATTTATTTTTTTAAATTCGCATATCCTTTACAGTTTACAGGACATCGCTGTCAACATCAGCATCTTTCAGCTGTTTGTTGATTTCTTGGCAAGATTACGCTCAGTAGTTTGCCATTGCTTTCTGAGCGACCGGCTCACATACCCCGTAAGTTACAACGCGGCGAGAACCGTACCCTGCGTGTTTATTAGAGTATACACAATAACAATGTTAGTTACATATTCTTTACAGGACGCCCCAGTTAACCCCAGCAATTTTGGCTGTTTGTGCTTGTTTGGCAAGTTTACGTTCAGTAGTTTGCCATTTCTTTCTGAACGACAAGCACTTATACCATTGTATGAAAACCAATACAAGGCGGTCTGATTCAAAATCACTCGCAGCTGTGTTTCGAACGCGGTATGCGGGACTAACATCGCAATCGCAACACTTTCGCCACTGAGCGGGCTACACAATAATAGCAGACGACTGTGTATTCAGTGATGAGCCCAGCAGGCTGAGGTTACGACAGAGACGACTGAAGAAGAGAATGCAGATTACACCTTGCAATTCTTGTCATTTGATCCTTCGCCAGTGTCATGCCGGGGTAAATAAGATAAGTAAAATATGGCAGCCATGTCAACGAATGAGGAAGAACTTGGAGGCAGCGGAAGTATGGTTTCTGGGTCGAATATTTCGAGTAAGTTGGACAGCCAGAGTTGGAAACAACGATTACCGTCAAAATAGAACACAGTTTGCAACAATAAGGAAGAAATAAACGGCGTTCTTTTATCATGAGATGAGGACAGAGGCACTGGAGAATATCGAGAAGACTGGAAAGATTAGATATAATAGAGACAGATCGAGTGAAATGATGCTGGGTTATCTAACACGGTGGCAGATACTAATATTATCAAAAGAATTTATCCACACAACTAAGATCCGAGAGCTGCAGGAAAACATGATCGCCTACGCCGTTTGACCAGGCACATAATGATGATACTGACTTGCCGCTGTGTGGACTACTCGTGATGTCTACTGAGGCAGTAAATGTGAAGATAGATGGATGTCAATGATCAGAGATTAAGCCGCCGTCAGACTGTAAGGCTGATTAACTGGCCCGAGCTCACGGTGTGAGCATCAAGTCCCAGGAGGATCGACTGATATGTGTCACGCACGTGGTACGGCCGTTAAGAACAGCTCGCTATTTATGACAGCGTAGGTTATTTGCCTCGGCGCGGCTTCGTAAATCGGGCACATGCTATTACGGACTGACTTCGTTGTGTATTCATCCACACTTCCATTTGTTACTACAGCATGGAGAGCGACATGTGTTGCAACATCGTATAGTACAGCTCCTTTCCACGCGTCTTAGAGCGCAATGGGATTATGGTGCTTGGCCCATATTTTATAAACCAATCGACACTGGGTGGCTGATGTGGTATCAGTATCAGTATCATCCGGCCACCTTTACTTCCCAAGATATTTCCTGGTCCCCATTTTACGCTGGGTGGACCTGGGAGCCCATGTCATTTTAAGAAATAAAAATCAGCCCCCGAGGCTGATACTGATGGGATCAGACGACACAGGCTAGTCAAGCCAGCGTCTAGCCACTACACAACTCGGCTCCCATGCCATATGGCCAAGGTATATTCAATATGTTAGCGGGACCCAGAAGGGAAGCGAAGAATCGTGACACTCAAACTTAACTTGCATGACATAAGAGACGATTAAGGAGGATTGGTGTGGGCCTGGCAACCCTATGCCGCAGAAAATGTTAGCCGCTGACAATTAGAACAAACCATAAGTATTTCTAAAGAAAATGATAGAAAAATAGTTCAGCCAAGCAAGGTGAAACGAGTCCTCTTCTTTAAGATGAGGAGGCGATGCGGCCAAAGCCACACAGAGTGGCTCTCCGACGTACCTCCGTCACCTAGGGAAGTCTCCAGAAGGCAACAGGTACATATAACTACATATGGACTGGGAAAGACAACACCAGTGCTAGGGAAAATGAAACATTATAAGACTGGCTGTAGAAGAAGTGAAGCTGGTCAGCTGTACAATCACAAGAGACAGAATGGGCGTACCTGCCGTCACCAGTATACATACAACGCCCAAACTTTGTGACAACTAAATATTTCATTTCATTGTCTTCAAGAGAGAAGAACAAAGAAAAGACAAAACGATAAATACTTAGATAGTTGGTGCACATGGCATAATCGTTACAAGAATGCAGACCTGATTTGAGACTGGTGATCATGTGAGGTGGAGAACCGTGGTCACCCAGGCGTATTGGCATTGTCATTGCATCAATATAGAAAAAAAGATAGGCAATATTAGAAAGTGCGAAACATACAGAGGTATATCACCTTTGAGTGACACTGGGGAATATGTATGCAAACTTTTGGAATGTAGAGCTAGACCAGTACTTGGACAACAGTTAAGTAAAATTTTGTTTCAGGGAAGGTAAAATGTACTCTTATGCACTATTCACACTAAGAAAATATGTGGGTGTGGGGCATCGAAAGCAATCACCAGCAGAATATTGGCAGGTCCTCATGGCCGAATGGGTAAGGGCGCGTTTTCTTAGACATCCGGTGTGCTGATGCCGAGGTAAGCGGTTCAACCCCTACACCAGACAGCTGGACTAAAATGGTGACCTGTCGTCCTTGACTTGGGGACGTAAATTACAAGTACCTCTGAAGTCGGAGTGGGTTTGCCTGATGGCGAGGGACACTGTTAATAGGGAAAGCTAATCCACACGCAAAATTCAGTCTCTCACAATTAATAAATAGTGTGTGTGGACTACGCTTGAGTTCAAAGCGAGCGAGCGCAAAACAAAAGCAGAATATTGTGTTTGTAGATGAGGAAAAGTCTTTCGAGTGAGTAGATAGGTATAAATTATTGGACCATCCTTGAAGACTACGGGATACTAAGACAATTCCTAGAAAACACCATAGCCATGCACCACTCGAGCAAGGTAAGTGCGTTAAAACAATTTCACTTGAATTTGTTGTCGTTGTGCCATGGGTTCTTTATACTGTTTTCTGCATTGCTATTATCAGTCTACGCCTGAATTGTTCTTAACGTTTCCCACTGTTGTTGATTATGGAGTCATGATATTCAGTTTATAGGTTGCATTTATTCAATCAATCGCATACCCTTTACAGAACCTCGCTGACATAACAACCGTCCTGAAAACGTCTATGTCATAAGCAAGGTGTCTCCCGTCCGATACACCCATTTGGAGATCAGCTGCCACATCCTGCATCCATCTTCTCTTTGCCCTTCCTCTTCTTCTCTTCCTGGGCATATACCCCTCCACTATTGTTCTCTCCAAACTTTCTTGACGTTTCAAGTGACCAACTTATTTCAACTTTCTTTATTTTATCGTCTTTAGTAGCCAACCTTCTTCATTATTCAGATCGTGTCGTGTGGATGCATTTGTTCTTTCCTGTATCCAAGATATTCTTAGAACCCGTCTGTAACATTTATATTCGAAGCTGCGTTGTTCTGCTTATTTAGTAAGTGTCATATGCTTATGTTGCAAAGGGAATGGTGAAGGCTTTTAAAAATCTAATTTTTGTAGTTGTATCTGTCCCAATCCACAATTTATTCAGCTGTTTAAGTTTTTGAAAAGCAATAAATATCCATCTTTTAATTTCCTTCATTGTATCACCATTGTTGGTAATTAAAGACCCAAGATATTTGAAATTGTTCACCACCTCATATTTTTCCTCATTAACACAATTTCTGTCTTCATATTAGTTTTATCTGTATGCTGTCAGAGTCTAAAGTATTGCCAGCAGAGATGCAGGGACATCGTTACGCCCGCCAGGCGAATAGTCCCTAGCGGGGATGCTGTAACATCGTTACGCCCGCCAGGCGAGTATTAGTTACCTGCCTGCGAGGTTGCCGGCTGACGAGACAGCCAGCGGTCAGGCAAGGACAAAGCAGGACGCACGCAGGCCTCGTGAAGCCACTTCAGGTGGGCAGGCGCGTTGCGAGAAATAGCCAGACAGCTCTGGGACTCGGACTCGACTGGACGTATGATGGGAGAAAGGCTTGTGTAGTTCTGTGGCCCGAAAGTCGAGTGCTTGTACATCTTGTGAGACTGATTGTAAGCTGTGGGTTGCTTGTAAGTGTATTGTTATAACTGATGTATTGTGATGATCATCTCTAGATCGTGATCTGTAAATAAATCCATCGAAACTTCGTGTCGTTGAGTCTCAAGTCAAATCACGTTGTATTTGTACTGTCTCACATGTGTTAGGTTAACGAGCCAGGTTTAAGACCCTGACATGTGTGGACGTGGTGGCATTCGCCCGGCTTTAAAATGAACGTGGTTTAAGTAATTAACATTTAAAACCTAGATTGGTGAACTTAGAAATTTTTGTCCAACTTTAGAGTACATTTAAATGTGATGGTGAAGGCTCATTTTGATATATATTATTACATTGTCTAAACATGGAGACTAAATGTGAACGTACAGTGCATACATATTGTTTGATCTTGTAAACGTGTAAAACATTTGTGATTGTGGAACTTGTCACCGTTTTGACAATGTCGACATTGTGAAGTTGTCGCCATTGTGACCTTGTCGCCATCTTGTAAACTTGATGTCTATGTCCTTACTGAATGTCATCTTGATGTAAGTGATGTGTCATCAATGTTGTAGAGTGTTGAGATATAGTTAGATTGTCTTTGAAAAGTGAGTTGTATAAAGCAGAAAGTTTCTGAAAGAAAGTGACTTGTGATTTTGAAAAAAAAATTGTTGACGGACAACATTACGACCTACAATTATACTCAACGCCATACAAACCTAATCAAAACTTAGTGACAAACATACACACCACATCAAATAGACGCTATCCAATCAGATAGGGGAAGTCAGTTCATCGCCGCATCTACTCAAGCTTTCACCAAAATGTTAGGAGTGAAGCAATGTTTCAATTCCCCGTACCATCCTCACTCGAGCGGAATTATAGAAAAATTTAACGGTGATTTAAAGCATATGCTTGCTAAAGTCACGCAAGAGCACCCCAATAACTGGGACGTATATTTACCTGCTATTCTCTTTGCTTATCGCGAGGTGCCACATGCTAGTACAGGTTTCTCTCCTTTTGAACCTATCTATGGTGCCAAACCACGTGGCCCATTAAGCATCTATCATCAAATGTTAACTGAATCCACTCCTTTACTCAAACCCATATCATCATACGTATATGTTACATCATTGCGTGAAAGAATCATCAAATCTTGTATAATTGCAAAGGATGCACTAAAATTATCTGGTGCTACATATAGACAAAATGCTGACAAAGGTAACAGGACAATAACGTTGACACCTGGACAGGACGTTCTTCTTCTTCTACCTAGTGACAGACACTTATTGACTGATTCTTGGCAAGGACCATTTAAAGTGACGAGACAGATTTCACCTGTAGACTATGAGATCCAAATAAAAGACAAACACAAAATACTCCACATCAATATGCTAAGACCATATTACAACAGAGACCACGAACAAGACGATACAACAGCATGTACAGTGATAATAGACCATGAAGATGACGAGGCTAGTGACGAAATTCCAATACCTGCATTAGACACGACAAACTGCTTGAAGGAAATTAAGATCAACCCAAAGTTAACTCAAGCAGAAACAGACAGTTGCAAACAGCTCATACAACAGTACAACACCATTTTCTCCAACAACCCAGGACAAACAGAATTAGTACAACATCACATCACACTCACGTCAAATACACCCATAAAATGCAGACCGTACACCATTCCATTGCATTACAAAGAACACTTACATCAAGAGATCATCAGCTTAGAGAAAAACAACATCATTAGACGATCCCAATCAAATTTCTCATCTCCAATGGTCATAGTACGCAAAAAGGACAACACAATAAGACTCTGTGTCGACTGTAGGAAATTAAATAAGATAACTCTTTTAGATTTAGAGCCAATGGCAAATTCTGAAGATCTATTGACAGAACTGACAGACGCTAGGTTCTTTACGAAGGTAGACATGACAAAAGGTTACTGGCAAATAGCAGTAGACGAACAGAGCAGACATCTGACAGCTTTTGCCACACCTTGGGGACTGTACGAATGGTGCAAACTTCCATTTGGGCTTGTCAATGCCCCAGCAACATTCGTACGTATGACACGAATTCTACTAGTAGACATACCGAATATTATCTGTTACATAGACGACATTTGTGTTCACACAAAGACAATGACAGACCACATAAAGACATTAGAACAGACATTTGAACGCATTAGACAGCACGGACTGACGGTAAAGCCTGCAAAGGTAGACATAGCCTATCAGGAAATATCCTTCTTGGGGTACAAAATATCTAATGGCTTTGTCACGACAGACGATAACATTGTGTCCAAGATACTAAAACTCTCACTTCCGACTACGAAAAAGCAAGTCAGAAGTTTGTTGGGACTTATAAATTATTATAGGCAGTTCATACCAGATTTTGCTGAACTGACCGAAGTATTTACTAACTTACTAACAAAAGATCAACCCGAGAAAATTGTAAGCAATGAATGCCTAAAATTTGCATTCCATAAAGTATTATCTTATTTCTCTGAGAATAGTTTAAAGAATCCCATTCTCAAATTGCCAAATTTTCTTATTTCTTTCAGATTACGCACAGACGCGAGCTCCGTAGCGATTGGAGCAGTTCTGTTACAGGAACATGATAACATCCTACATCCTGTATATTACTTCTCGAGAAAATTAAAACCTAGAGAACGCTCTTGGTCGACACCGCAGTTGGAAGCCCTTGCTCTAGTTGAGGGTATAACTAAATTTTCCAGATTCCTTCTGGGACGTCATTTTATTGTGGAGTCTGACAGTAGTCCGTTGAGATTTATCAATTCAGGTGTACCTTCCAACCAAATGATAGCTCGCTGATCTCTTAAACTTCAAGATTACAGCTTTGAAGTTCGACACATCGCGGGCAGAACCAACACGATTGCCGATCTTTTGTCCCGTTGTCCGACCGACCCAGTAAGCACCAATGTCTGAGTGCAGTGTGTAAAATACACTCAGACCAACACAGCCATGCATCAGTGAAGTTTTTTTTCACGAAAGCTGTGTATGTCTATATGATGTGATAGGGTGTATTCCCAATATATATAGTTTTTCTTATTTTATTATTAATGTAGTGATTGTCGTGAATAATTGTGTAGTGTGTGGTAGAAAGAGAACTTTATTAATTGTATATATTACGAAACAAGAACAGTGTCACATTCACTCTGAACTTACCGTAAGCGAACTGTCAAATTTATCCGTGGTAGCTGCATTTGGAACATATCCAGTGATATTTTACCTCCGTGTGTGAAAGTTTGACCTGAACATTGACATCTACACCACTTCAATCAATCGAAATCCAGAAGTTTTTCCAGTGAAACAACCAACACATGAACGATCAGAACTTTGCACATTCCGTTTTACTACATCAGACCGGAACAAGTGTGTTCTACAAATTTTCAACATCAGCTGTTTCGTGTGTACTTCCGGAGGAGTTAGAAATTTAGTTTAAAAGTAGCAGACGACAAACAAAAGCTTAAAAAGTTATAACACTTCTAAACTAGTTACGATTCAATAATTTCGAATACACAAATTGTGTATTAAGATTTTTCATTTAGTGTAATCTTAGAATCATATCTTGATTAATTTATTCATACTACCGACATTTTTTCGCTAGTATGGAGAAACATCAAGCTATGACGCTGAGAAATAGAAGAATTATTGTAAGATATTATATTTCTTAATTTTTGAAGTTATGTCCCTTTCATATAATTGTTATTACATTATTACACCAAGGGCGTTAATTGAAATGTATATGATGATGTGTTGTATATAAATAACCATGTTGTTGCCAGATTGTTAACACGCCAAGAAGCCATCTACTGGGCATGGTAGAGTGTTACCGACATTGCAGACCGACACAAGAACTCCTGGCCAAATGAGGTCAGAGTTTGAGCGTTGAATGCGGCTTATATAAAGCCGTATTACAGTCTTGCCAGATGTTTTTTGTCTCAAAAATCATATTATTACTTTTTTTTTGAAAGGCTGCGAGGTAGTTGCTTGGGAAGCTGTTACTACCGATCTGACTGGGTCAATAATGCAATTAAGGTAATCAGCCATCGAGAGGATGAAGCTTGACGAGTGTTAAAGGTTGAACACCACATGTCTTTAGATACAATGTCCATTTCTTATGTGTTTCTATGCCAAGATATGTGTTTTTGTATTTCTACACCAAAATAATTGTATATAACAGAAAGGTTGACTCTGACAGGTTAAAAATATTAACCCAGTATTGTATATAGAGTGTACATGAAAGATAACATCTTTCATGAAGAAGCCCCGGGAGGAGCATGTCAGAGTCTAAAGTATTGCCAGCAGAGATGCAGGGACATCGTTACGCCCGCCAGGCGAATAGTCCCTAGCGGGGATGCTGTAACATCGTTACGCCCGCCAGGCGAGTATTAGTTACCTGCCTGCGAGGTTGCCGGCTGACGAGACAGCCAGCGGTCAGGCAAGGACAAAGCAGGACGCACACAGGCCTCGTGAAGCCACTTCAGGTGGGCAGGCGCGTTGCGAGAAATAGCCAGACAGCTCTGGGACTCGGACTCGACTGGACGTATGATGGGAGAAAGGCTTGTGTAGTTCTGTGGCCCGAAAGTCGAGTGCTTGTACATCTTGTGAGACTGATTGTAAGCTGTGGGTTGCTTGTAAGTGTATTGTTATAACATGTATTGTGATGATCATCTCTAGATCGTGATCTGTAAATAAATCCATCGAAACTTCGTGTCGTTGAGTCTCAAGTCAAATCACGTTGTATTTGTACTGTCTCACATGTGTTAGGTTAACGAGCCAGGTTTAAGACCCTGACAATGCATAAACTTTGTGTTTCTATGTTGAGATATAAGTTATGATTTTCACTATTCTTTTGAATGGAGGTTACTAGTTTTTCTCTACCATTCTTTGATGTGGATAGTAATACCGTATTATCAGCATATCGAGTCTCTGGTATGTCATGACCACCGATATTTAGGGCATCATATTGCTCCATGGTTATATACTCTCTGACATTTCTCATTATATTTTTGGCATACAGGTTAAACAGATACGGGGGCAGTACACATACCTGACGGACTCCTAGCTTGATGTCAAACCAATTTGATGTCACGCCATCTATTTTAACCGCTGCTGTTGGTCTACATATAGCATTTTTATGAGTTGTACTACATGTGATGGAAAGCCCAGTTTTCTCATTATTTCCCAAAGTTTCTGAGGTTTTACACAGTCAAATGCATCCACACAACATGAGAATGGATTTACATTAAATGCTCTACACTTCTATATTATTATATATGACTACACGCATGTTGAGTATGGTGATCTCTTGTTCCTCTTCCTTGCCTAAATCCAGATCGAACCACGTTAATAACTTCTTCCATTTTCTTACGACGAGTTCCCATTATGATTGTTAATAGAATTTTACTTGCATATCTGATCAGGGCAGCAGTTTCTATAGTTGGTGCATAATTTCAGGTTGCCATTTTTTGGTATTGGAATGAATATAATTAGCTTCCAATCTGTTGACCATATATATTTCTTTTTTTTTTTTTTTTTCTTTTTTTTTTTTTAACATAATGCGTGACAGATTTGTATACTTTCTTCTGCTCGCGCCATAATTAGTTCAGACACATGCTGGTGATTTACCATTCTTCAAGTTCTTTATTGCTATACAATTTCAACTAATGAGGGTTCGGGTTCTGTCTCTACAGTCATTGGTTCATTTATTTAATTCAAATCGTCACAGTAATTCATAGCATACATTCCGCTGCTGTTTTCATGCCATCGTTCTAGAATTTTTCTAGATTCTGTTAGGGTATTTCGCAACTTGTCAAATATAGCATTTACCTGATGTATAAAGTTTGTATAACGCATGCAAATAAGTACACTATGTATTTTGTAGAGAATCCTGTAGAGTACAGCCAAGGATACCACTACTCACACGGCTTCTTTTAAGTGGATTATATGCAACTGAAGCAATCTTTTGGGATGCAAAATTGAAAAACAAGACATAATGTATTTACAAAGGTTGACTATAGGGATATGTGTTTGTTATGACACAGAATGGTGTCAGCCGATATGTGTTTGTCATGACACGGAGTGGTGTCATCATACACACTGATACATGTTATTGGAGATTGCCGATACGGACAAGCAAGATGGCCAATGCCAGTCGGCATGGTACGTGATGATGAAGATGGTGATATATATGCTTAATGCTTTTTACCCTTTAGAGAGAGAGAGAGAGAGAGAGAGAGAGAGAGAGAGAGCGAGAGAGACAGAGAAAGAGAGACAGACAGACAGACAGAGAAAGAGAGAGAGACAGAGAAAGAGAGAGAGACAGACAGACAGAGAGAGATAGAGAGAGATAGAGAGAGAGATCATCATCATCATCATCATCATCATCATAATCATCTTCTACTTCTGCCGTCAAGCGTCGTGGGGAGGAATAATTTGCTCTCCAGGGCCCAAAGGGCGGCACTGGATAGTGTCATTCCATGTGAGTGTACAATGTCTTTGATGTCGTCAATCCATTTTCTTCTTGGTGTGACGAAGTCCCCAGCTTCCTCTTCATCTTTTGCTTAAATTGGAGTAAATTCTTTTTAAAACCCTTATGTAATTATAGAAGAATTTAATTTCGTTTTTATTCCTATATATCTATGTATAGACAGTACATGGCTATAGTTTAAAGTAACTCCTATTTAATGTTATTACATTAATATGAAGTAATACGGTACATTAAGATCGGGGGAGAGGCTGAATTTACAAAGTAGTGTACCCAGCCAAATCTATAAATTTGGCTACGACTATTTCACAATTTGGTCGGCGAAATTACGACAACGAACTCCCTGGCACGACCACTTCCGGTCAGGAGAAAAATAGCTAAACTCGTTCTTTCGCAATCTAGACGTTGGGGTTGAAACATCTGCTAGTCGCTAGGCTCTATAAAATACTTTTAAAGTGTTAAGAGTTTTATCTTTGGCGCGTATTACGGCCATAAATATATTTAAAATATATTAGAGAGATACCTAGAGCAGTTTTCGTACCCAAGTGTGGTCAGTAGATTAGAAGGGTAAGGAATAGTTATGTGTATCAATATAATATATTGCCGTGTGCGCCCGAGATTTCCGTGTGTAGTTAAAGTTGGAAACCGCCGATAATAGGTTATTTTACCTAATTATTTACCATAATAATTATTTTACCGACTAAACTCGATCGCCTATATTATACTTCGTACAGGTAGTTTACTAAGCACGCAGGGTAAAAGGTAAAACGAAACTGTGTAGAAAATTACCGTTACATGAGGTTTAGAGAGGTGTAGACGATTTGAGATAGTTGTAAACTTGATAAAGTCGGATAGAAACCAAATTTTCGATTAGTCCGTATAGCAGTAGACTAGGCCATACTAATCGAGCCGTTAGTTTAGGAAATACATGAGGCAGTTCATAGTAGTGATAATTCGAGGATGTGATAGTGATTGCGAATACTTAGAGATAATAATGAATATTTCGATGCCGCGAAAATAGGAAATCTTACTAAACACGTGTACGAATGTCAAATACTAGCGTGGTAGATCCTAGGCATGTTCGTTAATTCTTATCGGTGATTTCTCACCAATTCGCAGTCCTGTTCTTGCCTGCCACTCCATTAACTTTCAGCCTATCATATTCTATTACGATAATTACATAAACTGTGTGTATTTTAAAATATGTTACATAGAATCACTATATTAAATAAATGCTAGGAATATAGCATCAGAATTTGAACATAAAGATCTATAATATGTAATCTGTTTAATAGATTGTATTCATATCTACCTGTAGATTACTTTGTAATTATTGTATTTTAATAATATAAATATTATATGTATTAAATGATTATATGTTCAATCATTACTGAATAATTATTATATTCACTTATACGAAAGCATAGAATGATTTTATTGAGCTGTTTCCTTAGGTCAGTTTTTTACTATTTATCCTAGGATAGGGAACGCTAGGGAGCAGGGACAGATAGCTCATGTTATTTTGTTTCTGCATGATTTATGAGATGTAATCGGCCATCAGGATCAATCCATGGCCGATGCTTACCGATGTCTCGACAGAAGAGTCAACTGCTCTCGCTGTATATATTTCACAGATTTGACACCTTCAGCACCAAGCTTTAGATGTGCCAACCTGTGTGACATTGTGAAGCATCACTCTCCATCTCACTTATGCCTACTAACTAGGGTTTACACGCACTGTGTAAGCCGGAGAACCAGACGATAAGTGGCCAAACTTACCGTTGGCCACCACCACCATCATCATTCAACTCAAAATATACTATAGGCCAAAGAGTTACGTCAATGATTAGACCGTTTAGTAGATTCAAACCATAAGATTAGATATTCAATAGAATAGAGGGAAGTGTACCACCCTTTTCATGTACAGGGCTGCCTCCAGTGGAGCACCCAAAGTGTTATAATATATTAAATATTAATGTGAGTTTAATTTTACAACCTCTAGTTGTTACCTCAGTAACCTTAGCCATAGCAGTGTGAGAAGTACGAAAGTTTGTCGCTTTTAAATATTTTACTCTGTCTTTCTCCGTGTCGTGGAGAGTGATTAGAGTTGGGGGCTCGAGCTTTGTTTTTATTTCAGGCACGTAGCTAGACAACCTTGGCAGACTGTCTGTATCAAACCAGTATAGTTGTACGCCATTCCTGTCTGCCTGAACACTGTCAGAAGATTAGACTTGTTCTGGGACCTTTACTCCGTCTAGAATTACGAGCTATTCAGTCTTGTCTTCTCCAGTGACTTATTTTTCTATTCTTAGAAAGTCTATCCTCAGCAACTTTGATAGATTCCTTATCATCACAGCTGACGCTACGCTACAAGTGGGGGCTCGTCCGGGATATCTAGTAAGGTGTTGCCTCACAGTAGATCTCAATATTAAACTATACTAAATAAAACTAGAGAAAGTAATAGTGACAATAGGTAGTATAACATAGCATAACTAAACACTAGATAACCAATATAAGATAACATAACATAATATAACATAAGTTAACCTGGTTCAAAAAAGCAGGGCCAATATCATAAGTGAGTGTGGGCTAACGGGTAAGTCCCTGTGTTGTATCGTCAGTTGTGTATGTGCATACTGTCAGTGAATTTATTACTTGCATAATTTCAGGACAGATCACTTAGGGTGAGTCAGTGTATTTCAGGGTGCTTCACATTATCCCAACTTGGTTACCAAATAATGTCTTCCGAAAAGCCACCCACGAAAGAGGAGTTGAGAGAAGAAGGAACTTTGTTAGGGTATGAAGGTGTCGAATTGGGCAAGTATGTAAAAGAAGCAGAACGAGAGTGGAGAAGGGAACAACGGGACATTATCAAAGAAAGAGAGAAGGAAGCAAGAGAGGAAAGAATTAGAATTGCAGAAATGGAATCCAAAGAGAAGATACGACAAGCTGAATTGGACAACCAGCTTAAACAAGCTGAATTGGACAGACAGTTGAAGCAAGCAGAACTGGAAATGAAGAGGGAAGAACAGTTGAGACAGCATGAATTGGAACTAAGGAGATTGGAGTTGCAAAATCCTGATGCTTCCAGGTACAGTAGTGCTAGTTCTCCCCACCACAGTAGTGAAATTTCTTCAGGACCGTCTCTCTCCCAAGGATCCATGAGCTTCCCACTGGCCCACTTCAACCCGAAGGAGGGTCAGATGGATGAATACCTTGATCGCTTTGTCATCATGTGTGAAGCTTACAATCTGCCTAAAGAGAAATTTAACATCAAACTCTCCCAAGGACTCCGCGGCCCGGCTTTTGATGTATTCACAAAGCTTCCGCCTGGTCTTGAGCGGGACTTTGATACCCTCAAAAATGCTCTCTTACAAACATTTGAATTAACCTCAGAAGCCTACAAGCTGAAGTTCCGTACAGCCAAAAGATCTCAGGGAGAATCGTTTGCGCAGTTCGCCTCACGACAACATACGTATTTTACGAAGTGGGTAGGACTGAGCAAATTCGATACTACCTATGAGGGGCTACAGGAAATGATGCTTGCAGATCAATTCAAAGAGGGTCTCCCGAAAGCTCTCCAAATGTTCATAGCTGAAAATTGTGGAGTTAGATTAGAAGAGATAATTTCACTAGCCGAAAGGTATTTAACTGCACATGGTGAGGTAGGTACTGCTAAACCTAGTCATACGGATAAGACCCAAAATAATCCTTCCACACAAAATCAGGGTTATCAAAACAATAACTCTGAAGGTAAGGACAACAGGTGGCACGCTGGTAGTCCACGCCAAAATCCAGGTAATTACAATAGTAACCAGTCATCTCAACCTCAACAACCTACAGGTAATAGAGGGGGTAATCAATATTGTAAAAATTGCAGAACAAATGACCACCATACGAGTTCTTGCAAAAACAAACCCTCTGTTCATTACACGGCTTGTTTGACTTTGGCGGATAAAAACCACCAATGGAAGACCCCTGGTGATAATCAAAGACCTCCAGTTGTTGAGACAGTTACTGTTAATGGGAGACAGGTACCGTGTTTATATGATACGGGTCTGGAGAGTGACGCGGCCATTGCAGCTCACTTGGTGAAACCTGGACAATTGACCTACCACACTATTGAGTTAAGAGGTGCTACTCTGAGCTCTGAACCAAAACTTGTTAAAGTTGCTAGGGTGAAGGTGACATCCAAATATGTCACCGGAACAGTTTCTGCTATTGTGCTAGATGATCCAGTATATCCCTTCATGTTAGGGCGAAAATATGTATATCTGGGTGAACCTAAGTCCACAACTTATACATGTGCTATGCAGACCCAGAATCAGGGCACCGCTTTGAGTGAACCCGAAATTCTTATCCACCCATTATCTCGGGAGATTAGGGCTGCCCAAGCAGCATGTCCCACTTTACAATCCTGCTTTGGCAAACTGCCAAAATCTAGAAATCCACCGGTAGCTGGTGATTTCTACGAAAAGGATAAACTGTTATTCCGTAGGGCGGGAATTATGGATCATGTCCACGAACAGTTTGTGGTACCCAAAAGGTATCGTAACCATGTCTTACAAATGGTACACTCCATCTCGGACGGTGGGCATATGGGGATGAAAGCAACCATCCAAAGGCTTTATTTCTCCTATTTCTGGCCGGGGATGAACCGGGATATCAAACGATATGTCATGTCATGTAAAGAGTGCCATCTGGTTCCGCCTACTCATGGTGGAACTCCACCTAAGATAGGTGATCAAGTATTGGTATTATCACCCATGGGGGATAATCCTTTAGATATGGGTTGGCAAGGGCCATTCCTTATTATAGATAAGGTGTCTCGCTCCCATTACAAATTAAACATTCAGGGTAATCCGGAAGTCTTTCCCATGTATTTAATTGGGAACCATGTAGAAAGATTAAATGATCCACCGGTGCATCTGATGGCATTATCGGCGGCAAATGTGGTCGAAGGGGGAGATACCTCAGAGATGGAGTATCCCTTGACGCCTCAGGAGACAGTGAATGATGTCTCTATCAACCTGTATTCGGAGACGTCTGAATCAGGGAAGATGAGACGATTTCCAGATTCTCATGCCCCTATGCCAACAGATAAGCCTGGATGGATTAAAGGTGACACAGTAAACACGATGATAAACCGTACTGACCCAGTCCGACAAAATCATTTACCTGTTACTGTGCCAACCAGTAACCCTTATTCCTTTAGGGGAGAACACTCTCTGGGAATTCAGAATAGAGAAGATGGGTGGGGACGACAAGGTCGTCATAGGTTTCCATGGAAACGACATCAAGGGAGGAGGTTTCTTAGAAGATGTCTTAGAAACGAAGAAGCAGGGTTTCAGTAGGAATTGTTCTACTGAAGAAGAGGGGGAGACTGGTCCATATGTTCCAGGGTTGTTGGAGTAAGTGCCAACAAAATCTGATGAGTGTGCTAGCTGGAGTAAAGTCCGAATCCTCGAACTTTACTTTAAACGGTAGGCATATGTGACGAAGTCCCCAGCTTCCTCTTCATCTTTTGCTTAAATTGGAGTAAATTCTTTTTAAAACCCTTATGTAATTATAGAAGAATTTAATTTCGTTTTTATTCCTATATATCTATGTATAGACAGTACATGGCTATAGTTTAAAGTAACTCCTATTTAATGTTATTACTTTAATATGAAGTAATACGGTACATTAAGATCGGAGGAGAGGCTGAATTTACAAAGTAGTGTACCCAGCCAAATCTATAAATTTGGCTACGACTATTTCACAATTTGGTCGGCGAAATTACGACAACGAACTCCCTGGCACTATCACTTCCGGTCAGGAGAAAAATAGCTAAACTCGTTCTTTCGCAATCTAGACGTTGGGGTTGAAACATCTGCTAGTCGCTAGGCTCTATAAAATACTTTTAAAGTGTTAAGAGTTTTATCTTTGGCGCGTATTACGGCCATAAATATATTTAAAATATATTAGAGAGATACCTAGAGCAGTTTTCGTACCCAAGTGTGGTCAGTAGATTAGAAGGGTAAGGAATAGTTATGTGTATCAATATAATATATTGCCGTGTGCGCCCGAGATTTCCGTGTGTAGTTAAAGTTGGAAACCGCCGATAATAGGTTATTTTACCTAATTATTTACCATAATAATTATTTTACTGACTAAACTCGATCGCCTATATTATACTTCGTACAGGTAGTTTACTAAGCACGCAGGGTAAAGGGTAAAACGTAACTGTGTAGAAAATTACCTTTACATGAGGTTTAGAGAGGTGTAGACGATTTGAGATAGTTGTAAACTTGATAAAGTCGGATAGAAACCAAATTTTCGATTAGTCCGTATAGCAGTAGACTAGGCCATACTAATCGAGCCGTTAGTTTAGGAAATACATGAGGCAGTTCATAGTAGTGATAATTCGAGGATGTGATAGTGATTGCGAATACTTAGAGATAATAATGAATATTTCGATGCCGCGAAAATAAAAAATCTTACTAAACACGTGTACGAATGTCAAATACTAGCGTGGTAGATCCTAGGCATGTTCGTTAATTCTTATCGGTGATTTCTCATCAATTCGCAGTCCTGTTCTTGCCTGCCACTTCATTAACTTTCAGCCTATCATATTCTATTACGATAATTACATAAACTGTGTGTATTTTAAAATATGTTACATAGAATCACTATATTAAATATATGCTAGGAATATAGCATCAGAATTTGAACATAAAGATCTATAATATGTAATCTGTTTAATAGATTGTATTCATATCTACCTGTAGATTACTTTGTAATTATTGTATTTTAATAATATAAATATTATATGTATTATATGATTATATGTTCAATCATTACTGAATAATTATTATATTCACTTATACGAAAGCATAGAATGATTTTATTGAGCTGTTTCCTTAGGTCAGTTTTTTACTATTTATCCTAGGATAGGGAACGCTAGGGAGCAGGGACAGATAGCTCATGCTATTTTGTTTCTGCATGATTTATGAGATGTAATCGGCCATCAGGATCAATCCATGGCCGATGCTTACCGATGTCTCGACAGAAGAGTCAACTGCTCTCGCTGTATATATTTCACAGATTTGACACCTTCAGCACCAAGCTTTAGATGTGCCAACCTGTGTGACATTGTGAAGCATCACTCTCCATCTCACTTATGCCTACTAACTAGGGTTTACACGCACTGTGTAAGCCGGAGAACCAGACGATAAGTGGCCAAACTTACCGTTGGCCACCACCACCATCATCATTCAACTCAAAATATACTATAGGCCAAAGAGTTACGTCAATGATTAGACCGTTTAGTAGATTCAAACCATAAGATTAGATATTCAATAGAATAGAGGGAAGTGTACCACCCTTTTCATGTACAGGGCTGCCTCCAGTGGAGCACCCAAAGTGTTATAATATATTAAATATTAATGTGAGTTTAATTTTACAACCTCTAGTTGTTACCTCAGTAACCTTAGCCATAGCAGTGTGAGAAGTACGAAAGTTTGTCGCTTTTAAATATTTTACTCTGTCTTTCTCCGTGTCGGGGAGAGTGATTAGAGTTGGGGGCTCGAGCTTTGTTTTTATTTCAGGCACGTAGCTAGACAACCTTGGCAGACTGTTTGTATCAAACCAGTATAGTTGTACGCCATTCCTGTCTGCCTGAACACTGTCAGAAGATTAGACTTGTTCTGGGACCTTTACTCCGTCTAGAATTACGAGCTATTCAGTCTTGTCTTCTCCAGTGACTTATTTTTCTATTCTTAGAAAGTCTATCCTCAGCAACTTTGATAGATTCCTTATCATCACAGCTGACGCTACGCTACACTTGGACGTCCTCTTGGTCTCATCGCAGATGATCTTTGATGTAAGGCCAGTGATGGTAGTTGTTGGTGTTGCATTCTAACGACATGGCCAAACCACTTGATCTTCTGTCGTTCAATAAATGTGGCACAAGGTGTTGATCCCACTGTCTGTCTAATAATAGCATTTCACACTCGGTCTCGGATTGTTAAGTAGGCATTTCATTTCACATGTGTTGATTTTGCGAAAGTGTGATTTGGATAAAGTCCAAGTTTGAGATTGGTAGCATAGGGTTGGTGTGAATATGCTATTTATTATCTGTCGTTTTGCGGACATGGGTATATTTGGATGTTTCACTATATGTGATAGTTGATATGTAAGTGCACTAGCTTTTTGACATCTGATTTCGATTTCTCTGTCCAATGCGCCATCTTCTGTGATCACACTTCCAAGGTATTTGAATTCTTTAACTTGTTCTTAAGAGATGTGCCATTTATCTGTATAATTAGTGGACCAGGAGATCTGGTAACTTGCATTACTTCGGATTTGGCTGTATTTATACTCATATTGTATCTGCTGCATGTTGAACTCAGATTATTAATATTATTTTGCAGTCTATCCTCATCGCTATAAAACAGGAACTGATCGTCTGCAAATAGAAGTTCATTTATTTCCTGTGGGTCAGTTGTTTCATCTGAAGTAAAGAGTTCTAAATTTTCTGAATCTTTTCTGTCAAGGCTTACACATGAAGGTAATGGTCTAACGCAGTGTTTCCCAACGTGGGGCCCACGCCCCACAGGGGGGCAATTTGACTGTTAAGGGGGGCAATTCGAAAATGGAAGAAATCGGCTGAATATAACAAAACAGGGAGACTTGAGACTGAAGTTAACTAAATTGGAACCTGACATAAGATCTCTTTGCAGCAAGCATCAAGCGCAAGGATCTCACTAAATTTAAATAATAAATAATTACTAATAATTAAAATAATATAGAAAAATCTTTCATTAAAATTATTTTGTACTTGAATTTCAGTTCTCCATTATATGTTTTGAAAATTTACTTACTGTGTTTGCTCAATAATTACCTATTGATTTCTTCCTAAAACCTATCATTCAAGTTTCTTTAGTGAACATTTCAATTCTTGAATATTAAAAATAATGTATATGTTGAGGGGGGGGGCATGGGGCGGGGGAGGGGGGCAATATGAATTTTAGAAAGGTTTAAGTGGGGCACGGTACAAAAAAGGTTGGGAAACACTGGTCTAACGTGTCACGTTCCAACCGTTAACGTGTGTGCAATCTGCAACTTTCGCTACTGGAAAGTAGGTTCTTTAGCCGAATAATAGTTTTATAAATGTTGATATCTCGTCCTTGACTTGGGGCGTCAATTACAAGTAGCTCAAAAGTCTGAGTGGGTTAGCCTGATAGCGAGGGACGCTGGTCATAGGGGAAATTAATCCAAATGCAAAGATCAGTTCAATGCACTAGAAGTAATAGCACGTGTATAGACTATGCTTGAGTTCAAAACGAGCAAATGCAAACAAAAACAAACACAAACAGAAAAAAAGTAATGCTAGCGTTAGCTCAGATACAATGTATGCTTCAGGTGCCTATATTACTGTTTATGTTGCTAAATGTGTAATTGAAATGTGTATAATGACCCCCCAAATATGTGTTATTTCGCTAGTAGCATTATTTTCTTACATTTTCTTGGTCGGCAACTGGTCTAGGATGAAGACTCCGACAAGTGGACAGTTAGAGCATTGCTTTGCTGATCCGGCAGCTTCTGCAGCTTGTCTCGTTCCAGACTTATTGATGATACCTTTCCTTTGGAGTAAACTAGGTAGACCGAGAGAGGGTTCATGCTGCATGGGCAACTTATAGTATCTAAATTCAGCCCAGGCTTTGTGTTATCATGGGCAAATATAACTCCACTTTACAAACTATCGCCTGCCAAGACGGCAAGGTGCCAGTCAGTCAGCATTATTTTCTTATACAATGATTCAGTGCTACAGTGATACAGTACTATAGTGATACAGTAATACAGTGATACAGTATTACAGTGATACAGTACTACAGTGATACAGTACTACAGCGATACAGTACTATAGTGATACAGTACTATAGTGATACAGTACTATAGTGATACAGTATTACAGTGATACAGTACTACAGTGATACAGTACTACAGTGATACGGTACTACAGTGATACAGTACATAGCGGTGCACACCGAACTACATTTTACTAGTTCGAGACGATAGTATTGAGCACAATTTACAGGAAAATCGTGCTGCATTTCACCACACAACATTTGATAGCCTGAAGGGACTGGGGTGTAAGAAGTTAATTAGGGCGTTGTAAAATTACCCGGAAAAAATGTCCGTGCAGGTAGGGAGTAAACAGAAGAGGACAAATGTATGGTCAAACTATGCCCCTAAGAAGATCACTTGTTAAGAAGTGTGTTTTTTAAGAATATTTTTGTTTACCAGCTGTGCGGGAAGGAAAAACACTGCCATGTACTCAATTATTAGAGACTCGCGGAAAATATCAACTTGGAAGCGAATGGAGATTTTTAGCGGGAAATATCCCGAAATGTACTGTGATAATAATAATACCAGCGTGGGGCGTGACAGTTGCCGTTTACCTGATAGCAAGAAGACGCTAACTAATTGATTCTCCCTAGCCTTAAATACAAGAGATGAATTCAACTCTGGGTTCATTGGCAAACTCTGAGTTTCAATGCATTTGGTGTCTTTATTCTTCCAGGGAATTTTGGTGAATTTCTGGAAACATTTAGGGTAAGTGACAACTTGTAAGTTAACACCAACAGTGTTTGTTATAATTATCCTTATGGTTAGGAAAAGGTTAATGAGCAGATGATGTATGGACTTATCGTGTGACTACGGCGCCCTTAACCGACCGCAAGCAGCATCTAGGAAAATCCATAATGCCAATTTGTAGCTCAAGATCTGGGGAAGGTTAGCCATGTTAGATAATACTGTACCCAAAGTTATGATGATGGCGGGAACATGTTTGTTGTTCTTTTCTTTTAACAGTGGTAGTTTTTAGCTATGTTTTTCCAACGTTCCCCCCCCCCCTTCCCCATATTTAAGTTCACCAGTGATTGCTGAAGGATCTCACTTGTTTACATCAGTCAAAAGTAAAGATCATGTATCAGCCACAGACTACCTAGAACCCAATTGTTCCACGAAGAACTGCCTTACAACAAAGCTGAGTACATTGCTAACTTTAGATACCTTGTCACCAACACCAAAGCCAATAACAATAAGAACTGTTAACCCAAAGTAAAACTATCTAAGAGCAGAAGACTTTACCACCCACCCTACTAGACTAGATCCCATATTCTGCCGTGGAGTACTTACTACAACGACTGACAATCATTTTCATTCATTATCCTATTATTGAATGTGTTGTTTCGTGACAATCATCTTTCATATAAAAAATAAAAACTGTCAAACTGTCATTTACTGCTAATAAGTAATATGGTACCTTGCGGTGTATGGCAGGAGGAGAGAAGGGGGGGGGGCGTCTTTGAGTCTCAGGAATTAAGGCCGCCTGGCTAGTGCAGTCGCCGAACTGTGCAGGTTAGGGTTTTCTTTTTGCCCCCGACATCCATTATAATCTTTTTAACCTGTTCAAGAGGAGTTACTTATTCTTTTATCATTTTTTACATATGTGTAGCTGTATTACATATTAGTGTGATAGTGCTGAAACACAAACTGGGGGGTTCATAACAGGAGAGCTATGTGACAGGAAGAATACTAGTCTGCAGTTTATGTAAGAGTGAGCATCCTCCTCTTTGACGGCAGTGCTTTTCCTCGCTATCTTAGCCTTCTACATGAAAACCTTCATTGACCCCTTAGTATAATTCTTCCAGAACTGTCTAATCCTGTTCTCACGAGCCACTTCCGGCTTTCTTTTAATATTTGGTAATCACTATTTGGGGATATTTATCTCTCCCCTCAAACTACACACCTCAGATTCCTTGAAGAGGAACAAGAATCGCAATGGCAAAGGTATCCATTTGCAGCAAGATGGAAAACATACTTATCAATTAAAAGATGTCAATTGCAACGAGAAACAGAGTTATGAAGTGCTACATAGAACTTGGCAACTTGCACTTTTGTATTGACGTGAAACATGGTCAATGAGCTGAAAAGACATATTCTGATAAAAATGCAAAGAATACAATGGACAGACAGAAAAACAAATGACCAAGTCCTTCAAGAAACAAATGAAATCCGTAAGCTGATTAGCGAAATTAGATCTAGATGGTAAACATAAACATTTGTTGTGCACGTTATGCGAAGAAATAAACTAGAGAACCTGGTGATCGCTAGCAAGATTAAGGGGAAAAGAACAAGATGAAGAGAGAGAAGTAACTATCTGGATGACTTGGCCATGTGATTTAGTCGAGACAAGAACACAGTACTGATCCACGAGTCAGGTGATCGTGTGGGTTGTCGAAACACGACCGCCCACGCTTATCGGCATGGCAAGTGATGATGGTGATTTGCAATTTAAATAACACAAATCGGGAAGTCAAACGTTACTTTTTTTTTGTTTTGTTCGCACATCCTTTACAGGATATCGCCGTCAACATCAGCCTATTTCAGCTGATTGTTGATTTCTTGGCAAGATTACGCTCAGTAGTTTGCCATTGCTTTCTGAGCAACCGGCTCACATACCCCATAAGTTACCGACGCGGAGAGAACCGCTACCAATTCTCGCGCACGTCACGTTACTCGCGAGAGTATACGGGATGACGCAGAAAGTCGTGTAAGCCCTAGACCAGGGAGACGGTCAATCGTTACTGGCGGAATCAAATGATTATTTCAAAGAAACATGTGTACTTCGTCACTTCTGTGAAAACACGTGCTTTCACCGTTACTCTGATGATAAATGAGGTCATTAGAAGGAACGGCTACTCGAGGAAAACAATTTAAAAAGTTATCTCCCCAGTAACATGAATCATGGTGTCTGACAGCAGATTATATACACTTTATTGAAGTCCCTAACGATGAGATGTTGACACATAAACACTTGTGTAAAAAAAAAAAAATACCGGATGTGTGTAAAGTCTCACTACACTTTGTATGTAGAACGAATTTGAAAAATGAAGTACATGATGTCATAAAAAAATGTGTTAAAAATTCATTAAATAAATTACAATAATTACTGCTATGGTCTAACGCTGTTATGCGGAGTCTGGACAGTACCAATAAAGTATTCATTATAACAGGTGTTGGAAATGTCCACTACGGGCTTCAAGACATGATTGCACACGTCTTTTCAAATTTTCAAATACCTTCTGCGACGTATCGGTTGTTATTTCTTCCCTTGATAACACTATTCTGATTGGCATGCGAAGAATTACTCCAGCAGATTACAGCCATTCGCTGCATATTGCTTCACGATGGACTGCGGAGCACATTTTTTTTTTATGGCAGCATGTACTTCATTTTTCAAATTTGTTCTAAATACAACGAGTAGTGAGACTTTATAAAAACCATGAACAAAATACCACTGGCAGGACATGTACAGATACCATTAAAAAGAGGCTTAATACAGCTGTAGTTAGAAGGCGAAAGAATTGTGTAAAGAAGTTATTATGGTAATTATCAAACTGTAATAAATTATATATAATCTAAACTTGTCCAACACTAGTAGAATATCAAAGGACATCTTTTTATGGAAATTACAGATGGGAAAGAGATCTCGGGGTCGGCCTCTACTACGATGCAAAGATATATATAAGCGGGACATGATTGATACAGGCACTGATAATGCACATTTGGAGCAAGTCGCCGTAGAACTTGTTGCATGGAGGGCAAATATCAGAAATGGATGGAGAAAATCATTGCAGATAGGTCACATACTGAGCTCATGAGACATAAGATGGAGCGTAATGGTGAAAATGATCATGCATCCATTGTGGACAAACGTTTACAGCGCCAATTGGTCTGATCAGTCACATTCGCCACCGCCATGGGTTTTAATTATTAAGCCTTTTTGAAGCACGATGTAACAAACTATGGTCCGTCAAGACAGCAAGGTGCCTATGTATAAGGTCCAATACTAACATTAGTTCATAAATAAACACGCACGTATTGTTTGGCGATCATATAGAATTAGACTGCTTAAAAGTTCTTCGACAAATCAACAGATAGACAGAAGTCATTGAGCTTATACGGATACTTGAAGTTCACTAAATTCTGCACAGAAACAGTGTACAAGGTGAAAATCGCAGAGAATGCTCGCCTCAGCAAATCACTCAGCACTGAAAAGATAACAACGTCAGTACTAGACAACCCATAGAAGTATGTGAGGAACTTATCGTCGTACGTACTCAACAACATTGAAACGGAGGCCCTTGCATACGGATTAAAATTCTGCATAAAACCCAAACACATCAGCCGTGTTGAGTCGCAAGCACAGTTTGAAATGTTGTATGATCAAGTCTCCAAGTTATCACCTACTTCTGCTGAGTCGGTCGGGTGGCTGAAGGCCAAACTGGTAGATTAAGAACACCAGTATCGCACAACACCCTCTAAACAGACATGTCCGCTGACTAACGAACACCTTACTGTTTTAAAAGCGTTAAAGGCTAACAAAACCCCCGTAATACTGAAACCAGACAAAGGGAGTGGGGCAGTATTGATGGACATGTCAGACTACTAAAGTAAAATGGAAGATACATTATCAGATGGTTCTAAATTCAGGTTAGATCCAAAAGTAAACAAGTCGGAGGACCTGGACGCAAAAATGAGGAAAGACATCCAGTCACTTGTGAATGGGGAATCCTCTTGGTCCTATTCTATCGGACATCTTCATGGCACATTTAGAAGAAATGAGATCCCCAGACATTAACAACTTGGTCTTCTACCGTCGTTATGTGGACGATATACTAAGTATCACCACAGACGAGCTACAAGCAACATCGTTGCAGGCCATAATGAACATGACGCATAAAAACATTTCTCTATCTATGGAACACGAATACAACGAAGCGTTGCCGTTCCTAGATATTCTAAATAGAGTTCGATCTTCACACCTGACCAGTACAAACGGGGCTTAGTACGGACCCTGTTTGACCGTGCTAGGAAGATATGCACCCAGGACACACTGGCAGAGCTATTTGAAACTCTGAAGAATATCTTAAACCTGAATCGGTACTCCACGGGATTTATAAAGCGCCACTGCCAACAGCCCAAACCAAAACCAGGCGAAACTACACTCCCTAAATTCAAGGTATTTATCCAGCTAACGTTTCGTGGGGACGACGTAATGCAACGTCTTACAAGACCGGTTGTGTGGTACGCAATTTGCACATAACTGCAACAGCGACCGGGCATCTGGCTTATAATAAAGGGAAATGTCGAAAACTTGATGGCAACATTTCTGCACGGGATACGAGACTTGATGATGAGGACATTTCTGCACGGGATAGGAGACTTAATGATGGGGACATTTCTGCACGGGACACTAGGCTTGATGATGGGGACTCTTCTGCACGGGATACAGGACTTGATGATGGGGACATTTCTGCACGGGACACTAGGCTTGATCAAGTGGAAATTTCTGCACGGGACACTAGGCTTGATCAAGTGGAAATTTCTGCACGGAACACGAGACGTGATGATGGGGACATTTCTGCACGAGACACGAGACTTGATGATGGGGACATTTCTGCACGGGACACTTCTTCTTCTTCTTCTTCTTCTTCTTCTTCTTCTTCTTCTTCTTCTTCTTCTTCTTCTTCTTCTTCTTCTTCTTCTTCTTCTTCTTCTTCTTCTTCTTCTTCTTCTTCTTCTGCATTCATCCGGAGTGTTTTTCAGACGTAATTGCGGTGTGTCTCGTATGCACCCTTGAGCCAAAACCCTTAGGCCAACACATATGACTTTTGCGTGCGCTTTTTTAACCAGGTTAGCATTCCTGGGGGACTCTCACTGTTGCGGTGCCATCCTCATCCCATATACGATATGATCTATTTCTTGTCCGCGTCCTCGGTACACTTCCCTCCATAATTTTCTTTTCTAGACTCTCATGACCTTTTCTTCTTCTACTTCTTCAGCGTTCCGAGCCATTGAAGTTCTTTGCTGCAGATACAATCCGTCTCCATTCGTCTCATTGGTGGACCTTCTCTTGCCAGTCGTTGATTCCAAGTGCTTGTAGGTCTGTATATGTATTATCTCTCCACCGCCTTCTTGGTCTACCTCGGGGTCTACGGTCAATTATTTCCTGAGTGTAAGCGAGTTTTGTTTCCCTATTATCTTCCATTCTTTCTATATGCCCCAGCCATTGTAGTCTATTAGCCTTCATGATACCAGTGATTAGCGGGGACTTAAACAGATCATAAATGTCTTTGTTACTTCTTCTTTTCTACTCTCCACTTTGTGTATCCCTAATGGGTCCAAAGATGCGTCTTAAAATGTTGTTCTCAAAGGTTTGTAACAAGGCTTCGTCTCCTTTCGTTGTACTCCAGGTTTCAGAGCCATACAGCACAACTGGTCTGATCAGTGTTTTGTATATTGTGATTTTGGTGTTACGAGATAGCGCCTTTGATTTTAGTAGATGTTGTAGTGCATAGTATATCTTATTTCCATAGTTGATTCTAGTTTGTATTTCTTCCCTTATGATGTTGGAGCAGATGAAGATTGTACCCAGGTATTTGTATGTTTCCGTTCTTTTAATGGTCATATTATCTATTTGTATGTGGCCAGAGCTTTTAGCCATTCCGTCTCTTGAAATTACCATATATTCTGTCTTATCTTGGTTGATAACCAGCCCCATCTGTTGGGCTTTTTTCCTTTAAGCGAGTCAATATTTCCAATGTCTTTTGTTCACTTTGCCCTATAATATCTATATCATCTGCATAACCAAGCAGCTTGGATGTTCCTCCAATATCACATTCCTCCTTGACCTTCCTTACAACTTTCTCTAGAGCCAGATTGAAGAGTAGCGGCGATAGTGCATCACCCTGTTTCATGCCAGATGTTATTTGGAAGGGGTCTGATTTCCTGCCTTTATATGTTACTATATTATAAATATCTTCCATGCATAGTCTGGTCATGTTGATTAACTTCCTTGGTATTCCAAATTCCTGCATAGCATTCCATAAACTATTCCTATGGACACTATCATAAGCCTTTTTGAAATCCACAAAAATGTTATGGAGATCTCTTTTATATTCCCAATTTTTCTCGGCTATTTGTCGTAAGATAAATATCTGATCTATTGTTGATCTGTTTTGTCTAAAAACCCGCCTGGTAGTCACCTAATATGTCTTCTGAATATGGTTTTAGTCTATTTAGTAATACTGCGGATAGTATCTTATAGCTTGTAGACAGTAGTGATATTCCTCTATAATTTCCACATTGGAACTTGTCTCCTTTCTTAAAGATAGGTATCAATAATGACTCTTTCCAGTCATGGGGTAATTCTTCTGTCCTCCAGATTTTTATTATTAGTTCGTATAGCTTTAGATGTAATGCATGGCCACCTGCCTTTATAAATTCAGCAGCAATTCCATCAGTCCCAGTTGCTTTATTGTTTTTAAGTCGTGTGATTACATATAGGATTTCTTCGAATGTAGGTTCTTCAATTTGTGGTTCGCATGTTAGAACCTCTTCCTGTGGGAAAATGTTACTTGGAGCTTCACAATTTAGTAATTCAACAAAATATTCTTTCCATGTGTTGCACATTTCCTCATTGGTATTTATCATATTCCCATTTTTGTCTTTTAAACCATATGTGTTTTGTTGGTGCCCTCGTTTCATTGACTTCAGTTCTTTAAAAAATTTTCTGGATTCATTTTTTCTGGTGATTAGTTTCCATATCTTTGATTATATTACTCATATATTCTCGCTTCTGCTGTTGGACTATTTTTGTGGCCTCTTTACATTCATTTCTATAATGCTCTTCCTTTTTTATGTTGTTGATGTCATTTAACCATAAATGTCTGGCATGCTTTTTCCTAATGACTGCTTCTTCACATTTTTGATTGAACCATCTGTTCTTTCTATGCGTGGTTAACACACCGAGACATTCTTCTGCGGTAGATTGAATTGTATTCTTGATGTTCAACCAAGTTTGGTCAACGCTTTCCTCCAAAGGGTTTTGCAGAGTTTCAAGTTTACATTTTATTTCATCTGTAAATTTCTCTTTGACTGTAATTTCTTGTAGTTTTTCTCTGTTATATGTTGGGTGTAATCTTTGTAATTTAGTATAGAAAGCTCTCTTAAGTTTTATTTTAAATTTTGCTCCAACGAGGAAGTGGACACTGTGGCACTCAGCTCCTCTATAACTTCTGACTTGCTGTATGTTTGATGCATTTCTGTTGTTAATTAAAATGTGATCTATTTGATTATAGGTTCTCTTGTCACATGATTTCCAAGTTTGTTTGTGTATATCCTTTCTTTGTAGTCTGGTACTGCTAATCTGCAGTCCTCATGACCTTTTACGCATGGAAAATATTTCATTTCCCACGGTTTGTTTTGTTTACTAACCAATTATCTTTTATATTCAATTCTTGTTGAATAGAGCCGTATGTTCACCTTTCTGTACAATAAACGTGCAATACTCTTCTGCAGTATGTATATTCACCTGCTGATATTTGCTTTCAGCTGATTTGCTAATATTCAAATTTCGCACCATATGTTAGTAGTTAGTTAGTCGACAGATCATTCTCATTGCGCATAGAACCATTCAGTGCATAAGTGCTCGGATCCCCTCCTCAGCAAATCCCGCAGCGTGTAGCGGCTAACGACACCAGTTCTTTGTTGGTTTATCAATCTTTTTTGGCTTCCTGCGTAGTGTTCTGTTTGGCCACCCCTCTTTTAATTTGCTGTTCTCGCAGGCTGACCATGGTTGTAGATTGACAGTCATCACTTGGTTCTCGGAAAAGTCTTACTTCTCGTAGAGCAATCAGAATGTCAGCCTGGTCCATGACGCGTCCGCCCTCCACAGTAGCGTTACCTGCGAGCTTGTCAGTCCGCTCATTTCCTTGTACTCCCGCATGCCCTGGCACGAAGATGAAACTAATCTTTGCCAGCCTAGACCGCTCCAGAGACAGCAACCACTCTCTTCGGATCCGCCCCATCTCTCTCCTCTTGAGCATGCTCATTGAGTCACTAACGAAACATGTCCTAGTGAATGTCTGTGTCTCGAGCCATGTTATTGCTTTACTTACTGCCATGACTTCCATAGTCAGGCTACTTGTGGTCTCAACAAAAGCACCAGAGTCCTCCTTCACAATTCTCCCTCCGGCCCGAGCTGTAAAGGCCCATGAGCTTCTCACATGTCGGACGACCGACCTATCTGTGTAGATGACAGCATCATCGTCTAACGAATTCTCGAAAATCAACGCTTGTACTCCCGCCTCCAATTCAGCCGGATTTTCTTGTCTGCATTTTCTGTCTAGTTGGATGCAAACAGAAAAGGACGTACAGAAATCTGTTGTCACTTGTACCCACTCCTTGCCTGTTGAAGAATGTCTTCGGCTTGACCCATCCACGACTGTCCTCTTTTTAACCTGCTGCCCTTCACCTTCCTAATTTCACTATGCAGTGGATATTGTGTGTTTGTGTTACCTCTGAGGTAGGCACGTGCTCTGCAAATTTGTATTCTGTCTTCAATGGGTGGAAAATCAAGAAGAATATCGCACCATATGTTGCCATGTCCGTTGTATTCTGATGTTTGTTGTTCTCTCAGTTCCAATCCATAAAGGTGCTGTTTGGTTTATTTTCTGTAGAATAATGTGTGTTTTACTTTTAGTTTCTGCAATCACAGTTTCATCATCTTCCAGCAGAGAAATTAGATCAGTGAAATTCACAGAAGAGATTACATTGCATTTATAGACACATTTCACGCGACCGAATGAAAAAGAAGAATATAGATACTTAAAACTACCCAGTTTGTGTAATTTTCCGTTGTTGGTTAACCGCTTCTGTGGCAAAGAAAAAGTAGGTTCGCGCCAAACACGGTACACAATCATAGGATCAAGTATTATAGTGTAAATGTTCGTTCTCTGAACATTGAAATTGCGGAAGATACCATGTAACAAAACAAATAACACGATAACCCTAGTATTTCCAAATAGGAGGTACTGATTCAGTTAATATGCCCCTTACAATATTTGTTTTCTCGGTTGTCTTTGTTTGCTGCCTGGAGCTATACATTTTGTTTTTCACGTTATTCTTGGAATGGATCCACGAGTTTCACAAGTCCCATTTGTTTCGCGGTGTCGCCGGTTTATCCAAGTTCCGTTATTTCTATTCGCCCGATTACAAAAAGATCATATATATTTTCTAATAATCCTTACAATGTTTTCAGTACACACGTCTACACATAAGGGAACAAAATAAACACCCCTCTGACTTCCTTTTATGTCAAACCAATTTGTTGTATCATCACATATTCTCACTGCTGCCTTTTGTCCCCTGTATTAATGCAGACTTTACAAGTCAATCTGCTTGAGATCTGTTATTTTGTTTGTGAGGCCATTGCACATTTGAACTTGAAATATTACGACAGGCGTGTTTTAAGACCTTTTAAACCCACTGTTGGTGGTCACTCTGTTTCGGCATGGTTGATTTACTTAAGAATGTACCCATACTGTCTTAGAAAGCCGCATCGCTCAATGTCAAGTTGCTTGCAGGTGCTGCTACTGACGGCCTGTATGCTCTACTGAGACAACACGCACATTAAAAATGTGACGGTTCGCCCCATGCTGGGCCAGGCATCTTCAGTCTCGTTGAAGTAGTCAGTCTCGATGTGTTTCCGTGTCTTGTCTTCCCCCGCAAAGCTTTTATGGTTTCAACATGGACATACAAGGCCAATAAGAATTAGATCAGTTCAGTTGCAATCTTCACCACCAAGGTTGGCTCTAAAAGATAGCCAGCAGAACCTGTCTCTCGCCATGGTTATACTGTCTAAAGTGTCTAGTCCATCATTTCATGTTACCAGTCAATCAATTTGGAGTCTTCGTGGCGAAGTGGTCAAGCCGTTTAACTCGGGCTCCGAAGGTTGTGGGTTCCATTCCGGGCCGCGTCCTTCGGTTCACGAGTTAAATTTTTCGGAGACTCCTGTGGGTCGTCGCTAGAGCTACGGAGTTCGTGCTTTGTGCGACGCTTTCGGCGCTGCGGAAAGAGACCGAGCCATATGGGATAAAACCCGGTGCAATGAAGTCGACCCTGTCGACTTTTAAGCGACTTTTTAAGTCAATCAATTAATACTACTGGTGCGTCTTTTCATGTTACTAGTCCAACACTTGATGTTACTAGTTCATCACTTGATGTTACGTGTTGGTCAGGCGATATTGCGAGTCCATCACTCGATGTTGCAAGCTACTCACTTGATGTTACTAGTTGACTACTTCAGGTTACTAGTTGATCACTTGATGTTACTTGATCACGTGATGTTGCAAGTCCATCACTTAATGTTACTTTAATCGAGCCGTAGTCAGATACGACAGAGCTACCGTACGACTGTAGACGGTACAACCTGCTTTCTGTTCGCGCCGAATGTTGGGCGGCGCTTACCAAACCCGACATCCCACAATGTGCAACGGCTTCGGGCGGAGGAGCGCAATTGGGAGGGTTCAAACCTTATCCTGGTGCGAGGAAATGCAACCTAAAGACAAAATCTCATGGCAGGCAGACGAGGCCCTAAGCCTTGGTTGGCAGCTAGTCCAGAATCGAAGCTCCGACAGGCGGACAGTTAAAGCATTACTTTGCTGATTCGGCAGCTTCTGCAGCTGGTCTTGTTCCAGATATATTGGTGTTATCTTTTCTCTGGAGTAAACTAGGCAGGCCGAGAGAGGGATCATGCTGCATGGGCAACACATGGTCTCTGTATTTCAATCCAGGAGTTCTGACATGCAGAGGTATAAGAAGACACAGATTATGTCACGTGGTGCACGTGGGGTACCATCAAACTTTAAATGAAGATTTTAGACCATTTTACATATTTAGGATCAGTTTACATTCAGTCTTAATATGAAGGACCAAGTAATTTCTAGTCTTGTTCAGATTACATTCAATTTACACATGAGCGAAAGAGTAATTTCTAGTCCTGTTCAGATCAGATTCAGTCTTCACATGAGAGATGAGGTAATTTCTAGTCTGGTTAGATTACACTCAGTCTTGATATAAGAGATGAGGTAATTTCTAGTCTTGTACATATTACATTCACTCTTCACATGAGAGATCAGGTAATTTCTCATCTTGTTCAGATTACATTCAGTCTTGACATTATAGATCAGGTAATTTTTAATCTTATTGAGATTACATTCGAGGCGCTGTCCTCATTTAGAGGCATCAGGTTCGAATCCTGGTTAGTAAATATAGCTTTGAAGTTTTATGTTTTAGTGCGTCCTCTAATCCTTACTTCTGTTTACTACTTCTATGAGCGCCAACAATACGTGTGCGCTTATTTATAAACTGGGAAGGAGTATAGGACCAGTAAGAACATACATAATTAACTTAGTCTGATCAGATTGAAACAAACATATTCACATGGAGGGAAAACAATATATTAACAACAGATACACCACTGGTAATGGCTGAGATTAAGGTCTCCGTAGACAGATATAATGATGGAGACAAGAACACAGAGTTGATCCAGGACTGGATTGTGCGATGGCGGCGAATCATAACCGCCCATGCTTATTGGCATGGCTCAGGATGATGAGACAGATGAGGATGATGAGACAGATACATTGAACAAATCTAATACATCTAACGGTTCTTCTTCTTGAATCTACAGTGCAAAAGAAATAGAGAGAGGCAAAAAAAAAAAACACGGAGAAGAAAATTAGAGACAGGGGTGACTAATATGGACAATGCATGGTGTGAGCTGCAGAAAGCAGCAACAGATTGCAGGGCTTAGGGTGGGATGATTGAGGGCTTATGCTCCGTTAGGAGATAGCAGGTAGCTGCAGCAGAAGCAGCAGCAGCAGTAGTGGTGATGGTGGAAGTTGCGAAGGCAGCAGTAGAAGAAGACATATGTACTGACAAGACTGAGAAGAGGAAGATATATGTGCTGACAAGAATGAGAAGAGGAAGGCGTATGCACAGACAAGACTGAGAATAGGCAGAGATATATACTGACAAACAACTAGAGTGACATTGAAGGATATTATGTATACCTTGTAGAAGTAGAACACGCTGTCCGTTGTGTGGTTTGTAGACTGCAAGGTCGTGGCAATGTCGCTCGTCTCTGTGGCCAGCACATTTAGTGCCTCCATTATAGACAGAAGATAAAGATGACCAGAGTGGCTTGTTGTTGGCTGGGAAAGATCTGATATCTGGCTTGCGCTACTGGCTCAGAGTGGCTTGTTGTTGGCTGGGATAGATCTGATATCTGGCTTGTGCTACTGGCTCAGGAAGGCATGTACTGAAAGAGAAGTAGATGCCGAGCGTGAATTGGCAGCATGCTCGTGATTGCATGAGCCGACGTTAATTCTGAGTAAGGCTTTTCACTGCGACTCAAACACGTCATGTGGAAGCTCTAATGTAATACAAGAATCACGTCTTCCTGTCCTCTTTCATTGACATCTATCGTTATTTCAAAACCTTGAGCATTATTTAGTGTACGCACAGAGAAATATAACACGAAGACAAAGATATACAAAATGTAACACTCATATCCAGCACACACACACACACACACACACACACACACACACACATATATATATATATATATATATATATATATATATATATATATATATATATATATATATATATATATACCTGAATGTAAGGAAGAGAGTGCTGAAATGCTATGTAGAACCAGTTTTGCTGTATGGTAGTGAATCTTGGAATGTAAATGAACAAATGAAGAAGAAATTAGAAGCAAAAGAGATATGGTTCCTGAGAGGAACGTTGCGAATTCTTTGGACTGCCAGAGTAACTAACAACGACTGCCTGAGATAGGCTAATAAAACTAGAACATTATATACAACAATAAGGAAGAGACACACAGCTTTCTTCGGTCATGTGATGAGAAGAGGGGCATTGGAGAACATCGTGACAACTGAAAAGACCGAGGGGAAGTGAGGCAGAGGGAGACCAAGAGAAATGATGCTGGATGGATTGAGACGGTGGCATGGAGGAATACCATCAGGTATTTACTTCTCAGTCTTCCCCTTGGTCTCTTCCCTTCGATCTTGCCAGTTGTCACCAAATTCTCCAAGTCATTTTGTTTCATAACATGCCCAACAAATTGTGACTGTCTACGTCTAATGTCTCTAATCAGTTTACGATCTTCATTTGTTTCTTGAAGGACTTGTTCATTGGTGTTTCTGTCTATCCATGGTATTCTTTGCATTTTCCTCAGAATCTACATTTCCACAGCCATCAGATGTTTTCAGCTTGACTGCTCATTGTCCACGTTTCATATCCATACACAAGTACAGGATCTATGTAGCACTTCAACACTCTTTTTATCGTTTCAATTGATATCTTTTTATTGGGCAGTATGTTTTTCATCTGGCAAAAGGCTACCTTCGCAATGGCAATTCTTGTTCTAATCTCTTCAATGCATCCCCCATCAGATGTTATGACTGTTCCGAGATAACTGTACCGATTAACTTGCTTAAGAATATGCCCATTTAGTCGTATCTCACATTGTAGTATTTCCTTCTTCCCAGTGACGACCATAATCTGTGTCTTCTTACTATTCAATTCTAACCCTAGTTGCTCACTATGTGCAACAACCGCATCTACTAAATGTCGCAGGCCCTGTTCATTGTCTGCAATCAAGATTGTATCATCTGCATATCTAATGTGATTGATGTATCTTCCCCCAATGTTGATTCCTTCCATATCTTCTATATTTCTGAAAATATTTTCACTGTATAGAGAAAAAAGATCTGGAGATATTACACATCCCTGTCTCATATCTCTTTTAATAGACTGATATTGACCTACATCATTATCAATTCTGATGGCAGCTTGTTGTTTCCAATATATATTTTTTACAAGTCTAAGAATATCATGGACAAAATGAAAAACCAATGACCAAGTACTATAGGAGGCAAATGAAAATCGTAAATTGATTAAAGAAATTTCACGAAGACAGTCAAAATTTATTGGATATGTTATGAGAAGAAATGGATTGGAGAACTTAGTGACAACTGGCAAGATCGAAGGGAACAGACCAAGAGGAAAATACCTGGATGGCTTGGCCACATGGCATGGGCGAGACAGGAACACTGAGCTGATCAACGACTCTGGTGATCGAGTAAAATGGCGAGTCATGACCGCCCACGCTTTCCGGCATGGCACACGATTGATTGATTGATTGAAGGTCTTTTCCATCAATTTGTAGATCTTCAGGCATCCATATCATGTCGACATGTTTCACTTTTTCGAAAGCCTTCATGTACCTAGGAAGTATAATATCATCAAATGGCAAATCAATAACTACTAAGAAAGCACTTTACAACACAATCTTCCTACCAACTCTATGTTACCAATGCCAAACCTGGACAATGACAGAAAAAGAGAAAAGAAAACTCACAACAGAAATGAGATTCCTGAGAAGAATACTCAATGTATCAAGAAGAGATAAGATCAGAAATGAAGAAATCAGGACTAAAGCGGAGATTATAGCTGCACTAGATTTTATTGAAGGCAGACAGTCAAATGGTTTGGCCATGGAAGTAGGTTACCAACTAACAGTATTGTAACAAGCTACGTGGAGGGTCCCAAATAGCCCGGTCACAATATTTCAAATATCTTCTATAGCCCTGGCTTAGATAGGTCTTTTCCTGCCAACCCTCCTCCGTTTTCCCTGGACACACTGTCACGCTTCCTTTCGACCTAGGGACCTATTTCCTGCAGTGTTCTTCTGGCTGACGCATAAATAACATGGCAGTCGTCAGAACAACTTGGAAGTAATTTTATTAACCTAATCAAGAACAGCACAGGAACACATAAAGGCAGATAAACAGATAGATCTACACAGACACTACACTGGTAAATTCTAACACAGAGCCTCAAGTCGCCACAGTCACAGATCCAGCTTCAGATACTGTCTGATCTGTCCACACACTTCTCACCAAAGATGTCCGAATCTCCTTCCTTCTCCAACAACTGGGTGTAGGTTCAACCGGCTTTTGTAGAATCCAAGCGACTGGTGTGTTGAGGACTTCTGTTCATTGTCATCTGAATTAGTTCGGCACTAGGTCTTCACTGACCTATGAAAAGCTTTAGTGTTGCCGATAAGGTGAGGTGTTTGTGAAGGATAATGGTTGGGTCCTTTTAATGTCCGGGATAAAATGGGTATGCCAGAAAATCACTCTTAGGCTCCCTCCGGACAACAACTGCTCTCAGGCGTATGTTGTTAAAACAAAACCGGCAATGCACCAGTCATACAAAATGTCCTTGCTTCAAGACCTGCACCTTGCCTTGAGTTGGCCTCGTTGGACATATTGACGTTAGGCTAGAAGCACCGGTGATAATGTCCCTTCGAAGACATAGTCACTTCCCATAGAAGAGGACCCTGGAGATGATAAATAAAACCTGAGCGACTGGGCTGACTCATGTATCACACAAATACACTATATTTAATACCTGATTGACCAGGCCTGACCTGTCAGGTAGCCCCTGGATTGGCCACGTCCGGGTTTGAGTAGACCTCCAGCTGGACGAAGTCCGGTTGTCTTTTTGGCCACACGACACACCCTCCACACTCATACCAAGCCTTTATTATGATTGGGCACATTCATTCCCATGCTTCCCTCTCACTTGCAACCATGCCTTTCTCACCCGCAAGATCTTGTGGTGTGGTGCGCCCAGTAATCCGTGTGTTACATCTCATTAACTCATAGTATAGTAATGGGGTTGTATGGCACGCTTTGTAGTTCCCCACTCCCTGCAAGAATAGGAAAGAAGATCCTACCCCCTCCCGGCTCCGCTCTTGTCTGAGCGGTCGCCGCAATGTACCAGCAGTGCCCCACAGAACACATAGATTCAGCGGAATGCAGGTTCTCTAAATGAGATACAGAAGTCCATTAACTTCCCTACATCATCCCATCTAGTAACAGATGAAAGAGATAGTACTGTGAATAGCCTCTTCTGGCTCAAGAAGATAGATCAGAGATTGGTGTACCCCATTCCCAAAATACCCACTGAGTATATACAACAGAAAGATGACAATCTGTCCAATTCAAGCCGTAGATAGAAAGACAACAACAGCTCATCTGACGCCAAGAACAAATGAAATCCTCTTGGGAGATATATGGTTCAGATTCACTTCCCCGGCTATGCCAAGGACAAGACGTGCAGCCAAATCGGCTAACGGTCACCCAACTCGTCATTGGTTATGATTGGCCTTTCGCCAATTCATCTTCCCCTTCAACCCATGGTATATTTATAACTCCATGTTTGGCTGGAGTACCCACAACCCAAGCCCTACCTTTCTTCACCACTTCAGTAGGAGGTTGCATCTCTGTCCCAATCTTCAAATCGACTTGACAAGATGCCACTATCCAACGGTAGGTGTGTACACGGCCATGAATTGCTTAGCAGCCGCACCAGCGCTCATTTGGCGCAAGGCGCTCCATCGGGTTTACCCGATGTGAAAGACATTGGCTACTTGCTCCATGTAAAGATTGTGATAGGAAGATAACCCAAAGAACCATCTTTCATGGAGATTTGAGAGAACAAGAGAACTGAGAGCTTCCGAAAGCCGTTCCCCCCTGTCTACCCAAAATAAAAGAATGCATAAGGACATGGACCACTGGCGTTTCGCTACATAGGCCCCCTCTTAAGAAAGTCGAACCCTACGAACTTTCTACTGTCAGTGGTTCTGTTCGAATGACCCCACCCTCACATTCAACCATAGGATGCCGTGATAAAAAATCTGCTCCCACATTCTCCCTTCCGGGGATGTATTCGACCGTGAACTGATACGGTTGTAGGAGCAATGACCATCTCATCAACCTCGCGTTCAGTTTCTTAGAAGTTGCCAAGAACGTCAGAGGTTGATGGTCGGACTGCACTTTGAACTGGACTCCATACAGATAAGGTTGAAATTTCTGTACCGCCCACACTAGAGCTAGACATTCCCGTTCGACGGTGGAATAATTCCGTTCGGCGGGTAACAGTTTTCTACTGGCATACGCCACCGGACACAACACCGAAGGATTATCTCGCCCTTCCTGCAACAGAGTTGCTCCAATCCCTATGTTACTCGCGTCGGTTCTCAGAACAAACGTTTTCTCCAAATTCGGGAGTTGCAGGACTGGCCTATCCACCAACGCCTGTTTCAGCTTCCCATAAGCCTCTTCACAGCTCGGGGTCCAGACTATAGGATCTGGCGATCCTTTCTTCAGGGTTTCGGTTAACGGCGCTCCAATTTCGTTGAACTTTGGAATGAATTTCTGGTAAAACCCACACAGAGACAAGAAAGACCTAACATCCTTTTTTGGATTTAGGACGGGGTGCGAGACGGACCTTCTCAATATTTTTTTCTTCCGGTACCAGTCCCCCTGGGGTAATAGTGTGTCCCAGAAATTCCAAGGATTGATATCCAATCATACATTTGGCTGGACGGGCGGTTAACCCCTCCTCTTTCAATCTTATGAAGATCTTTTCCAAGGATTTCAGGTGATCCTTCAGATTGTCAGACGCGATGAGAATATCATCCATAAACGAGACGACAGAGGGATCCCTTAAAGGGTCTAATAACTTTCTCATCATGCGAGTGAACACACTGGGCGCATTGCTCAGCCCAAAAGGCATCACCTTAAATTCGTAATGGCCACTCGGAGTACTGAAAGCGAGCATGGGCCGAACCTCAGGCTTCACAGGGATCTGATAATATCCCCGGCTTAAATCAATTTTTGAGAAGTACTTTGCCCTATTTAATCTGGCAAACAATTGATTTGTGTTTGGCAACGGCTCAACTTGGAATGTCGTACAACTATTTAAATGCCTGTAATCAATACATAAGCGGTGTTCCCCGCTTGGCTTCCTCAACAAGACAACCCCGGCATTATAAGGAGAAGTCGAAGGAGTGATGATGTCGTCGTCCAGAAGCTTCTGGATTTCAGTTTCCAGGGCCTTCTCTTTCGAAAATGGCACTGGATATATTTTCTGGCGAACGGGGTCTTGGGTAGTCAGAGTCATATCAAACTCGACCAACCCTGTCCGCCCTGGCCGATCGGTAAGAATCTGCTGATGGGACTCCAACAAACGGATGACACGGTCTGTTTCTTCAGCCGACAGATCAGGATTTATATGTACATCCCTATAGGTTTCCCCAGGGTGTAATGGATACCCCCTATCCGTTTCTTCGCCCGATTCAGTTTCCATCGCGACCGCCATAGTCATGAGTGGGAGAGAAGTACCATCAGATCGTTCTTCATACTTTTTGAGAAGGTTAATGTGGAAGATTTTAGATTTCCCCCTGATCCGGATGGCATAGTTGGTGCGGGAGACAACCCTTTCTACCGGGAAAGGCCCCTGCCAACCAATCTCGAGTTTATTGGAACCTACTGGAAGTAACAACAGAACCCGATCCCCCACCTTAAGAGACCTATCTTTCGTCCTTCTATTGTAGTAGGCCGCGTGTCTCTTCCTGGCCGCTCTCAGATTCTGAGCTGCCAAAGCCCAACCCGTCTGGAGTTTTTTCTTTAACTCTTCGACGTATTTATAAGAGGATACCACTTCTTCGGAAGTTTCTTCCTCTGTCCAACATCTCAATAAGGCTTCTAAGGGACCCTTGATTGGCCTCCCGAATAGTAGAGTGGCTGGTGGCAACCCGGTCGACCCATGGGGAACCTCCCGATAGGCGAACAAGGCGGCTGAGATATACTCATCCCATCTGTCTGGTTTCTCTTGTGCCAGCTTCCGAAGCATGGTCGTCAAGGTACCATTAAACCTCTCTACTTGCCCATTAGACTGAGGGTGATACGGGCTTGTGTGAATGTGGTTGGTCTGGAAGATACGAAAGACTTCTTCCATCAGCTTACCACAGAACTGAGACCCATTGTCCGTTAGGATCTGGTTGGGAAATCCCAACCTAGTAAAGGTCTCCATCAGTGCATCAGCCACTCGCTTAGAGTCGATTGTGGCCAAAGGTATCGCCTCGCCCCACATGGAACAGCAATCCACCATCGTGAGAATGTACTTATTCCTCTTCCTAGTCCTAGGAAGAGGACCAACAAAATCGATGGCAACTCTCTCGAAAGGAGAGTTCATAATAGGCATGTCTCCCAGGACTACCGGAGCTGTCCAGTGTTTTGGTGCCACACGCTGGCACTCTGGGCACGACTTGACGTACCTACGCACGTCTCCAGTCATCCCTGGCCAGTAGTAATGGCAGGAAATGCGCTGGAGAGTTGCCCCGACACCCATATGTCCACTGAAAGAAATGGTGTGTCCCATATGAAGAAGCTGTTCCCGATAAGCCTTAGGAACCACCAGCTGTCCATGCTGGTGATCCTCCATTCCGGCTCTCCGGTACAGTAACCGATTCTTCATATAATACTGACCCCGTCTTGGTGGGTCAGAACCTTTTGGCAACTGGTTGAAGCAAGGTTGCAAAGTAGCATCCTGGCTTTGAGCAGCTCGTAACTCCCCAGGCAAGGGATTCACAATCAAGGCCGGCGTCTGCTCATCCTCCAATTGAGATCTGGTTTGCATTGCCCCTACGTACATGGGTTCGGTTGGAATCCCTAGAAAGACGTAGCGACAACCCAAGATCATTGGGAAGATAGGATCTAGCAGAACGGCTGCCTGTATAGTGCCGGTAACATATTTTGATTTGATGTCCACCTTCGCAATTGGAAGAGACATCGCTACCGCACTCTTTGTCGCCGTTTGAATCTCAATAGATTCCCCGGTTAGCTGCTCTGGGCTCACTAAATGTGATGAAATTACAGCCTCAAACTGCAGACCTGTGTCGTAGAGACACTCAACTGGTTGACCGTTCACAAGTACCGTTTCTACTACTGGTGGTTTTTCTAAATCTCTGTTCCCAAGATCCCTCCCTTCTACCTCCTTGTGAGACCCTTCCCCGGTTTCTACAAGACAAGCAGCATAGTGAGAGTCTTTCTGTTTACGCCGGCAATCAACCGTATTGTGTGTGGGAGATTTGCAATAGGCGCACCACTTTTCACTCCACTTTCTTTTAGGAGATCCAGGTGGACTCTTACCAGAGGGTTTCTTACTAGGAACTTTATCGAAAGGATCCTCCTTCCTGGTGTGAGCTGTTTTAGGGTTCTTCTTCTTTCCAGACCATGTGTCTGGTGGTCGGGGATTGTGTTGTGACAATTCCCCATTATCCCCATGAGCTAGCACATACCTTTCAGCCAACGTGTTGACTAGCTCTAACCTTTCTGCCCCATTTTCAAGCAAAAAGGTTTGCAAAGGCTTAGGCATCATTCTCTTCATTTGGTCCACGACCACCAATTCTTCCAAACTTTCATAGTCGTTAGCAAATCCAGCTAAAGACATCCACTTCAAAAGGTAAGACTTCAATCTGACACTGTAGGCTGCGAACATCTCTCCTGGCTCTCTCTTCGACTTTCTGAACTGTTGTCGATAAGTATGAGCTGTCATCTGAAACCTTTTCAACAGTGCTTTCTCCAGAGCTTCATAGTCATTCTCCATACCAGGTGGCAACCTAGAATAGACCTCGTATGCGGTCCCCCTCAGGCCCTGTGAGAGTTTCAAGTTCCATTTCCCTCGCTCCAATCCCATAGCCAAAGCCATCGACCGAAATCTGTGAAGATACTGGTCGATCTTATCTTTGTGTTCATCGAACGGGAGCAAAGGGAACTTCATTGCCTGGCATGGACCGCCACCAGAAGTTGTTGAGTCAGGGAGAACTGCGTCTCCCACTGCACCGTCTCTTTCCTTGGCAGTTTGAGCTTTCAGCTCCAACTCTCTCATACGGAACTCATGGTCTCTGACTGCCTGCTCGGCCTCCATCTTCCTAGCCTCAGCCTCCATCTCAATCCTCTTGGCCTCAGCCTCCATCCTCTTAGCCTCAGCCTCCGCCTCAATCCTCTTGGCCTCAGCCTCCATCCTCTTAGCCTCAGCCTCCGCCTCAATCCTCTTGGCTTCGCGCACATCCTGTCTGTAGTCTCTTTCCACTTCCCGCACATATTTCTGTAACTCCGCTCCATCATATCCCATCTCACGCCCTGTAGCCTGTACGTCAGCGACATTAAACCCAGCTGATGCCATCTTAAACTCAGAGGGTAAGGGAAGAGGTAATTGTCTAATAAAATTTTTCTCACAATTACACAACAAGTTACATTACACGACCACAACACGTCGTATGTCGGTCAGTCTGTGTCAGGAAGAGTATAGACAATAGCCAGGCACGGTAGGCAGAACCTATTAATAGAAAACAAGGATATCTGTCCCCTATCACTAAATCAGCCAGAACTTCACCAGGATTACAAATATCCCGGACGAGCCCCCAGAAATTGTAACAAGCTACGTGGAGGGTCCCAAATAGCCCGGTCACAATATTTCAAATATCTTCTATAGCCCTGGCTTAGATAGGTCTTTTCCTGCCAACCCTCCTCCGTTTTCCCTGGACACACTGTCACGCTTCCTTTCGACCTAGGGACCTATTTCCTGCAGTGTTCTTCTGGCTGACGCATAAATAACATGGCAGTCGTCAGAACAACTTGGAAGTAATTTTATTAACCTAATCAAGAACAGCACAGGAACACATAAAGGCAGATAAACAGATAGATCTACACAGACACTACACTGGTAAATTCTAACACAGAGCCTCAAGTCGCCACAGTCACAGATCCAGCTTCAGATACTGTCTGATCTGTCCACACACTTCTCACCAAAGATGTCCGAATCTCCTTCCTTCTCCAACAACTGGGTGTAGGTTCAACCGGCTTTTGTAGAATCCAAGCGACTGGTGTGTTGAGGACTTCTGTTCATTGTCATCTGAATTAGTTCGGCACTAGGTCTTCACTGACCTATGAAAAGCTTTAGTGTTGCCGATAAGGTGAGGTGTTTGTGAAGGATAATGGTTGGGTCCTTTTAATGTCCGGGATAAAATGGGTATGCCAGAAAATCACTCTTAGGCTCCCTCCGGACAACAACTGCTCTCAGGCGTATGTTGTTAAAACAAAACCGGCAATGCACCAGTCATACAAAATGTCCTTGCTTCAAGACCTGCACCTTGCCTTGAGTTGGCCTCGTTGGACATATTGACGTTAGGCTAGAAGCACCGGTGATAATGTCCCTTCGAAGACATAGTCACTTCCCATAGAAGAGGACCCTGGAGATGATAAATAAAACCTGAGCGACTGGGCTGACTCATGTATCACACAAATACACTATATTTAATACCTGATTGACCAGGCCTGACCTGTCAGGTAGCCCCTGGATTGGCCACGTCCGGGTTTGAGTAGACCTCCAGCTGGACGAAGTCCGGTTGTCTTTTTGGCCACACGACACACCCTCCACACTCATACCAAGCCTTTATTATGATTGGGCACATTCATTCCCATGCTTCCCTCTCACTTGCAACCATGCCTTTCTCACCCGCAAGATCTTGTGGTGTGGTGCGCCCAGTAATCCGTGTGTTACATCTCATTAACTCATAGTATAGTAATGGGGTTGTATGGCACGCTTTGTAGTTCCCCACTCCCTGCAAGAATAGGAAAGAAGATCCTACCCCCTCCCGGCTCCGCTCTTGTCTGAGCGGTCGCCGCAATGTACCAGCAGTGCCCCACAGAACACATAGATTCAGCGGAATGCAGGTTCTCTAAATGAGATACAGAAGTCCATTAACTTCCCTACATCATCCCATCTAGTAACAGATGAAAGAGATAGTACTGTGAATAGCCTCTTCTGGCTCAAGAAGATAGATCAGAGATTGGTGTACCCCATTCCCAAAATACCCACTGAGTATATACAACAGAAAGATGACAATCTGTCCAATTCAAGCCGTAGATAGAAAGACAACAACAGCTCATCTGACGCCAAGAACAAATGAAATCCTCTTGGGAGATATATGGTTCAGATTCACTTCCCCGGCTATGCCAAGGACAAGACGTGCAGCCAAATCGGCTAACGGTCACCCAACTCGTCATTGGTTATGATTGGCCTTTCGCCAATTCATCTTCCCCTTCAACCCATGGTATATTTATAACTCCATGTTTGGCTGGAGTACCCACAACCCAAGCCCTACCTTTCTTCACCACTTCAGTAGGAGGTTGCATCTCTGTCCCAATCTTCAAATCGACTTGACAAGATGCCACTATCCAACGGTAGGTGTGTACACGGCCATGAATTGCTTAGCAGCCGCACCAGCGCTCATTTGGCGCAAGGCGCTCCATCGGGTTTACCCGATGTGAAAGACATTGGCTACTTGCTCCATGTAAAGATTGTGATAGGAAGATAACCCAAAGAACCATCTTTCATGGAGATTTGAGAGAACAAGAGAACTGAGAGCTTCCGAAAGCCGTTCCCCCCTGTCTACCCAAAATAAAAGAATGCATAAGGACATGGACCACTGGCGTTTCGCTACAAGTATACCACAACAAGAAATGATGTACAGACCAGACGGAAGCAGAGGAAGAGGATGACCACGTAAACGATGGACGCAGGGAATAACAGAGTCCATGGGGATATCGATACATGGAGCCCATAAGCGGGGACTCTCCCGCTGTTTATACTTCACCTCGACACCGCAAGGTACAAGAGGAACATGATGAGATGAGATGAGATGCTGCTGACTCCATATCTGCATAGACCAATGGACAGGCGAAGGATGATGTGGCCAGTAGTTTTACGTCTCAATGTATTTCCTCATAACTACTTCAGGCTGGGTCCAGGGTCCACCTAACAGCACTGATCAGCTAAAAGATAAATCCCTGCCTGGGTCGGGATTTGAACACAAGACTAACAGGCCTTGTCGTGTTGTATTTACGTGACAATAAATATTGTCGTTATGTTATACTTGTGTGAAAATAAATATTGGCGTGGTGTTGTATTTACGTGACAAAAATATGGACATGTTGTTCTACATAGGTGACAATAAATATTGACTTTGGTGTGGTACTTACTTGAAAGTAAATGTTTCATTGTATGTGTCGAGAGTAGTACTTCGATGATTATTCACAAATGCCCTGTGGTTAGAACATCACACGGAAGGTTCCTTTACATTCCTGACATCAGAAATATCAATATCAGCAGAAAACGCGATAGTAAAACCACACATAGCCAGCTCCACCTGTTTCAGAAACATCTAACTTATGTGGGTAAGTTATCGGCGTCTATGAAACACCAGCGAGAGCATAATTTATGATTTATTCCACTGCAACATTTCTTGAAATTTGTTCAGTATCTTTGAGCTGTGCAGATGGGGTGCTCATACTATCGGGCACAGTTTAAAGAAGCACGAACGGTCACAATGGAAAAGTTAAGTTTCAATTCTTGATTCCGCGGTTAAAAATTATATCTGCAAACATACTCTACACTGAAACAATTTTGTTACAGATAATAATTGTATAACTTGATGATCACTAGCGAAGTTAACGATGAACCTAATCAATTAATGGGAGGCGCACTGGCGAAGTTGATAGCGAACTCCGCTAGTAATATCATGAACACTGTCCGTGGTCATCGCCTTGTCTCATCGCTTGTTAAATGAGGAAAAGATTGGTCGCCCATTCCTCCTTGCTCCCATGACTACAAAATGTGATAGCGCCATCATATCACAGACCAATAGCAGATAGCTAATCAACTACTTTTTTTTTCTTTTTTTAGCATATCCTTTACAGTACTTAGCTGTCAACACCAGCATCTTTCAGCTGTATATTGATGTCTTGGCAAGATTACGCTCAGTAGTTTGCCATTGCTTTCTGAGCGGCCGGCTCAGTATCCCGCAAGTCACGAGCGGGGGTCGAACCGCCTCAGCTCTCGCTCCGCTACGAGACTCTGCGTGATAAACGGGATTAAAGAGAGAAAGTATAACAGAGCACCATCTCTGTTAGTAGTTTGGGAGATAGTTGGTGTGAAATAGAAAAGGGTTTGGGAAATGAATGATGCACGTGTGAGCACAATTGAACGAGTTGTTAGGAAAGCTCACGCGTGACGTCAAGGATAAACATAGGGAGTCCCAACTCAGCATTCGACTTAGCGAGACGTGTTTCAACTTATTGTATTCGTTTTTATACCTGGATTAATAAACGGACACATATACACTTTGGTCGGAGCCTTGACTTCATTTATTAGTTGCCTTCAATTATACTCAGACTCCGTGATCTGTAACAGTCTGAAATGCTGCCCGTATACCAGGATTTGAGCTGTCGCGGCCACAAGCGATCATAGAAGTTATCATCACAAAGCAGAACAATGGATGTCTAGAAGGTAGAAATTATCAAAAGCCACGGAAACTTGAAGTCGTGTATTATTAAGAAGCCAACAAAATAGAATCTGCAAATCTTTCTGATGGAGCTGATGTTCGTTAAAACCGTCACACGAAGTATAATATTATGAGTTGTGGAACAGAGCTGCCATCGTCATTGTACAGCCTTGGGCACCTGGCCATTGTTTTTTTGGAACGTCAATATGCTGCCTTGAAATCTCGTTTTGCAGGAGCCGTTATCGTCCTCATGTCATTGAGCCTGAATTTGACCTTGGTCGCCTGAAGTGAAGTCAGGAGCCTTATCGTCATTGAACCTGACCTTGGTTGCCCGAAGTGAAGTCAGGAGTTGTGAAGAGTTCATCCTTGAGCACGAGAGGTTGGTGGTCAACGCTTATACTGAACCAAGCCATTTGCTCATTCGTTTCGATCGTTAGCTCAAATTAGCACCATAAATGCAGTTATCTTGAACTCTGGCTTATCAAAATTTTACTCAAACAAAGCGATAACGTTAATGTGGAACCTTCGGAAGTGGGTGGGCAAACTGGGTTGCCGTCCTGCTGAAGAGGGGACCCTAATTAAATCGCTTCATCAAGCTAGAGCCGTTTCCAGACGTGCCCATTTTCTGGTGAAGTCGTCCAGAAGTGCCCATTTTCGGGTGAAAAGAAGCCACAAGTCTGGAGTGCCCGACCATGGGTGAAATCAAAAGTTCAGAAGTTCTCCTTTCGTTATGGTAGAATAGAGGAACACGACACCCTCGTTTTTTATACAAAGCCTACAACTGTCAAGTACAATCATCCGTCGGCATATCTGGACTTAGTTCACCGTGGGACCCATAGAAGAGGTATTTCACCCATAACTGGTAGTTAAATTAATGTAAGACTAGTATCACATAGTCTGGTGTGTTGGATAGGATTGATTAATCAACTAGAACATTTGATCTTGATAAGAAGAACAATTACTTGCGTTCCTCCTATAATTTAATTATAGTGGTATACTTATTGATATTTATTAATTATAATTGTCAATTTGGTTATATAAATTGTGTAGTAAAATTGTTTCAGCATATTTCAACATGGCAGAGGAACAGGTTTTGTTGACACAGGTGTTAACTGGAGTAGGCACGGCAATAGGCAGACTCAACACAGCAATAAAACAACAAGGAATAGGGACAGAGATTGTAAAATTTAGTGGACAGGCGAAGGATTTCAAGAAATGGATGACTTCGGTAGAGAAACATGCATTTTTGGTGGCGGCAACGGATGAGGAAAAGATGAAAATTGCTTATCAGGCCACTATAGAACCAGTTTCAGATCACATTCGAAGAAAATTAGAGGCAAGGACTGATGAGACATGGGAGCAGTTCAAGGATGACTTGGCCCGCAAGTATGCTGAAATCACAGATCCTCAGCATGCGTTTTCAGTGTTAAGACAATCCAAGCAAAACACTGGAGAAACTGTACAATTATTTAGTGATAGGTTGATTAACCTAGCTGAAGAAGCATTCCTGGGACAGAACGTACGAGGGGAGGAAGTGGAACGAATGTTGGTCGGGATTTTTGTAGATGGTATAAAGTCAGATGGACTGAAATTTAAATTAATGAGAGAAAACCCTGAGAGATTATCACAAGCTGTGGATATAGCTGTACAGGAAGAGAATTTGAGACGAAGATTTAGACTGAGAGTAGGACGAGAAATAGGAACTAGTCGGGAAGAAAGGATTGAAGAGCCCATGGAGATCGGATAAACAAGGTTCGGATGGAATAGAAGAGGAGGAATACAGATGTTGCAGGGAGGTAATGAAAATACTTATGATAGAAGAAGACAAATGAGAAATCCTACAAGAGAAACGGTAGGTAACACAAATATAGTCTGTCGGGGTTGTGGTCAACACGGACACATTTTTAGGTTCTGTGGTAACAGGCGTGTTCAGGCGAATACACAAAATAGAAATGTCAATAACAGATCAGATACGAATTTTGAAGATAGACAGAGACATTTTACAAGGCCAAGAACACAGGAAAACCGGAATCCCACCTATTGAATAGGACCTGCGGTAGGAGGGAAGATAACAAGGTCCCAAGATTTAAAGAATATTTTAATGACAGGTATAGCAGGACGAGTAGAAAGTGCTCTCAACTGGCTGAAATCGAACAATTTTCAGTAAATAAAGCGGACCCCAGTTCATGCATAATAGAAATAGGGAAATATAGAATCCGTACAATAATTGATTCGGGAGCTCAGGTTAGTGTAATCAAAGAAAATGTTCTATACAAAATAATGAAAAATTGCAAAATATTCATGAGTCACGATAATCTTCACTCTGTTACAGGACAAAATTTACAAGTAGTTGGTCAAACGATGATAAATTTCAAATTAGGAGGAATCAACGTAAGACATCTTTTTCATGTAGTGAAAGACTTAAATAGGAACATGCTTATAGGTAGAGATTTTTTACTAAAAAATGGTGTAAGACTTTTTTTTGATCTGCACAAATTAAGATTCAAGGGCGTGTATGTAGATTTAGAAGAGGACATGCACATATCAGCACTGGTTAGAGTTAAAATGTCCACGACTTTAAAATCACAAACGGTTAATCTGATACAGGCGAAAGTGAAAAGAAATCCGTATTATTTAGTAGGACATACAGTTAGAATAACAGAATTACAAAGGGAGGTAATAGATGAGCCTGGTCTAGAAGTTTCAGTTGGAATAATGACATTAAATAAACACTTAACTTTTCCAGTAATAATTATTAACAACACAGGCAGAGAAATTAAATTGTATAGAGGATGTGTAATAGCCAAAGTAGAACATGATACTAACAGCGTATTAGCAACAGATGGAGTAGAAATGTCGAAATGTTCAGAAACCCATATGGAAAGAATCAATACCAGGAATAGACGTGGAAGAAGATGGAACGTGCAGAATGATGAATTGATCCATCCATTCAGAAAACATACATCTCAAATATATTCAGTAGACAAAATAACAAGAGAACAAGAATTATTAGCACAGTTAAAAGCTCCACCAGAAAATAAGGAAATATTAGAAAAACTTATAAAAGAGAATCAAGATGTTTTTGCAATTAACGACTTAGAATTGGTGAAGACCAAAACAGTTACTATGGAAATAGATACTGGAGATCACCCACCAATTAGTTTGAAACCGTATAGAACTCCCTTAAGGAATAGAGAAATTGTCGAAAAGGCAATAGAAGACATGTTGAAAGCAGGAATAATAACAAGATCGAAGTCAGAATGGTCATCTCCGATCGTCATAGTGACCAAGGCTGATGGTTCACACCGATTCTGTTGCGATTACCGGGCGTTGAACAAAATCACTAAGAATGAAGCTTACCCATTGCCGGTGATAGACGATATTTTAGGCTTACTTAATGGGTCTACCTTCTTCACTACATTAGATGCAAGGTCAGGATTTTGGTGTATTCCTATGTCTCCAGATGCTCAAAAGAAAAGTGCTTTCTGTACACACGCAGGTTCTTACGAATTTTCACGAATGCCTTTTGGCGTTAAAACTGCGCCTTCTCACTATATGCTATTAATAAATCAAGTATTAGAAGGCATGCAAAAGTTTGCATTAGCATACATAGATGATATTTTGATCTACACAGCAGGAGACGTACAGGACCACCTGAAACATGTAAAATTAGTATTTGACAGATTAAGAATACCTGATGTTAAATTGAAACTCAGTAAATGTGAATTTCTAAAAACAGAAACTAAATACCTGGGATACATTATTGATAGAGAAGGAATTAAACCAGATCAGGATAAAGTAAAAGCTATTAAAGAATTGCCTCCTCCAACCAACGTAAAAGAAGTTCGTGCTTTTATCGGTACATGTGGGTACTATCGTCGTTTCATTCCAGGTTTCTCAAAAATAGCAGAGCCCATCACTAACCTGACTGGCAAATACGCTAGATTTAAGTGGAATGATGAGTGTCAAAGAGCATTTGAGTTTTTAAAAAATAGCTTAACAGTAGTGCCACTATTGACACATCCAGATTTTGATAAACAGTTAATTTTGTATACAGATGCTTCAGATAATGCAATAGGAGCATGTTTAGCACAACCATATGAAGGAGAAAGATCAGGAATACCAGGAGTTAAGAATGAAAGACCAATTTATTTTTTGTCACACAAACTTAGTAAATCTCAGCGAAAATGGGCGAGTATAGAGAAAGAGGCCTACGCTATTCACTATGCTCTTCAGAAACTTAATTATTATCTACATAACGCAAATTTCATTATTAGAACTGACCACATGCCTTTAAAATCTTTACTAGAAGCCCCAGTGCAGAACAGAAAAATACAGACATGGGCGTTGAATTTGCAGGGGTACAACGCAAAGACAGAATACGTGGCAGGTAGGGACAACACCTGTGCAGATTTATTATCCAGAATCCCGTATCCAGAGACGTCAGGAAACACTGAGGATGAGGGTGAACCCGAAATAGACGACCGAAACTGGCAAGTAAATACATTAGATTCTGCCATATTAAATAGAGAAGATTTTGGGAGTTTACCGTCGGATCAAGAATCTGAAACTAGAGCGGAAGACCCACATTTAAGACAATTTAATATGAAAGAAGAACAAGAATTAGATCCGAAAGTTCTGGAAATAAAACAGAAATTGAACGAAACGGGTGAAAACAGTTATAAGAAAAATTATTTAATCATGCAAGATGATGGTCAGTTATATTACGTGAATGAAAGAAGCGAACAGTTGAGAAAATACATTCCAAAACATCTGGAAATTGAGATTCTAAAGGCATATCATGATGAGAATGGTCATCTTGGTCGTGATAAGCTAGTAAAAGCACTCAGTAATAAATATTATTGGCCAAACTTATTTAAAACTGCTTGTAAATACGTTGATGCGTGTGAGAAGTGTAGGTTAAGAAATATGAAAACAATCAAATGTCCCTTACAAGATACTGACATTCCACAATTTCCAATGCAGAAAGTAGTCTTGGATATATCAGGTCTTCACCCTAGAACACTATCGGGGAATGTATATCTACTTCATTTTGTGGATTGCTATAGTCTCTGGCCAGAAATTTATCCGATTCCGGATAAAACAGTAGATACCGTCATTAATATTTTTCTACAGGAGTTCATACCAAGATTTAGTTGCCCACAGATCGTACTCACAGATAATGGTAAGGAGTTTGTGAACAAGAAGTTTGAGAAGTTATTACAAGATTTGAATATAAACCATATAAAAACCTCGTATTATAGACCTTCTTCAAATGCTAAGAATGAGAGACAACATCGAACATTGTATAATATTATAGCAAAAATTGTCGATGAACATGAAAAAGATTGGGACCTTTTCTTGGGATCTGCACTAAGCGTGATACGCACAAATCAAAATGAGGGAACAGGGTTTTCACCTTTCTACTTATTACACGGGAGAGAGCCTATACTACCAATTGACAATCTGTTAAAACCAAGACGTAAATATATGGGGGAGGATTTTCAGGAAGTTATTTTACAAGAAATGCACAAAGCGCATGTAAGGTTAAGAAACAATATAATTAAAGCCAGAGAAAGACAGAAAAGGTACGCAAACAAAAATACACAATTACAGGAATTTAAAGTAGGTGATATAGTTTATTATAAGAAGCATAGAAGGAACTCCAACTTTGATGCTCATTGGATTCCAGGTTATTATATTTTAGAAAGGCTAGGTACTGTATCATACATTATAAAGAACCAAATCACAGGACATGTAGCAAGGGCACACGTAGAGCACTTAAGAAGAGATAATGAAGATAAGAAAAACAATAATAATAATAATTATTATTATTATTCAGACGACTTATATTCAGATGGACAACTCGTCAGAAGAGCTACAATACCCCCAGATTTTGGAGAAGATCCGGTACAAAGCCAATTAATAACAACACCAGTTTACGATGATACTTATGAACAGACAATACCGAAAACGTTGATGAAAGAAGAGAGGAATACGTATGATGGTTGTTATGATAGTGTTAAATCTATGGAAGAAGAGGTAACCGCTCCATTCAAAAATACCAGACAAGCAGTGAAAAGGAGAATAGAAAGACAGAGAGAAAGAGAAGTGAAAAGACAGAGGAGAATTAGAGAAAATTCATCAAGCGACGATGACATGCCACTACTCGAAAGATCGTTAAGAAACTATGATAGACAGATTAGATTGGATATAGAAAGGAAAAAAATAGCGGCTGCTAGTAATAGACATACAGATGAAGAAGAAGGAATGGATGAAAATTCGGAATCTAATGGAGATAGTAGCATGAAGGAAAATATTTCTCTACGAGAGGATGAAGACATTGATGTGGAGATAGCACTCATACAGAAAAATCTTGAATTACTAAAGAAATGGAGACATGGTAAATAAATTGATAGAAAATACTGCAGCTAGCAGGTTTAAAAAAAATTAAAATTTGTGCTTTAAAGAGGAAATTGATAATTGATGAAATACGGTGGCTGTGAGTTACAGATAAAGTATGGAAACAGATTGGCAAATAGCTTAATTAATAGTTGTGGTGAATTGTCTTGAGGAGTAGACATGATGTTGTATATTTTAGTAATAAGTTAGATAATATGGATGTAAATTTTCGTGTGGTCTTGAAGATGTATTTTTATTCCCATTTGATTTTAAGATTTGACTTGTTGAGTTTTCTTAATAGATAAATAATTTATTGTTAGTCCGTAAAAGTGACTAACAATGGATAGGATGTATGTCATATTATTTTAAATAATGTCTTTCTTTGAATTGGTTAATTACCTTTATTTGATATGAGGGGAAAGAAAATTTGTCTTCAAAACGTGGGGGGTGTGATATCCTGTTTTGACTTCGTTTTGGTTGACTCATGAATTATGATTTTAGTTGAATTGTCTTGTGTATTGAATAGTATTTACCCTTGTTTACAAATAAGTTGGAAATTGTTAAAATAATTTTTTTGTTCACAAGCAGTTATTGTTTTGTTTAGAATAAAGACGAATAAGACGGGGCTTTATTTAAAACTCTTCGTTCAGAAAATAGTTAACAAACGACTGAGGACTAGAAGAGAGACACATTCTCCTTATGAGTAATAAGTTCTAGTAAACATGTGTACCTTGTGTTGGTAAGAAGGCTGCTGCGACAATCAGCGTTAATGTTTTAGGATAGAGAGGTTAATTACATGGTGGCTATGAGGTTTTGGAAACATATGCCATACTTAAATAACGGGGTTTTATAATGGTTACTACACAAATAAAAGGGTTCTGAGGGAGTTGAAATAGGAGCTGCATTAAGTCAGCATTGATTGAAGGTATATGGATTGGATGCCATATTATATTAAGGAATAAACGTGACTAACGTCTATAGCGGGTGTAAAAAGAGGCTGTGATAGAAAATATAAGAAGCTGGTTAATAAAGAATGGATATTAATGGGGCTGTGGATAGCAGTGCATATGGTTTGGTACAGGGTTAGATACGTATATGAACAAGGATGCTTGTCATGGGATGTGAGGGAGTAAATATAGGAGCTGTGATAAACAGCGTTAATTAATTTAAAATATGTTCATGGAAGATGAACATTGTTAATGATTTCATGATGGGACATGAGACAGGTGAAATATAGTCATGGGTGTGGATGACAGTACAAATATTGAGTATATGGGAGAAATTTTGGATCAACTTAATTTATAACAAACAGTGATATAGGTTCATAGATCATAAGATGTGTTTTTGAAAAACTTTTATTTGTAAAAGTTTTTACGTTTGCAAGGGAGATAAATGTGATTGTTTTTGATTACTTCTTTATATCTTCATAACTGGGTGCGCACCCCATCTTTTCTGTCTATCCTTTGTTGTGTTGTTGATGTTGAGAGAGAATGAGAACTTACATAACGCATGATAAGTTTCAAAGTATATACCAACGATTTTTATGAACAATTGTATATATGAACCGTGGTTTTTTTTAATGAAACCTTGTGGGCTCAGAAACGAAGAAGAAGTATCACAGAACATAGCAGTTAGCTATAAGAGACAAGTAGAGAATTGGACTTGAAGGAATAGAAAGGAAGTTTATTAGTTAAGAAGGGGAGAAATAATGTTGGGGTTGAGATTTTAATTAGAATAAGTAGGTTAGGGGTAAGACTTTTTAAGATAAGTCTTTTTAAAGAAAGGGAGGAATATAACAGAGCACCATCTCTGTTAGTAGTTTGGGAGATAGTTGGTGTGAAATAGAAAAGGGTTTGGGAAATGAATGATGCACGTGTGAGCACAATTGAACGAGTTGTTAGGGAAGCTCACGCGTGACGTCAAGGATAAACATAGAGAGTCCCAACTCAGCATTCGACTTAGCCAGACGTGTTTCAACTTATTGTATTCGTTTTTATACCTGGACTAATAAACGGACACATATACACTTTGGTCGGAGCCTTGACTTCATTTATTAGTTGCCTTCAATTATACTCAGACTCCGTGATCTGTAACAAAAGTGTTGTAACCCCACAGCCAGAGAGACCGGCAAAATTATATCAGCTATTATATGCCAATACAGCTTTCCGATAGGATTACTTTCGCTACACAGGACATCTCCATAAGTGCTCAGTATCCTCCCATAGTTCACACAAGGAGAATCGCAACACAGTGCACTAAACCGGTAGCAGCTGCTAGAATCCATATTATAAACATAAAATAATGAAATATCTACATGTTATACAGATACTGGGTAGATTTATAATGACTCTGGGTTTTTTGAAAATATTGCCGTTCCAAGTTGTGTATTAACTTTTATGTTGCATGAGTTCACAGAGGGTGAATACAAAACTTGGAAAGGCAATATTTTCAAAAAACCTAGTCATAAAAAATACACCCTGTTTAAAAATCCCTGGCCAAGGAGTTAACGACGTTGCTCGTAATCCCATATATTCACGTGGGGAAAACAGCTGCGCGAGATTCGTCAGCGGATCGCGCCGCGCTGGTACCACACGGGGGTATGTGAGCCGGTCGTTCAGAAAGCAATGGCAAACTACTGAGTGTAAAACTTGCCTAATACATTAACAGCAGTTGGTGTGTTGGGGAATGAACAGGCAGACAGATTGGCTGGCTCTGCAAAACTTGGTGGAGTATTGATACATGATAAGGCAGACGTGGTTTGGCCTTGTGGGAGCACGTGTCACCTCGGAGGAGAAAATGGATCACCATGGTCTGGCAAGAATGCGACAGCGTGGAGTGACGAGGGGATCTGGTCGATGCTCGACGCTTAGAGGAAAGGCGAGACGCACATATAATCAGATTGCTACTGGTACTATTGGGGTTGGAACTCTTCGCTGGCTTCTGAAGATGGGGACGGAGCGCTTATGGGAATGCCCCGAATGCTGTGATGTCGGTTCCTAAATCAATCAATCAATCAATCAACAGCAGCTGAAAACTGCTGGTGTTGACTACAAAGTCCTGTAAGGGATAAGGGATATGCACACACAAAAAGTAAAAAGTTCCATGTGGTCATGTGTTTAAATCTCCATTGAAGCGGAGCTTTTTAAATTCACACGAGCTCCCCGATCGATCAGCTTACATATTATAGAAAGTAAAGGTGATCTACGTGATACTGAGCACGTGACCCATCGAGTTCCGGGTGGCCTATAAAGTATGGAATTAAATACAAATGTGCCATAAGCCTCATGGCGTGTAGCAACAAATGTGCCATAAGCCGCATGGCGTGTAGACAGGCTGTTTTACTGTTTTACCATATATCTTAAACACAGTGAGGAGTAAACGGGTCCTATACTTATTTACTCACTTTCTAACATACTTACTTGTGTACTTACTTATTTACTTACTTTCTAATGTACTTATTGGTGTCAGGTCTTAGTCAGATATGACTGAGCTACCGTATAACAGTAGACGGTACTACCTGCTTTCTGTTAGCGCCGAACGTTGGGCGGCGCTTACCAAACCCGACACCCCACATTGTGCCAACGGCTTCGTGCGGAAGAGCGCAATTGGGAGGGTACAAGCCTTACCCTGGTGCGAGGAAATGCAACCTAAAGACAAAATGTCATGGCAGGGCAGACCAGGCCCTAAGCCTTGGTTGACGACTGGTCTAGGATCGAAGCTCCGACAGGCGGAAAGTTAGAGCATTGCTTTGCTGATCCGGCAGCTTGTCTTGTTCCAGATGTAGAGGTGTTACCTTTCCTCTGGAGTGGACTAGGCAGGCCGAGAAAGGGATCATGCTGCATGGGCAACACATGATCTCTATATTTTAGCCCAGGCTTTGTGCTATGGAGAGGCAATAACTCCATCCCTGGTCTTAACTGGTCTCGGAATCAAAGCGAGAGGCAACTGTTACGGGTTAAAAGTCCCTGTCAATTGGCGTAGACATGGGGCGCCACGCCTTGCCTCTGACGATGGGAGACACCTACAGGTGTCACTGATCAGCTACCGCCTGCCTCAAGCTGGGCAGCCCCCGAACAATTGGGTGCTGATCCGCCACAGCCTGCTTGCTTCAGTGGGTGCTTGGGGCTAGGACAAAATCTGAATCGCAGGCTGTAAAACCAATGCACCAGGTACAAATAAAAATAGAAACCTCAAGCTACGGCTTGCAACCTGGAACGTGAGAACCATGTGTCCAGGATTTTCCACTGACTTGACCAATATTGACGATGTGAGAAAAACGGCTGAGATTGATGCCGAACTCAATCGTCTTAACATTGATATTGCTGGCCTGCAGGAGACTCGCCTCGCTTAGGAAGGGTCACTCAGGGAAAACAATTACACCTTTTTTTTTGGAAGAGTAGAGGGCAGGCAGAAAATAATCAACACGGTGTGGGCTTTGCAGTGAAGAATTCGCTACTGGGAATAATTGAAATTCCAGCAGGAGTGTCATGATATGGCTGGCAGGCGACGATCCCGATGGAGAAAATGACAGAAACAGTTATGTGACGGTCCTGAAATTTTCAAAAAGACGGCGATCGTGACTTCAAACACTGGCCGTACGTATGGGACACGGAAGCGAAGCTCAACGGAAGAATTGTCTACCGGGAAAGTTCAAAGAAAAAAAAAGTCCGTATCGGACTTTGCGGAGAATCACCAGGGCCCAGAAACATCGTTTATCTTCAAGAGTTCGGAGCTAGATCAAACAGGGACCGCGTGGAAATACGGTGAACAGAGTCCTTTGATCAAACGTAGAAACACGATGGAACAGGGCATCGTCTTTATTAAAGACAATGATCAGTACGGTGTACGGAGATCAAAACAACCAGGGAATAGAACAAAGGCTGAGGGTTAAGAACAAAACAAGTGACGTAGTCCAGCCCATACATTTGAACTGAATTTACTGTTTTAATAAGGAGTTGAAGTTGGCCTTTACGATAGGCGGGTGTGGATTTGATTGAGTGCCGAAATAGAATATATATCACTAAGTCTAGGTTGTGTAAAGTCGACCCGCACTTTTCCTTTATGGAATTAAGTGGTGTAATTCTAGGACGGAATTAGTAAATAAGGTGATTATATATATATATATATATATATATATATATATATATATATATATATATATATATATATATATATATATATATATATATATATATATATATATATATATAGAATAACAAGCTAGCATAGGGAACTTTCGTGTGTAAACGTAATATAGAGTGTCGACCGCCGTTAGCTGAGAAGTAACTTAGCGGGTTGAGCCAGGGTCAGTGCACTCGATAGTATTAGTACTTGATAATGGAAAATAGGCCGTACGAGGGAGAGATAATGATAGGTCTATGATAGGAGATTATATTATGAGTGGTTACTGGGATTTCTATACCTCCCTATGACTTTCTCTTCTTTGACACAGTCTTACGTTAGGTGTAGAACTCTTATGTCATATGTCACAGAGATCAGTTCTCTGAATAAATAGAAGTTAGAACTGATAATGGCCCTAAGCCTACTCTCACCTCTAATGAGTCTGAGTTAGGTTGATCTCACCAGGTATTGTCTCTTCGACAGGTTCCCATGAAAACCACAATAGCAACACTCATGACTAGAAAGAAATGACCATAGTCAGATGCAGTGAGAACTATCGGCAAGATTGAAGGCATATATCACCTATACAGGTCAGACAGTTATAGAAATAACGGACACATATAAGGCAGTCAGGATAAAAGACTGACAGCAGCATATATTAAAAAAGAAACCAAAATATGAAGCTCAATATTGTGCATATGAACTGTCTTAAAAATGGAGAGGCTGTCATGCCAGATCCCTTATTATTAGTAAAAGAACATTCTGGGGATTCCTAAACGCAGTGTGTCGGTGATAAATTAGACATTGTGGTGACTACTAATTCACTCAGAGATGATAGTACCGTCCAATCTCCAATGTGTGGACAGTACATGAAGATAATAACTTTCATTTTTTTATGGAATATATAAACATGAAAGACGTTACCGAAAAATAAAACACTGTGGTGAACATACTGTTTATTTCAAGTGAAAACGATTTTCAAGGAGATATGGTAACGACAGTAACATCATTCAGAGAAACAGTTTACCGGGTGAGCACCTTCCAAATCTGTGCTGCTGTGAGACAATCTGGCCGTTATGTGATGCTACTTTTGATGTAGATCTGTGATTGTCGCTCTTGTCTCACTACACGATAGAATACAACACATATGTCTTTGCAATTACACTCCACACACACCTGAGACATTTTATCTAATAAATTATTTCAATATTTATTAGAAGACATTGTTGTGTGGGTATGCGCTGGAGGAAAGTGAAGAGGGGTATGGTAAATGGGTAAGAGATAGAGAGCTAGTGAATAAAAAGACTAAAAGGGGGTCTGTAGACAAAGGTCCGGCAATAGGCCCACCAGCAGAGGAAACCCTAGACAAGGATAATTAACAGGTGTGCTTGTTGATTCCACTTTTCCCCCAGGGACGACAAGCGACAAGGAGGAAATGAAAGACTATTATCCCCGCGCTTGGCAACCTCTTGCGGTTTTGTCACCATTATTACTGCATATGCACCGACACTGGATTCCTCTGATGATGTGAAGGATTCGTTCTATGAGGAGTTAAACTCCGTGATCAAGGCAGTTCCAAAATCTGACTACATTTATATGCTCGGTGATTTCAATGCTCGTGTGGGCAAGGACTCGAGTTCATGGCCAGTGTGCCTTGGAAAATACAACATCGGTCGCATGAATGAAAATGGGCAAAGGTTGCTGGAGCATTGCACCAGAAATGACCTATGTATTACAAACTCCTATTTTAAAATAAAAGAGCTGCATAAGGTCACATGGAAACATCCAAGATCCGGCCATTGGCACCAGCTGGACGTCATCATCACACGGAGACAACATCTGAACCATATATCACTGACTCAAAGTTACCACAGTGCTGACTGTGATACGGATCATTCTTTGGTTGTTGCAAGGGTTAGACTGAGACCAAAGAGAATCTACACAGCTAAACACAAATCTAGCCCCAGGATTAATATTATTAACACTCATGATCCTGAAAAGTGCTTTCAGTTTCAACAGCAACCTGAAGACGCTTTCACTGATACACCAAAAAATTGTACAGTAAATGAAAAGTTGGGTCAACTTAAGGAAACTCTTTATAAAACTGCCGCAGGGATTTACGGCACTGTGGTTCATAAGAGGCAGGACTGGTTTGCGGCAAACAGCCAGACTATACAGCCCTTGATTGATAAGAAGAAGATAGCTCTCTTAAGAAACAAGGAAAGACCAACGCGTAACACTCTGAGTGAGCTAAGACAAGCTAGGAAGGATGTGCAAAAGGCTGCCAGGCAGTGTGCAAATGATTACTGGATCAAGTTATGTGAGTACATTCAAATCATAAGTGATAAGGGAAACATCAGAAGCATGTATGAAGGAATAAAGAAAGCCTGTGGTCCAATGATCAAAAGAAGTGCATCATTGAAAACCTTGACTGGAGAAATCATAACTGATAAGAAACAGCAGATGGACAGATGGGTAGAGCACTCTTTGGAGCTTTACTCAATGAGACCAAACTAGCGGATGATGTCCTCAACGCCATAGAGGCTCTACCAACTATTGACCACCTGGACACACTTCCCACCATAACAGAACTTAAGTGTGCTATAAATGAACTTGCATCTGGCAAGGCTCCAGGTAAGATGGGATTCCAATAGAGGTTATCAGGAGTGGGCAAGACACACTCACTCGACAGATCCACCAGCTAATAGAGCTATGCTGGCGAGAAGGAAAAGTCCCACAGGATTTCAAAGATTCAAGCATCATAACACTGTACAAGAACAAGGGCGATCGGAGCGACTGCAACAACTATAGGGGTATCTCACTTCTGTGTATTGTTGGAAAAGTATTTGCCAGAATTGTTCTGCGCAGACTTCAAGTCCTAGGAGATCAAGTCTACCCCGAATCACAGTGTGGCTTTCGACCGAACCGGTCTACCATTGATATGATATTCTCATTGCGACAAATGCAAGAAAAATGCCGTGAACAGAATCAACCACTGTTTATTGCCTTCATCGACCTCACAAAGACATTTGATTTGGTCAGTCGTGAGGGTCTGTTCAAGGCACTAAAGAATATTGGCTGCCCACCAACTCTTCTATCCATTGTGGAATCGTTCCACACAGGCATGAAGGGTATAATCAAGTTTGATGGTGCAACTTCTGAAGAGTTTGAAATCAAGAGTGAGGTTAAGCAAGGTTGTGTACTAGCTCCCACCCTCTTTGGAATATACTTTTCATTTCTACTGAAATATAGCTTTCGTGATCAGGATGGTGGTATATACATTCACTCTCGCTCAGATGGCGGCCTCTACAATGCTCAGAGATTGAAGTCCAAGACCAAAATTAGGAGGGTACTGATCAGAGAGTTGCTTTTTGCAGATGATGCTGCAGTTACGACCCACTCTGAGGAAGAATTGCAATGTCTACTATCTGCATTCTCCAATGCTTGTTCTGAATTTGGTTTAACAATTAGCAAAAAGAAGACACAGATTATGTCACAAGGTGCACATGAGGCACCATCAATCTTTATTGACGACGCCGAACTAGAGATGGTAGACCATTTTACATATCTAGGATCAGTGGTAAATAGCAAATTATCCCTAGATCAGGAAATCAACATCCGGATTGGTAAGGCAGCAAAAACAATGAACAGGTTAAGAAAAAGAGTCTGGGAGAACAGGAAGCTTACTGCCAAAACAAAAGTCCTTGTCTATCAAGCCTGTGTCCTAAGTACTCTTCTTTATGGCAGTGAAACCTGGACAACTTACTCAGACCAAGAGAAACGTTTAATCAGCTTTCATATGCGGTGTCTGCGAAGAATTCTTGCATTGATAATGCACATTGGGAGCAAGTCGCCGCTGAACGTGTTGCATGGAGAGCAAACATCAGAAATGGAATAAAGACAAAGGGAAAATTATTGCAGATAAGTCACACACCGAGCGTGTGAGACGTAAGATGGTGCATGATGGTGGAAATGACCACGTGTTCACATCCATCCACTGTGAACGAACATTTACAGCGCGAATTGGCCTTATCAGTCACATTCGCTACCGCCATAGGTAGAAGTTATTATGCCTTTTTAAAGTACAAACTATCGTCTGTCAAGACGGCAAGGTGCCAATGTAATGTGTATGTATTGTACTTATTTATGTACTTAAATATTTACATACTACCTTACTTGCGTACTTATTTATTTACTTACTACCTTACTTACTTACTTACATACTTATTCACTTAGTTTCTAACTTACTTATTTACTTACTACCTTACTTACTTATTTACGTAATACTTATTTATTTACTTTTTAACGTACTTACTTATTTACTTACTAACTTACTTACGTAGTTACTTATTTACTTACTAACTTACATACTTATGAACTTACTTATTTACTTATATAACAAGCACAACATAAGAGGTCACACACGCACACTAGCGCATGAGATAATTTGTTCACGATATTGGACAAAATACTTTATTTTTAGAGTTATCAAAACGTTAACCTCGCTTTTTCCACACTTGAGAAATATATAGACACATTTATCATATAGTGGAACTGAATATAAATAGAGCACCACTTTGTAGTTTCATTTGTATGTTGTTAGTTTCCTTTTCTTGGCAAACTGGAGAACCGTATTTGTGTTTAGTAAATATGTGAGTACGCTTGGTGGTCATTTGCTGCTGAAGACGAAGAATGCAGCCATTTGTGCCAACAGCGCGAGCCGTCTTCACACGCGGAAGGGTGGGGAGTCGATTGGGTGTCAGCGACAAGCGGATTCACAGATAACGCTAATGTTGCAAAACCCTGTTGAGGTGACTGTGATAAAATCCCCGTCGTGTCATTGTCTAAGTCTCTGTCACGTCACTGACCAAATTCATGCCACGCCACTGACTAAATCATTGTAAATCACTGACTAGGTCTCTGTCTCGTGGCTGACTATTTATAAGCAACTATAAGACACTTCTACTCTCCTGTATGCCTATGTGCTGTACTATTGTGTTAGTCCCATGGTTTGATAGACCAATCGGCGCCCGGTGGGCCAGGTGCTACATGTCACGCCGGTCGCCTCTACTCCCCACAGTGGGCCAGGTGCTACATGTTACGCCGGTCGCCTCTACTCCCCACGGTGGGCGAAGTGCTACATGTCACGCCGGTCGCCTCGACTCCCCACGATGGGCGAGGTGCTATATGTCACGTCGGTCGCTTCTACTCCCCATGGTGGGCGAGGTGCTACATGTCACGCCGGTCGCCTCTACTCCCCACGGTGGGCGAAGTGCTACATGTCTCGCCGGTCGCTTCTACTCCCCACGGTGGGCGAGGTGCTACATGTCACGCCGGTCGCCTCTACTCCCCACGGTGGGCCAGGTGCTACATGTCACACCGGTCGCCTCTACTCCCCACGGTGGGCCAGGTTCTACATGTCACGCCGGTCGCCTCTACTCCCCACGGTGGGCGAAGTGCTACATGTCTCGCCGGTCGCTTCTACTCCCCACGGTGGGCGAGGTGCTACATGTCACGTCGGTCGCCTCTACTCCCCACCACATGTCATGGCACTCATTCTAGACTGGGACGACTCGGGGGCTCCGGTCAATCTTAAACATCCACCTCCATGCGAGTTCCAAACGTTGACCGCCTGTCCGACAGCCACACATGCTAGCCACTAAGTTGTTTATACAGAGAAGAATATTTATGTAGTTGAATTTCACTTTACAAATACATAAACATAAGAATATTCCTGTAGTTGAATTTCACTTTACAAATACATAAACATAAGAATATTTATGTAGTTGAATTTCACTTTACAAATACATAAACAAAAGAATATTTATGTAGTTGAATTTCAATTTACAAATACATAAATATAGAATATTTCTTCAGTTGAGCTTGACTTCACAATACATAAACAAAGAATTTTTCTGCAGTTGAGCCTGACTTCACAAATATATAAACTAAAAGATATTTCTGCAGTTGAGCCTGACTTCACAAATACATAAACTTATGAATATCTCTCCAGTTGAGCTTGATTTCAAAATACATGAACTTAAGAATATTTCTCCAGTTCAGCTTGACTTTACATATACATAAACATAAGAATATTTCTGCAGATGAGCTTGACTTTACAAATACATAAACATAAGAATATTTCTACAGTTGAGCTTGACTTCACAAATACATAAACACAAGGCCAATATGCCACAAGCCCCATGCACACATAATTAAACCTATGTCAAACAAACACCACGTGTTATTAACAAAGTAGTACGAGGGGGCTTCAAATGAAAATCTTAAACGTGTGATTGAAATTACAGTAACCATGCCATTGTCTTTTAACCTGTCAATATTTTTGTTAAGGATGTCAATAGTGTTAAGCACGTGACATCACGGTGCAGACGTACATTGTGACGTCATAAGAACAGTTTAAAGATGGCCGCCCCACTTTTCAGATGCACCAAAGCGGAGCAGAAATTCTGTAATCCGATTTTTGTGAAATCGATCCGATCAGTGAAGCGGTGAAACCTTTAGAAATTCATCGTGAATAAAGGCCCATTATGGTGATGCATCTTTGTCAGTCCAGCAAGCGTTTAAGTGGAGTAGGAAGTTTCAAAACAGCGTAACTTCTGTGAAATGGTACCGCAGGTGGTGCATGACTGGTTACACACCCGACCAAGAGAATGTTTTTCTACAGGAATCCAAGGACTTTATCGGCGCTGGAAGACTTGCCTACATTGAAAAATTATACATATTATACATATGTTCTTTACATTTTCAGAATATCCCCCCCCCTCCCCCCCCCCTAAAAAATTAAGGTTTTCATTTGAAGCCCCCTCGTATATATGCTGCATGTAGCGTAACAGTGGCCAGCAGATAAAGAGGAAAATCTTACATTCTTTTTTCTTCTTCTTTGGCCATTGATTCTCCCATTCGGGCACACGCCTTCAATCAATTCACCCCAAGCTATTTTATCCTTTGCTATCTACTTCAACTCCACCCATGTCTGTGTGTTACCAGGACCCGAAGGAAGGCAACTAATAGTTTCACCTAATCACCTTCAGGGTATGTCGTCAGAAGCCACTAAAGGGATTTCGGCCTGTGCCACCGGGGTCCTTACGAAAAGTAAAGAAGATGACACGCAGTGACCTGCCATACATGTCGTAACAGACAACGAAGGGGGGTTGGGGTTGCATGAACAAGCCTAAAGATACCTTAAATGCGACTTCCTTTTCTTATGAGCTCGTCAGAGTTACTACTACTACTACTACTACTACTACTACTACTACTACTACTACTACTACTACTACTACTACTGCTGCTGCTATTACTACTACTACTACTACTACTACTACTACTACTACTACTACTACTACTACTACTACTACTATTATTATTATTATTATTATTATTATTATTATTATTATTATTGTAGGCGGTATTTACCCTAAAATGACCCAAAAGAGATGTACAATAAACAGATATATATCACTGTGGAAACGTAAAGATTATTCAAAGAAAAAAAAAGAGTAAACACAGGAATAGAATGTGGTAGCCCTAAATACATAAGCCACGCGAAGAAAATCAGAATATCAAGCAGAAGAGACAAGAAAGATTACGTTATTACCACTTGTACAAAAATAGAACATCTCCAGTTACTAGGACAATATGGAGATAATCTCAAGGGAAACAACATTAACGGGTGACTTTAGACCAACAATACATGCTATAAATAATATAGAAATAGTTTAACGAAAAGTAATGATGTATCTACACACATGGCAGTTTTTAGACGTAAGAAGCTATGACACAGAACCCAGTTATGAGTTTTGTGACTTGCAACGTGACATGCTATTTTTAGTGATTCTCACCAATCCCAGTTCAGTTCTCTTCTCTGTCTCTGTCTCTCTCTCTCTCTCTCTCTCTCTCTCTCTCTCTCTCTCTCTCTCTCTCTCAAGTGTGACTTCCCTTAATCAGTATCATACTGACCCCATTAAATCACACCATGACAGTTGACGATACACAGACATAATGTTACGAAGCTCTGGGGGTTATGACCAGTTGCCGGCTTCATATATGGTAGTCCACACATTTAAGCAATGAGGAAATTCAAAACAATGTTTTCCCGTGATGAATATGAATAACGAAGACACAAACAATAGATTGCACGATTTATTGCCTGGCATATTTCGCTGCATCTCGTCAGGTACATACTGCAGAAATCACACAACTTACGTGAATTAATTACATAAATCCTTCAAACTGAAATATACACATGTTCGCACAGTAATGTCGATTGTCTACCACGGTAATCTCAATCGACACTCCTGTACCGATATTTTACACTTCAGCTTGAGTAATCCATCCAATCGCTTCACAGTTGGTAATGGAAGGCGACGTTTCAGAATGAGGAAAGCCTGTAACTCTCCAATTGACTTTCTTTTCCGACATCTAGCGCGCGCCTTACACTTTGCAACCCCGAGTCGTCCAGGCCAGCTGTCAAAGAAACTCTGCGCTCGGGTTAAAAAGCTAGCTGTATATCTTTTACAGGACGTCGCAGCCAATGCCAGCATTTTTTTCTGTTTGTAATCTTCTAGGCAATTTCACGTCCAGTAGTTTGCCATTGCTTTCTGAATAGCCGGCACTCATACCGCTAGGAAAATAAACGCAAGACGGTCTGCTCCAAAATCGTCTGCGGCTGTCTTCGAATCCGGTATGGCAGGATTGCGATATTGTGTTCACTGTCGTTTAGCACAGACTCGGGTTACTGTCGTAAATTAATCAGTGCTTATCTTCTAAGATTGAATACCAGAAATGGGGCGCATTAAAATGTGGGTCTTTATCGTAACACAAGCGATGTTCATATGACGTAGACTTGGACACCTATAGCCAACGTTTGAGTGCATTGTTGACCAGTTGGGGCTACACGTGGTGACCACACGACGCTGGTAAGAAATTAATTGGCGGGGATAGCCCTTGTATCTGACAAACTCAACTTGGCTTGCGAGAAGGTAGCCTCAATCATGCGAGAAGCCGACTTCGTGTCTGGCGCGACAAGCTCAAAAAATGGAGACAGATCAACTACAGAGGCGAGTAAACGAGGGAACACGAGCGGAATTTGGAGCCCATGCTATATAGACAGTTGGTAGGAAGACAGTGTTGTAAAGTGCTTTCTACCATAAGAAAGTACTTTACAACACAATCTTCCTACCAACTCTATGCCACCAATGCCAAACCTGGACAGTGACAGAAAAAGAGAAAAGAAAAATCACAACAGAAATGAGATTCCTGAGAAGAATACTCAATGCATCAAGAAGAGATAAGATTAGAAATGAAGAAATCAGGACTACAGTGGGGGTTATAGCAGCTATAGATTTTATTAGAAGGCAGCAAGTCAAATGGTTTGGCCATGCAAGTAGGTTACCAACTAACAGTATACCACAACAAGCAATGATGTACAGACCAGAGGGAAGCAGAGGAAGAGGCCGAACACGTAAACGATGGACGCAGGGAATAACAGAGTCCATGGGAATATCGATACAGGAAGCCCATAAGCGGGCACTCTCCCGTCGTTTATATTTCACCTCGACACCGCAAGGTACAAGAGGAACATGATGAGATGAGATGGGGTGTTCTATGCAGACGTCCAAAATTTATAATGTACGAGGGTAAATTAATAAGTAAGTCACAAATGGCTGTAGAAAAATAACTAAATCATTCACGAAATGTCTCCCGCCAAGATGGGGTTTCAGTGTTTATGCTGAAAAATGTTTATCCCGTAAATCTGGGTAGAAAAAGTTACGAGGGCGAGTCAATAAGTCACACAGTTCTGTGGGATGGCAGGTAAATTAAAACAAAGCACGCAGTTCTATGCAGCCGGTTTGGGAGGACTGATAAAACGATGGGATAAGTGCATCAATGTTGGTGGAAATTATATTGAGAAATAAAGGGGCAATATATGTATAAAAATAAACTGGTTTTAGGTTGTTATCATATTTAATTATTTTTCTACAGCCATTTGTGACTTACTTATTAACATACCCTCATATTAGGATATACGAGGCTGTTATCTTCAGAAGTGAGATCTTTTGTAAACAAAAATAGTACCACATACGTGACACTGTAATATTAATAACAATAACCTTCATTTGCCTTGCAAATTAGTATAGTATGTCTATCCACATCTAGGCCTTCACTGAAGGCTTCAGTGTTCTGGATCAAATCTACAGATACTATCCCTCCGTAACATCGTTTTAGATCATCAAAGACTAATATCCCTTCATATATTAGATCGTACGCATGACGCTCTGATGCTGGGCTCACCCAAGGCTCATCACGTCTTGCATACGGCCGCCTAACCTCATTTATTCTTCGTGTGCCATACCAATAATCGTGGGCGGTCATGATTCGCATCTCATTCGATCACCACAGTCGCAGATCAGCTCAGTGTTCTTGTCTCAACCATACCACGTTCAGTGTTCTTGTTTCGACTATACCACGCTGACAAGCCATCCAGGTATTTACTTCTTTACCTTCCCTTTGTTCTCTTCCCCTCGATCTTGCCAGTTGTCATCAAGTTCTCCAATTTATTTCTTCTTTTAATTAACATGACGAAAAAATGTTGACTGTCTAAGTCTAATTTCTCTAATCAGTTAACGATTTTCATTTGTTTCTTCTAGGACTTGGTCATTGGTTTTTCTGTCTGTCCAAGGTATTCTTTACATTGTCCACCCTTCACATCCATATAAAAGTACAGGTTCTATGAAGCATCTCAACACTCTTTTTCTCGTAGCATCTTTTTATTGGTTAGTATGTTTCTCATCTTGTTCTAATCTCTTCAAGGCATCTCCCATTAGATGTTATGACTGTTCCGAGGTGATTGTACCGATTCACTTGTTGAAGAATATTCCCATTTACTTGTATTGTTGTTTGTCCATCAAGAATGATGATGACCATTCATTTCATCCAGTGGGGTTGAAGGTGTGGAGCCGTGGGTTCTAAGATGGCTGATAAGGCCTATTTTGGCTCGAAATGTTCTTTGACAATGTGGGCAAAGAATGCTTGACGTCTCTGGAGGAGGATTTCCTGCAGTGGTTTTTCTGTCCTGCCTTTTCTTCACAGCTCTTGCAGTCCTGGTTGCCTCACATATGACTGCACCTTTGCGCAATGATGCACGCCACGAATTTCGGTCTCTGGCTGCAGCCTCCCAGGTGTCATGATGAATTCCAAAAGCATTCAGTGAAATTTTCAGAGTGTCTTTAAAACGTTTCCTCTGGCCACCTTGGGAGCGTTTACCACAACGCAGTTCGCTGTAGAAAATTCGTTTAGGGAGCCTGTGATCTGGCATGCGGGTCAGGTGACCAGCCCAGCGAATCTGATTCTTCATCAGTAGAGTGTGGATACTGGGCATGGATGCTCTTTCTAGGACTTCAGTGTCTGGAATCTTGTCTTGCCATTTAATCTTCAGTAGCTTCCTTAGGCAGACTGTGGAAGTGGTTTAATTTCCTAGCGTGTCGCTGATAAACAGTCCAGGTTTCACACGCATATAGCAGTGTGGATAATACAACTGCTTTGTAGACTTTTAGCCTTGTTTGCAGGCTTATTCCAGTTCTGTCCCATACATTCTTGTACAGTCTGCCAAAGGCTGCACTGGCCTTGGAGATTCTTGCATTCACTTCGTCATCGATTGTGGCAGCTTGTGACACAGTGCTGCCAAGATAGGTGAATTTGTCCACAACACTTAGTCTATGATCATTCACTTTGATATTCGGCACAGTGTGATTATTCCCTGGAGCTGGCTGGTACATAACTACAGTCTTCTCCAAGTTGATATTGAGCCCAAATTTGGCACAGGCATGTGAGAAAGCTGAAACATTATGTTGCATGTCCGCCTCTGAGTTGGCGTATAGAGCGCAATCATCAGCAAACAGGAGCTCTCTGACGGTGCCGCTGTCAATTTTGGTTTTAGCTTTCAGCCTTCTGAGATTGAATAACTTTCCATCCATACGGTAGTTGATGTCTATTCCAATGTCGTCGTTCTCGAAGGCATTCATCAGCATGGCTGAAAACATGAGGCTGAACAGTGTTGGTGCCAGGACACATCCTTGCTTCACTCCATTGGTGACAGGAAAGGGTTCAGACAGTTCACCATTTTCCTGTACTCTTGCCTGCATGCCGTCATGAAATAGCCGCACTATTTGGACAAACTTTCGTGGACAGCCATATTTTGCCATAATCTTCCACAATCCATCTCTGCTGACTGTATCAAAAGCCTTGGTAAGGTCAATGAAAGTGGAGAACATTTCGCAGTTCTGTTCCTGACATTTCTCTTGCAGCTGCCTTGCAGCGAAAATCATGTCAACAGTTCCACGTTCTTTTCTGAAACCACATTGACTCTCAGGAAGAAGACCTTGATCGAGATGGGCTGTGAGGCGATTGAGAAGAATTCTGGCGAGTATCTTCCCTGCAATTGAAAGCAAGGAGATGCCTCGGTGGTTGTCACAGGATTGGCGGTTTCCTTTACGTTTGTAAAGGTGGACTATTGACGCGTCTTTAAAATCTTGTGGCATGGTCTCGTTCATCCATATGTTTGTGAAGACTTGGTGAAGCTGCTCTGTTAGGACCGGCCCACCTGCCTTGTATATCTCTGCTGGGATGGAGTCAGGACCAGGTGCCTTGCCGCTTGAGAGTTGCTGGATGGCTTTGTTTATTTCCACTATGGTTGGCAGGTCACCAAGTGTCTCATTGGTGGGAACTTGAGGAAGGCAGTTGATGGTTTCATCATCGAAGAAGGAAGTTGCATTTAAGATTTTGCTGAAATGCTCTGCCCAGCGTTGGAGGATTTCTTTCTTATCGGTGACCAATGTTCCCCCGTCTGCACTGAGGAGGGGAACTATGCCTGGTGATGAAGGACCATAGACCGCTTTCAGTGAGTCGTAGAAGTTTTTCATATCATGTCTGTCAGCAAAGCCCTGAATTTCATCAGCTTTGCTGCTCAGCCAGGAGTCCCGCATGTGCCGAAGTTTCTGCTGCACTACTCTCTGAATGTTCTTGAAAGCATCTTTTTTTTATGTTGACTTTGGGTCATTCAAATGTGCCTTGAGGAGAAGATGTTTCTCGGCCAGCAATTGGTTGATGTCTTCGGAATTTTCATCAAACCAGTCTTTATGCTTTCGGGGGGCTGGACCCAGGATTTCCATAGCAGTGTTGTAAATTGTGTCCTTTAGGGCTCTCCATTCTGTTTCTGTATCCTGTTTAGCTTCAGCATTGGGCTTGAGGCGGTCTTCCAGCATATTTTCAAACGACTGCTGCATTTTCTTGCTGTTTAGGCGGGTGACGTTGGATGAAGAATGACTTGCGCGATGACTTGGATTAAAGTGAGGAAGAGTTGCGCAATTCGTCGACCTCACTCTCTCGCCTGAGTCCATCTGAGTCCAGTGGCAAGACAAGTCGAGACGATTGGAGACGAATACAGGTGCAGTGGATGACCAGGGCGCTCTACGTGCCTTGCCGTGCTCATTACGTTCCACAACGCTTTGCAGGTAAACGCCGTCTTGCCCGTTGAATCAGGAATGATTTCTTCCGCGCAGTCTGCCGAATCCTGTCTTCACATGCTGGGTAGGCATACCCTAGTTTACCTCTTGGTTTGACACCAAATCGGATACCCATGCCTAGTTTAGCCAGCCTCTCACAGCTGTTGCCCGGGGGGTAGACTTGTATTATTACATTGTGGTATTTCGTTATTCCTAGTGACGACCATAATCTGTGTCTTCTTACAATGTAATTCTAACCCTAGTTGTTCACTGTAACATCACTTTCTTATATTGAGTCTCCTGTACACCACAAGTTGCACCTTTGGAGACCACTTGGTTGCAGTCCTCGGATTTTGGACGTTGACGACACCCACAAAATGAACTGTTAAGTCAGACTTTCCACCAAGCAACTGTCAATTTTGGTAGCCACTTGGACGCTTTTCTACCCACATGCCTGGGGTTTGCGGTGTTGCATATCAGGGACATTTAGTACCTTTCCTACAGCTTTGAGAGACATGCACATAAAGCATGGTCTTTTCTCACACTTTCTGTTGTGGCAGACAGCATGTCGTGGACATTTGAACTAAGCTGTCAATTAGTGGGGTTTTCGTTCGGTGGACATTTGAACATATCTACTAGCAATCACATTTGATGGACTTTTGAAACATTTTAACAGTTTAATAGGACGTACCTTCAATGGACATCATTTACCCTTGATTTGGGGGTATGCTGATGAGTGCCAGAATAGTTTTGATCACTGCATCACGAGGTGACCACCAACTCTGAGAACCCCTGCGAGTTCGGTTTAGGCCAGTGATGGCCATTTATCCATGGTGTACGTGGACATATAGCAAAAGTCTTACAAGGGATTCCGTAAAACCAACACAGAGCTGACTATCGTGGGGTACAGGGTATCACAACAGCCTTAACTCCCCCCCCCCCCTCCTCCATGCCTGAGACTGCAGTCATCACACCTGCTACCTTTCCCTTCCTAAATCACACCTGCTGTATTTGCTCTGTTGAAGTGATGATTACTTTCCCTTCCTAAATCACACCTGCTGTATTTGCTCTGTTGAAGTGATGATTACTTTCCCTTCCTAAATCACACCTGCTGTATTTGCTCTGTTGAAGTGATGATTACTTTCCCTTCCTAAATCACACCTGCTGTATTTGCTCTGTTGAAGTGATGATTACTTTCCCTTCCTAAATCACACCTGCTGTGTTTGCTCTGTTGAAGTGATGATTACTTTCCCTTCTTAAATCACACCTGCTGTGTTTGCTCTGTTGAAGTGATGATTACTTTCCCTTCCTAAATCACACCTGCTGTATTTGCTCTGTTGAAGTGATGATTACTTTCCCTTCCTAAATCACACCTGCTGTATTTGCTCTGTTGAAGTGATGATTACTTTCCCTTCCTAAATCACACCTGCTGTGTTTGCTCTGTTGAAGTGATGATTACTTTCCCTTCTTAAATCACACCTGCTGTGTTTGCTCTGTTGAAGTGATGATTACTTTCCCTTCCTAAATCACACCTGCTGTGTTTGCTCTGTCAGAGTGCATATTATTTATATTTTTTTTTGCGCTCACTCGCTTTGAACTCAAGCATAGTCCATACACGTTATAGTAGTGATGGACTGAATTTTGCGTGTGGATTAGCTTTCCCTATTAACAGTGTCCCTCGCCATCAGGCGAACCCACTCCAACTTCAGAGGTAATTATTTAAATTATTTTAAATCCAGGATAAGTCCACACAGTCGCAGACAGTGATCACTTAAACCAAGACTTCAATTTTAAGCAGACAAGAAGCAGCCACTCAGATGCATGTAATTGCAGAGAATAGAACAATCATGTAAATAAATTAAACCGAATGTATATTTATGTGTCACATCTTTCAAACACTTTTAAGCATACAATTATGTAAATAAACTAAACGAGATCATATAATTATGTGTTCCATCTTTCAAACATCACACAAGAAACCAGCAGATGGAGTGTCTATTGAATTACATTTATTGATTTGGTGAGGTGAAGTCAGATTATAAGTGATGTATGTTTATATATCATCAACATCAAACAAGAGGTTTGTCAGAATAACAGGTCACATCAAGCTCCTCTATTACATGACTTAATATGCATTGGGCATACAGTGCTGGAGCAACATTTGTTAGGCCAATCGACACTCGGCAGGGTTGAGGTCAGTAGCATGTCGGCGTCCTTGACCTCCCTAGACATTTCCAGGTACCACTTTAGCCTGGGTCTGCCTGGGAGTCCATGTCATTGTTTACATATTCTAATCTGACCAGACGCACAACAAACCCATGACCACCGGGTCAGCAGGTTGAGTGTGTAGTCACTACGTCAGCGGATGAAGACTAGTGTTAGAGTTGTCTGCCCGTGTCACTTCCCCAGTCATCTGCTCTTCACTCCAACTCTGCCAGTTCTGGCATGACTGTGTGCTGTAGTTGTTTCCTGATTGCTCTTATTTGTTTTACCCTGAATCTTGCCTTCCAGCATTTCAACTGATGACTTCCATGTCCCATCTCGTGACCACGCCTTAAGAACATACATTCTGTGTATTTGTCACTCATCTAGTCGCCCCATGCTTTACCAAACTGTGTTCCATCTGACATGTGTAATTGTGCGATTCACTGATTGCATACTGCAATTACAGCATGTTTGATATGTTCTAAATTATTTTCACTCTTTTGGGCAAGAGGGGGTAGGGAATGTGTATACTATGATAATACTAAACAATAAAAAAAAAATAAAAATAATAATACCATTAATAATAATAATAATAATGTAAAAATAATAATAATAATGTATTAGAAAGTTAATGAAATACAGCACGGAAAACCTACATCTGACAGAAAACTTGATACCAAATTATTAACTTCTGCAGTGTTAAATTATTTCTGGAACCTTTTTACTCTGTCTATTCTTGCATTGTTTGTTTATGGTGATGAAATAATGTAACATGTAACAAAATCTATATCCTATTTCATATGTATAAACAGATGTTCCACTCACAGCACAAACATATAATAAAACTATCAAACACAAGAGCAGCAAAAACACAAGTGGCTACTTCAATATTAATAGTACAATACCACAAATTAACATAATTATGCAAAGCAAATGACAGCAGTAAATAAAACAAACAAAATGCTGAAGTAAGATTTTAAAATATATGAAACTAAACATCAGCACTTGTGTATGTGATGCCAGGAAAGACAGAAATATCACAGAAGTTTCACATGTTCAATGAAACAACAATATTAAAATATGTTTCATGTACATCATAACATATTAATCTTTTGCAGTCTTCAAACATAATAAATGTTAGTGATGTACAGTCAAAATGCTCAATATCTACAACAAGAAATTGTAAGAATTAAGCAAACTGAAGGTAATTGTCCTAAGAATTTCTGGGGAAAAAATGGTTTTTCTTGACACAACAGCTCTTGGTATTTGTCTTGTGAGTAGTGTCAACTGATTTTACTCACTGAGGTTGACTGACATTTGGGGGTCAATGTGGTTGGCTGACATATGAGGGGTCATTATGATTGACTGACATTTGGGGGTCACCGTGATTGACTGACATTTGGGGTTCACCGTGGTTGACTGACATTTGGGGGTCACCGTGGTTGACTGACATTTGGGGGTCACCGTGGTTGACTGACATTTGGGGGGTCACCGTGGTTGACTGACATTTGGGGGTCACCATGGTTGACTGACATTTGGGGGTCACCGTGGTTGACTGACATTTGGGGGTCACCGTGGTTGACTGACATTTGGAGTCACTGTGGTTGACTGACATTTGGGGGGTCACTGTGGTTGACTGACATTTGGGGGGTCACCGTGGTTGACTGACATTTGGGGGTCACCGTGGTTGACTGACATTTGGAGTCACTGTGGTTGACTGACATTTGGGGGGTCACTGTGGTTAACTGACATTTGGGGGTCAATGTGGTCGACAGACATATGAGGGATCAGTATGATTGAATGACATTTGGGGTCACTGTGGTTGACTGACATTTGGGGGGTCACTGTGGTTAACTGACATTTGGGGGTCAATGTGGTCGACAGACATATGAGGGATCAGTATGATTGAATGACATTTGGGGTTACTGTGGTTGACTGACATTTGGGCTGACTGTGATTAACTGACATTTGGGGTCACTGTGGTTGACTCATATTTGGGGGTCACTGGTTGACAGTACTATAGTGCTTTTAGTAGCATCTGATTACACAGGATAAAAAGAATTAAAATATCAACTGTGTGTGACAGAAACAGTTAAAATATCAACTGCCTGTGACAAAACAAGTTAAAATATCAACTGTGTGACAGAAAGAGGGCAGGTCTGGTAGCAGGCTATGGGACTGAATGGGATGTGGTAAATGGCCAGAACTATTCAGAAAGGAATGGCAAATTACTTATATGCCAAGATTCAAGCTTGGACTCAGTTCTGTGAAAACAGTCAATCAATCATGTGCCATGCCGGAAAGCGTGGGCGGTCATGAGTCGTGGATCAGCTCAGTGTTTCTGTCTCATCCATGTGAAAACAGTGTTGCGCAAATATTGTATATAGCATGTATAATACTGCAGTTTAGTTGATTATCTTCTTTGTACCCACAGTAACATGAATGGATGAAGCAAAATTATACGCGGGCTATTCCAAAATCAACCACTGATTGGCTGGTTAAAAACAATCTGGTTGCCAGACCGACACCGTTCATTGCTTGCATCATTCAGTAGTCTTTTAGACACTAGGAACCACAATACCAATAATGTCAGAAGTTTATTGCAAAACATTGAAGAAGCTTCATCGGTCGATCCAAAATGAAAAGATGCGGAATGCTTACCAGTGGTGTCATTATCCTGCACAACAACACGCGGCCCCCCACACTGCTGCTTGCACAAAGACTTTACTTGAGCAATTAAAGTGGGAAATTGTCAACCACCACCGTTACAGCCCAGACTTGGCACCAAGTGATTATCATCTCTTCGGCCAGATGAAGGTCTGGCTGGCTAACCAGCGCTTCGACACTGCCGAGGAGCTTATGAATGGAGTCAACAACTGGCTAAGTACAATGGTGGTGCCGTTCCTTGACGAGGGGTTACAAAAACTCATGCGACGGTATAACACGTGCCTGGATTTAGCTGGTGACTATGAGGAAATGTAATGCTGTGATGTATGTAACTTTTGTGTGTGTTTAGATGCTATTGTCAATTTATTCAAATGTTTATCAGCTCATCGGAGGTTGATTTTGGAATAGGCATCGTAGTATACATGTGTGAAATAACAAGTGACAACAACAATGATGCCACATCACTTCAAAACATCAATAATAAAAAAACATGCCAATCAGGTGATGATAGACAACAGCAGTATAAATGTTGTTAGCGTCAATATATAGTGTTCCGGCACTTGTGAATAATTAACACAACGCAGATTGGCAATGTCAACATGTTAGCACACTCAGTAAATATATATGTTCAATATCAACTTGTTTTTTCCACATCATACACACTTCTATGGAAAATACAGGAAAACTAATGTATATGTCCTTTTTCTTTCTGTCCGCTGCCTCATCCTTCAGCCAGAGTTTGGGGAGAAATGTCTGTACAAGGCACATGTGTGGGCTACACACACAGTGTTGTTTATTGCTATTCTGTCAATCAATATCATTCATGTATTACATGTTATTTATCATTTAAACATACAAGAGGTTACATCAGGGGCGGGGACCTTTTTTCTGCCAAGGTCCATTTGGATATTTATATCATTCATTGGCCATACTGAATTATCAACATACAAATGAGCCTGCTATATTTTGTCAAACATTTTATTAACTCAGCCTCAATGTGATTTCTGGATCGGCTTTGCTTTGGTGAGGCATGCGATGTTAGCTGGTAATGATGCTGTTGCTAATCACAACTACTTTTCTAGGTTTACATCAGTCAGTCTAGAGTGCAGTCAGCTTTTTGCAATGGTAAGTTTAGAAAAGAACTGCTTGGTGCAATAAGCTGTATATAACACTGAAATGCAGTTCAATGCATGTCTCCACAAAGTGGGGAATTCACCATTGCTTGAGTAATGTTCTTAGAACTCAAGCGGTGAAAGGGTGTTGTACCAAGCTTTCAGTTCATCATGGCTCTACAGCTGAATGATTTTGTATTGTAGGTTATCAGGCACATCAGGTGGTTCCACACCGAACAATGTAGCAAAGATATTGAATTCATTTGTTTACTTTTCACATCGTTGAATCTTTTATTAGATTCCTCAATTAGGTTTGCACATTCACCAGCACATTCAAGTGTCGTAGAAGGTTTGTATTCTTCCACAATGGGAAAATGCAGCATGTTTTTTTCTTTTGAGATGTACTTTACACAGCCTTAAGCTTGCTTCAGACGGTTTCATGTTTGAAGGCAAGAGGCTTAAGAAGGTGGTTGGGGTCCTGCCCTGCCACAAACTAGGCACACATTACATAAACATTGCCTTTACTTCAACAACAACAATAATCATGTGTCCATTTCTCCTGGAAAGATGGACACTCTGTATCAACTGTTATTTTTGGTGTAGTCACCATCTGTAGGACATCACATCACATTAGTTTTCATAACTATCCAGTGCGTGTCATCAGCGATGTGGTCATTTTGCTTTGGTTGCTGTTCTAAGGGTGTTGACACTTTTGCAATGTGTAAACTCACAACCTGCCTGGCACTTATTGTTCTCAGTCATCACAATACAGGCAGACAGTTTGTGGGCAGCCAAGGGGGAGCATAATATCGGTTCCATTAAGTACTTGTATGTGTCTTGTCTATCCCATAATGGACATTCCTTGCTTGTTCCTCAAAGTTTACATTATTATTATGATTCCCTTAATATAGTTAATTAGTTAGTTAGTCGACAGATCATCCTCATTGCACGTCGAACCATTCAGTCCATAAGTGCTCGGATCCCCTCCTCAGCAAATCCCTTAATATAAATGTATGGTAATATGAAAATAACTCCTAGGCTGATTGAATTTCGAGTCCCTTGTCAAGGCCAAACCAAATTGAATTTAGAGTCCCTTGGCAAGGCCAGACTGAATGATCTGGTCATAAAAGGCCAGCAGGCCAGATGTTCCCTGCCCTTGGGTTACATCAAGTACATAGACATTTCAAAAACAAGAATTTGGATAATCATTGATCACACACAACAAATCACACCACACTGCACTCGGTGATGTCAAAACGTTTACATATTGTGTAAATACATATTTGAAATATCAATATTTTTTCACATAACACACGTTTATGAAAATGTCCAGAAAACTGAGTCACATACAAGACAGACATCCTCCAATAGTGTACACAAACAAGATGTTACCTACAGTATCAGGTCAGACAGCAAACTTTCACAGAAAAAATCTACAGACAAGATGTTTCATAAATTATTAAGCCAAAGAGCAAACTTTCACATACAAGTGTCTTCAGACAAGATGTTACCTACAGTATCAAGTCAGAAAGCAAACTTTCACATACAAGTGTCTTCAGACATGATGTTACATAAAACACAGTCAATGAGCAAACTTTCACATAAAAATGTCTTCAGACAAGATGTTACATAAAGTATCAAGTCAAAGAGCAAACTTTCACATAAAAGTGTCTTCAAATAAGATGTTACATCAAGTATGAAGTCATACAGCAAACTTTTACATAGAAGTGTCCTCAAACAAGAAACTGTTTAACTATTCACTCCTGCAGTCCCAACACATCAAATGTGATTGACTCTTCCCCTTGAACCCTAACCACTGGATCATGTGCTCTATTACCTTTTACATTTGGTCAGAGCTAGCTATAGAAATCTGGCTCCCCACTGGTCATTTCTACTGTGTATTCAGCCTCTGTGAAAAGCATGCTCTTATGATGTTTTATGGCGATTATTTCCAATCTTGTGTATCTGCTCCAAAACCTTTTGAGACTGAAATAGTTCAAAGACTTGGGAACTTTTCCATGTTTGAAGCAGAATTGTTCCTCTCACTTCTGAGTTTTCTTTCATTGTTTACATTTAAAAATTGTTTATCCCCCCTCCCAACTGTATTAATGGTATGCATGGTTATTAATGGATAAGATAAACATTATATAAACATTACAAGGATAACATGATTCTTAATGTCTGGTAACAGCTTCTGTTTAAACACGTAGAAATATTGACCTTAGATAGTGTCCCCTTGTTCAAAGGGTGGAAGAGTTTTCAGTTTTCAGAAGTGTTGTGTGGTATATTTCTCATTTTGAGTGATCATAAAGTGTTAAAGTTTAACAGTTGGTTGTTTCTAAGTTCTTTCAAAATAATACGCTTGGTCATAAGTGGAATGTTTAGCAATTGTAACCAGGATAACACAAAACAATACAATTAAGTTAACTAATTCAGTGCCAAGCACAACGTAGGTTTAGACCAAAAGTAGTGCTCCCAAAAATTATCCTCATGTTCTGTAAGAGTTAATCATTGAGCTGACACAACAAAGCCACCCCACGGCGCACCCAGTGATGCTGAGGCTTGTCTGAAGGTATCATCATGGCAATGACAAAGTTGGTAGAGTGACCTGTAGTGGACAGCGTCCCTCGTCTTTCACTAGTCTTGTATACTGGACATAAATATGCTGTTGTCTCTGGCAAGTCTGAGCGCCTGCAAGGCTTTAGCCACATCTGCAGATAAAAGAAGTTATTTTACATCAATTGCAGAGATCATCATGTCGTTAACATTTTCTTCACAAATTACATCTATCATTCCATTATGGGGCGGCCTATACAGTGACCAAGAGCTTACTTCCTCTTCTCAAACATCTATTTTTTCAAAATAAAATTGCAGCCAAGAGGTTACTTCTTCTTCTCAAACATCTATTTTTCTTATAAAGTTGGAATCTGTATGGTGACCAAGAGGTTACTTCTTTTTTCTAAAACATCTATTATTCTGATAAAGTTGGAATCTGTATGGTGACCAAGAGGTTACTTCTTCTTCTAAAAGATCTATTTTTTCAAAATAAAGTTGCGACCAAAAGGTTACTTATTCTTCTCAAATATCTATTTTTCTTATAAAGTTGGAATCTGTATGGTGACCAAGAAGTCACTTATTCTTCTCACACATCTATTTCTCTTATAAAGTTTAAACCTGTATGGTGACCAAAAGGTTCTTCTTCTCAAGCATCTATTTTTTTTTTCTTCAAAATACAGTTGCACCTGAGAAGTTACTTATTCTTTTCAAATATCTATTCTTCTTATAAAGTTGGAATCTGTGTGGTGATCAAGAGGTTACTTCTTTTTCTAAAACATCTATCATTTTTTATAAAGTTGCAACCAAGAAGTTACTTCTTCTTCTAAACATCTATTTTTTGTATTATAAAGTTGCAACCAAGAGGTAAGTTATTCTTCGCAAATATTTTTATCTTTGATAAAGTTGGCAGTCTGTATAATGACCAAGAGGTCACCCATTCTTCTGAAACATCTAATCCTCTTATAAAGTTGACAGTCTGCACAGTGGCTAAGAGGTTACTTCTTCTCACACATCTATTTCTTGTATAAGGTTGGCAGTGTGTAGGGTGGTAACACATTTACATCTTCTCCGCAAATGACATCTATTTCTCATAGAAAGCTGGCAGTCTATATGGTGGCCATGTGGTTAGAACACCAGTGTTAAACATAAGGAGGCTAGGCTTCCAATTCCCAGTAAGGAGGGTGAAACAAATAACTCAAAGTCTGAACACCAAAGGATGACTGTTTGGGCTAGCTGCCTTTCTTTCCCCGGGTCCTCATAGAAGCTCTTCTAGAATACACCAACATAATAATTTTTTTTTGGGCGCTCACTCGCATAAAACTCAAGCGTATTCCATACACATTATTTCTAATAGCATTGGACTGAATTTTGTGTGTGGATTAGCTTTCCCTATTACCAGTGTCCCTCGCCATCAGGCGAACCCACTTCGACTTCAGAGGGACTTGTAATTTAAGTCCTGAAGTTAAGGATGAGAAATCAACATTTTAGTCACACATTCTTATCCATTTGGTTATGCTGATCTCCCAACATGGTGTTAGATGCCACTTGCACCTGGACATGAGACAGCCGTCTGTTGACAATGAAATGCCTCAAGCTGGTTGTGGATACATGACCAACCTTGACCTCATCCCAACCACCCATTAATGGTTGCTGAATCATAACCTGGTTAGATCCCCATATGCCTCTCTACGTGTGGGGAGTTCCAGCGCTTGTCTTGCATACCCACAGGTGTCTAGACCTGGAGAGGGTAAGGACTGCACTGCCACACAGCTGCAATTCACGGAGATTGATACTTTGGTACCAGGCCAGAGGAAATGTTTCTACGCCAACCATGCTCTGATAGACGTAAGCCCTTTTGAGAGCTTGGACGACCTGGCTGAGAGTTTACACCCAGTCTTCCAGAGGGATGACAACCAGCCCGCCTAGCTAAGTGCCATACTGAGTTTAATGCTATGTGCCATAATGAATGCTATACTAAGTACCATGTTCCATACTGAGTGCAATGTGCCATACTGAGTACCATACTAAGTTGCATGTCCATACTAAGTGTCATACTAATGCCATGTGCCATAGTGAGTGTTATACTAAGTGCCATGTGCCATTTTGAGTACGATACAAAGTGCTAAGTACCACAGTGAGTGCCATATTAAGTGTTATGTGCCATACTGAGTGTCATACTAGTACCATGTGCCATATTGAGCGTCATACTAAGTGCCATGTGCCATATTGGGTGCAATACTAAGTGCCATATTGAGTATCATACTAAGAGCCATATTGAGTGCCATACTAAGTCTCCTGTGCCATACTGAGAGCCATACTAAGTGCCATATGTCATACTGAGTACCATACTAGTACCATACTAAGTGCCATGTGCCATACTGAGTATCTCACTAAGTGGTGTACTAAGTGCCACACTAAGTACTGTGCTAAATGATGTATTAAGTACCATACAAAGTGCTATACTGAATGCCGTAACTACAGGTTTTTTTTTAAATCACAGGTTCCTCTGATCAGGGTAGTTTCTTGTAAACCTTGGGCACGAAGAAGAGTAACTTGAAAAACAACTAGGAGAGTCAATCGAGTGACCACACAACTGCAAATATTCAACGTCTGCTAAACATCAGCAAGCCGTGATGGTGCAGTGGTTAGACCATCACCTGCAGGCCTAGTCATTATTGGTTCGATTCTCACTGGGTGGATACAGTTTTAACATTGATCTGGGCTCCCAGATCAAAACAGCCTAAACTGTGTACCAGGAAATGTCTGGGGAAGTCAAGGTGGCCAGCGTGACACTGACCACATCAGCCACCGAGTGCTGGTTGGTCTATAAAACTATGGGTTTAGCACCATATACCCAGTGTCCCTTAAGGCAAGTGAAAGGGTCCTTGACCTTCACTCCACTTCTCAGAAATCAAGACAATATGATTGTTTGGGTATATACATTAATCGTACTCCAGGAATGGATAAAGAAGGAATACTGTGATCAGAAACAGAGCATAAACATCTACATGTGTTCACAAAATATGCCCACCGTTGGCATGGTATCAAACAGTTGTTTGGGGATGGACTCATTCAGTTTCTTGATCTTCCGGTCCCATCTGGCTCCATCAAGAAATAAACCTTGTATAAAAACACCTGGAAAACAAAGAAAGTACTTCTTCAATAAGACATGTGACCAGAGAGTGCTATGAATGCATTAATATTTCACAGTAACAGGGTTTTAAATCAGCATGTAACATTTGCTCGTTAAAGAAGATGAGAACTGGGCATGGGGTGTTATAAACTGATAGTTGGTTGAAAGTTATAATAAACAAATATAATACATACAATGGTGAACCATGTTTATAGAATACAACAGAAACCTGAACTAGACTGACAGAGTGTCTCAGAGCAAATGAAGATCTAGTGTTCAGAACCTAATGGCAACTGGTGCATGCTCTGATACCCTTCAATTCACTCCCAGTACGGGTTACACGACCTGAAGTTTAAGGTCATATGCTGAGGGACTGGGTGGCTGCTGGGACAGCAGGCATAAACACTGCATATCTGATGGTGGGTCAGGCAGCACCAGGCATAAGGACTTTCACTGTGACATCCCCTGCCTCTTACCTAGCATGGTGGCTCTTTTATCTGCCATTTATTTACAATAAAGTTTACAAGGAGTCTTCACGTGTTCTGATGTCAACACCCTCTGCAGACGTCAATAGAAGTGGCAGAAGAAGAGAGAAGATAAAGAGGGAATGAAAGAGAAAAGCTGGCAAGTGAAGTACAAGAAGACAGGTTGATAGGCTAGTACTACCAGTTCATTCATGTTGGCAACTGGAACTGCCAAAGTGCAAAGTTGAGAGCACATATACCACAGAAACTGGCATATGACTTCAACATCCTCATGATTCATAGAATAATGTGAAGGATAAGAAAACCACTAAATATCCTGGCTATAACAGCTACATAAATCCTTATGGACCAAATAACTGGGGTTTGGCAATTTTCTGATATCTTAAGAGCTGTATGTTCACAGTGGTGATATTTGACTAGGTAAGCAGAAGGTATAATTTTTTGGGTAGCCAAACATTTACCAGTGTGGTTAGAAAACAGAGTTAACCAGTCTTCAGGAATCCCTGTGCAGTCGAAAGGCTCTAAAAAGCCATCATTGTCGATTTCTCAACACATAATGTAGTCATAGCGTGAACAAAGAAAAGGTGTTTCGTATACTGTATTCGACAAACAATAAACGATTGCTCAAATATAGTCAGGAGTTAGCAATTAGGCGGTTCCAGCCAGTTTTGTGCAAACAGAAAAAGTTCCTTGTAAATTTGAAATTACCATGGGAAATAACAGATGTTCCACATTCTAACAATACCCATGACTATGTGTTTTAATTGTTCCAGCTTAAGGGTTATTCATTTATTCCCTTTATATGGTATATAACTCTGCGGTATGCACCTGAGGAGATGCAGCGAAATATTCCAGGCAAGAAATCATGTTTGTGGCGTCTGTGTTTACATTCACTACGGGAATATGTTGCTTTAAATTGTTGTAATTGTTCTGTAAATATATGCATGTATACAAAACTTACCATCCTCTGGGGGAGTCTCATACTCCTTGTCTTCCAGTATCTCATAATCATAGCCAAGCAGATCAATGGGTATGGTGAACCTGCAGTGATATATTCATTCATTTGTGCTGATTACATACACTTTTGCAGTTGCTAGATCACTCAAGCAAATGCTAAAACATCAATGTTATGCTATCAAACCAAAGAGCACTGTTTAAAATAATCTTCCAGACGTACAGAATTGATTGTGAAAGCTCTGTGTATAGGAACAATTCTGGCCTTTAAACCACAATGGCATAAACTAAATTTTAATTAACATTGTATTTGCTTCATTCTAACTAAACAGACCAGAATTACACCTCATCCTGTGAAATACTGTTTTAGCTGGGGTTGTTCTACATTCTGCAGAAATTTAGACATCTAGGCAAATGGATAACATCAGATGGAAGATGCATCTATGAGATAAAGAACAGAATAGGACAAGTAAAAATTGCATTCTATCAAATGAAGAACGTTTTGTGCAAGTCACTGCCCTTGAAAGCTAGAAGAAGAGTTCTTGCATGTTACACAGAACCAGTTTTAACACACGGCTACGAATCCCAGTCAATTAGTAATCAGGCCAAAAAAACCATGACAGCATTGGAGATGTGGTTTTATAGATGAATGCTGAAAATTAATTGGACAGCCAAAATGAGCAATCAGGACATTTTAAGGGAAGCTGAGTCTCAAAGACAACTTATCACAAACATCAGAAAGAGACAGTCATCATTTTTTTTTTTTTTGGCTTTGTTATGAGAAGACAAATACTGAAAAATGTTGTGACAATCAGAAAGATTTGTGGAACAAGAATTAGAGGAAGACAGTGTGAGAAGATTCTTAACAGTTTTGTTTCATGGCAAGAAAGGGAGTTAACACACAAAATGATCCATCAACATCGGAGATTGTAATTTGTGGAGAGGCATGATTGCTCATGCCAACTGGCAAGGCACTGGATGATGATGATTCTAGATTATACTTCTGTAAAACCTCTTTCATCTGCTGCTATCAAGGTACTCAAATACCTGAACACACTCACTTGTGGCAAACAAGTTCGATTTTTTTCTTACAATTACAATTACTTCTCTTTTTCTATTATTCAAACATGTGTTTTGACTTTCTTTTGCAATTACATCCATCATTTCTGATAACTGCATTTTACTCTCAACAATCAAAACAATATCATAATATTGCAGGTTGTTTACACTATATCCACTAATTGACATTCCAGACATGACTTGTATGGATCTCAGTATTACTTTGCTGTCCAAACTGAACAGATCAGATGACAGTACACAGCCTTTCTAACACCTTGTTTATTGTGTTGAAAACGTCTATGATAATAAGAAATAACGTTTTTTTTTTTTTTGCATATCCTTTACAGGACATCGCTGTCAACAGCAGCATCTGTCTGTTGATTTCTTGGCAAGATTACGCTCAGTAGTTTGCCATTGCTTTCTGAGCGGCCGGCTCAGTATCCCGCAAGTCACCAGCGGGGGTCAAACCGCTCCCAGTTCTCTCCCACTACGAGACTCTGCGTGATAAACGGGATTACGGAGAAAGTGTTGTAACCCCTCAGCCAGAGAGACCGGCAAGAAATAACTATGCAACATAAATCAAAGTGTATAAATTCTCTTCATATTCTCATAACTAACATGTAAAAGTAACAACTTAGAAAGCAATTCTTGTTCAATATATCATGTAATGAACATCACAGTAAATTGGCAGATACTAGAACAAGTAACAAGTTTCTCCTATCTTGGAGATAGTAACATGTAATAATAGATGATGGCAGAAGTGAAATAGAAATCAAAAAGAGAATAGGAATGGCCAAAAATGCTTTCAACATCATGAAATCAGTATTATCATCTAGATAGATTAACAACGCATTAAAAATAAGAATTGCCAATGCTACACATATTCAACACTTCTGTATGACGCGGAAGCCTGGACATTGAACAAACAACTTGTAAGTCGAACAGAGGCCCTGGAGATGTGGATATACAGAAGAATATGTCATATTTCATGGAAACAAATACAATCAAATACAGAAGTTCTATAAAAACTGGGAATGAAAAAAGAGTTGATGAAAGAAATAAAAAAGAGGCAAGTGAAATATTTTGGCCACCATTATATTTAAAAGACATAACACACTCATAAAAACCATACTGGGGGGCAAGGTTGAAGGCAAGGAAGCAAGAGATAGACAACAATACAAGTGGGAAGATAATGTCAAGATATGGATGAACATCAATCTGACAGAATGTACAATCATGGCAAGAGATAGACAGAGTTTGAAATCCATTGCAGCCAACCTTCATTGTGGAGACGGTGACTGATTAATTGATATCATGTAATATGAGAAACTATTCTTTCAGTTCCTCATAGTTTGTCATTTCCTGTTTCTTCCACATTAAATAGTTACTGGCCTCAGATGTCAACATCTATTTTCTAGATAATGTCTGCTGTCTGTTGCAGATTCTGCTTCCTGTCCTAGAGCTTAGTTCCTGTATAGTTTCTTGGGGCCAGAACTAGTGTCGAGCATCATCATAGTGAAGGATGTGACAGGGGTTCAGGCAGGTGACAGGTGTTCAGGCAGGTGCCAGTGTCCCATACATGATCTAACTGATGGTGGCTGGTTCATGATGCTGCAGCTGTGGGCTCTGGACATCAGGTGATGGATTATGTTGACTGAATATTTCATCAAACTGTATTCTGGCCTACACCCACTCCATTTGAGGACAAACTCTAGGGAGATAGCAATGATCTTAAGTTGACTGCTGCTTTTTTATATACTCAAATTGACGTCTAAAAGTGTACAAAGAAGAATCAGAAGAAAACGAATATCAAATGTTTAAATATTTTATACAATCACCATAAAACACAAATGAAAGTGACCTACTTTCTAGCATAATTCTGCTGGGATCCTGTCAGGAAGGCCTGGGTGAAGAAGAAGCCGGAAACCCAGAAAACTGCAGGTGGTCCATTCTCATACCAGTCTTGCAGAAACTTGAGCCTGGTTATGAAGTCATTGATGTAGCTGCCCAGAGGTTTCAGAGACGGGTAGGACTTCTTCATCCACATGCCGGGGATTTTGCCCTTGAGAATGCTCAGTGCTACTTCTTCAAGGTCAGCTGACATCACAACAAGGCCCTGGACAGGGACAAGCATGGTCAGTTTTAGTATGTCACTGACCTAGATTAAATGTTATTATACATGTATATGTACATATTATACATGTGAAAAATAAATGGGGGGGGGGGGGGGGGTATCCATGGAGAAGTGAATGTCTGCTGTGTGCTCTGAAAGTTGTGGGTTTGCTTTCAGATGCTATCCTTTAGTTCACAAGTGCAATTTTTTCAGACGCCCCTGGGGGAATTGCTGCAGCTACAGAGTTTGTGCTTAGTGCGACGCTTTTGGTGGGCCACACTGATGAAAGAGACTGAGCCATATGGGATAAAGCCTGGTGCAATGAAGTCAATCCTTTGGGTTTAACCCTTTTTTAAACAAACTAATGCTCACATATAATACTAAACAAACTAATGCTCACATGTAATACTAAACAAACTAATGCTCACATGTAATACTAAACAAACTAATGCTCACATGTAATACTAAACAAACTAATGCTCACATATAATACTAAACAAACTAATGCTCACATATAATACTAGACAAACTAATGCTCACATATAATACTAAACAAACTAATGCTCACATATAACACTAAACAAATTAATGCTCACATATAATACTAAACAAACTAATGCTAAAATATAATACTAAACAAACTAATGCTCACATGTAATACTAAACAAACTAATGCTCACATGTAATACTAAACAAACTAATGCTCACATGTAATACTAAACAAACTAATGCTCACATATAATACTAAACAAACTAATGCTCACATATAATACTAAACAAACTAATGCTCACATATAATACTAAACAAACTAATGCTCACATATAATACTAAACAAACTAATGCTCACATATAACACTAAACAAACTAATACTCACATATAACACTATACAAACTAATGCTCACATATAATACTAAACAAACTAATGCTCAAATATAATACTAAACAAACTAATGCTCACATATAATACTAAACAAACTAATGCTCACATATAATACTAAACAAACTAATGCTCACATATAATACTAAACAAACTAATGCTCACATATAATACTAAACAAACTAATGCTCACATGTAATACTAAACAAACTAATGCTCACATGTAATACTAAACAAACTAATGCTCACATGTAATACTAAACAAACTAATGCTCACATATAATACTAAACAAACTAATGCTCACATATAATACTAAACAAACTAATGCTCACATATAATACTAAACAAACTAATGCTCACATATAATACTAAACAAACTAATGCTCACATGTAATACTAAACAAACTAATGCTCACATGTAATACTAAACAAACTAATGCTCACATGTAATACTAAACAAACTAATGCTCACATATAATACTAAACAAACTAATGCTCACATATAATACTAAACAAACTAATGCTCACATATAATACTAAACAAACTAATGCTCACATGTAATACTAAACAAACTAATGCTCACATATAATACTAAACAACTGAACAACCTGCAGGGAATTGTGGTCATGATGCCTGTCTTAGGTTCAGAAGTACAGGGTTTGATCTCAGCCCACGGCTGTGCTTTTGTCAAAGAACCACAGGTATCTAATGATATCACAAGTCCCCCCACACGTCCCTTACTGTTCCTTGTGAAAAGTAGAACAGACAGCAGTTCTGACAAGCCGACACACAGCGCACACAGGCATACATGCATAAGGCCGCTGCCAGAATGCCAACACAACAGTCCACCACAAAATTTACAGTTTATCATTGATGGAAGTGGCAGTCACAAGAAAAGCAGCAGTTTCACACACATTACTTGGTCAATTCACATACATTCATCATCTAGTGCCTTGCCAGTTGGCGTAGACTATCATGCCTCTCCACAAATTGTGATCTCCGACATCATGGATCAATTCATGCGTTGACTCCCTTCCATGCCATGACACATGACTGTCAAGAATGTTCTCCCGCTGTCTTCCTCTATCTCTCTTTCTGCAAATCTTTCCAGCTGTCACAATATGTTCCAGGTTTTGTCTTCTCATAACGTGGCCAAAAAACGATGACTGCCTCTTTCTGATATGTGCAATAAGTTGTCTTTGCGACTAAGCTTCCTTTAAAATGTCTAGATTGCTCGTTTTGGCTGTCCAGTTAATTTTCAGAATTCTTCTATAAATCCACATTTCCAATGCTTCCATGGATTTTTTCGCCTCTTTACTAATTGTCCAGGATTTGCAACTGGATGTTAAAATTGGTTCTATGTAACATGCAAGAACTCTCTATCTAACTTTCAATGACTTGTTGCACAAAACGTTCTTCATTTGATAGAATGCAGTTTTTGCTTGTCCTATTCTGTTCTGTTATCTTTGTGATGCATCTTTCATCTGATGTTATCAATATGCCTAGATATCTGACTTTCTGCACTTACCCCAAAATAACATCAGTTACTTTAATTGCACATTTAGGCACAATCTGTTTCTTTGATATCACCATGACTTCTGTCTTTCTACTATTCAAACTAAGGCCCATTTTTTCACTTTCTTCAACCACTGTATCTATTAGTTCCTTCTGACTTGTTGCTATCAGAACGGTGAGATCAGCATTCACATACATTACAATTACGTATTCTGTGTAAAGATATTTTATTTCCAAAACATTTACAAGCTGAAATTTCATTGGGTAATGGGGAAAAGAAAGTTGTGCTGTATGGCTCTGAAACCTGGAGTACAACGAAAAGAGACGAAGCCTTGTTACAAACCTTTGAGAACAAAATTTTAAGACGCATCTTTGGACCCATTAGGGATACACATAGTGGAGAGTGGAAAAGAAGAAGTAACAAAGACATTTATGATCTGTTTAAGTCCCCGCTAATCACTGGTATCATGAAGGCTAATAGACTACAATGGCTGGGGCATATAGAAAGAATGGAAGATAATAGGGAAACAAAACTCGCTTACACTCAGGAAATAAATGACCGCAGACCCCGAGGTAGACCAAGAAGGCGGTGGAGAGATAATATATATACAGACCTACAAGCACTTGGAATCAACGACTGGCAAGAGAAGGTCCACCAGAGAGACGAATGGAGACGGATTGTATTTGCAGCAAAGAACCTCAATGGCTCGGAACGCTGAAGAAGAAGAAGAAGAATGGGGAAAAGAAAGGGAACAGCAGTGTGGGAGAGAGAATTTAGTGTCTGTCTGTGGCTCAAACATTACCAGGCTCACTGCCAGAACTAATGGAGAATGTGTGCAAACATCACTGCTTTCTCATGATAAAACACTTCTTTCTAATCACTTGGCTAGTGAGACTGAAAGTGCAGCTTTCTTGAATAAAGAGAAAAAACAGAAGGTCCTATGTGCAAGTCGTGCACATAAAGAATGCTGTGGCAGATGAACATCAGCTAATGTAGGCTGTAAGGCTGATGCCCTTGTCAATGGTTAGAGCTTGTTACATTTGATGTAATCTGTCTACAGGAAGACAACCTTAGATAAAGGTATGCTGAAGACAAGACTAAGCTCAGAGTGTGAGAGATGTATAACAAGGTGTGGTGCACATACCTTACAAGATGTGTGAAGAAAAAGAACTGGGATGTTCATGTTAGGAAATGTGGTAATGCACTCACTAGTCAGATAGGCAGATGCAGTTATCTTCTCATAATTGTATCTGGAGTGCTCCAGTAACAATACCCTGTACAGAATGTACAGAGAGACAGAAAAGTCAAGTGCTTCATGGATCCCGTGTGGATGAAACCTGACCAACTGCTCCTGTTTGCTTACATCAGTACACTATCTGGTTGTCTAGCACAAGGATGCATGTAGATGTACATGGGCTGTCAACAGCAACATCCGTGACACAATGGAGAACACATAAACACATCACAATGCTTAATGGCATGAAAGGATCTATACAGATGCCTGCAGTCTCCCAGCAGATAGATGATCAAGACAACCGCAGGCATGTTACATGAATGGTGGACAAGACATGCTGGCAAACCTTGATTGCTTTCTTGATGTTGGATAAACTGGTTCTGATAGTGATCAGCAGCCTGTTGAACCTGGTCATCTCTTGCACCAGTACTGTGTTCATGCTCTGTCTGTTGGCAGAAAGCAAAGTCTGTTAGACACAAGCAGCATTCACAACTACACCCATTATATGCATTATTCATCCCTACATGGATGATGACTTTTGGTCCTATGTTGTCATAAAGGGGAAAGTTGGCATTTTCCATGGGAAGTCTTTCTCTTCAGCAATCAATGTTGGCTATGTAGCATCTCTGGCCAGGATCACAACAGGATGATTCACTTAAGGTCTTCACCAGTCCCCTAACATTTGTCTTGAAGGGTCACTCATGTGAGCCAGATTTCTGCCCTACATCTGGTGAAGTCAGGGCAGTCTTGTCAGAAGTGCTCTAGGGTTTGCTTTGGTGATCCACATTTGCAAACAGCAAAGTCAGTGAGGCCCATTCTGTGGAAGTGTGCTCTGAGTCTTCAATGTCCTGTTCCTAGTCTGAAGATTCTGGTCTGCATGTTCGCCAAGATCATTCATGAGATAATGCTCTGACTGTGTCAAGTTTGTGGTTTTTAATAGAATCTATGCATCCACTTCTTGGTCTTCATCAAGCTCAATAACAGGAGATTCTACAGTTGTGGGCATTAGCTAGCATGTGGTGGACCCATTGTATTTGTTGTCTCTCTATAACCAGTTCTGTGGGAGGGGGTTACGGGCACAATTCATAATCCCTCTGTGACGGGTTGGCCCAACTCTCAGATTGTTTTTATTAGATTGGGATAGCACTCAGTCCACCCCACTTAGATATTGATGTATTATTTTGTATTGTTATGTATATATCCAGATTTTAGCTAAGATCGTCTTTGTTTAGTGTATTTATATACATAAAACTATAGAGAGAGCTAAAATACGATTTCTTCTAATAATTAGAAGTAGAGGTAGTGTAGAGTTGTTTACACGCCAATAAATAACGTCAGGCTGAATTTTATATTCAGTTTGGCTGTGAATTTACTTTGGCCACAGGAAGGAGCTCTCCTGCAAGAGAAGTTAACTTTCGGTAGAATCCTAACAACTGCCATTTTGACATTCGGCTCGAAGGTGACAGGAGCTAACTATCACGTCAACTGGCTAAAATTGAACACCTGTCTGTGTCTTAGACATTTTTTTCTGGCTCTTGTTAAGCCGAACAACCCACTAAACATAGAAAAGCCAGTGATAGTCTCCGCACCCGATAGGCCCAGTCAAAATCAAGTTGCAGGGTGAGTTAATAATAATTTTGTTAACATTTTTATGCGTGTGTCGATATGCTGGCAAAATCTAAAGGCCATGCCGATCGATAATAGATACTATTAATTAAAACTAGTGTTAGTTAACTAATACTAGAATTAGTACCATGTTTGTGTCATGTGGCTTGCCGACAAGGGGAAAACGCAAAGCTCGTCACATGTGGCATTAAAAGCAGGGCTAAATTACATTACTTGATTGGCAAAAATTAAGTATTCACCTGCGGAACGAAACCTGAGTTAGTCAGTAGGCGATTAGAGTTAAGATATAGTAATTATGTGCTTAGCTTCGGAACTAGCGTATTTCTCTAGATAATATACTTATTAGTTGAAGGAATTAGTTCAGAGAGTGAATAAGTTACAATTAATTATTCTTTATTAATCTCTATCTTGCCCATAGTCAGATTACTACCATGTGGTCCAATATGGCCCACTTAACAAAGTTCAAACCTTGGGGGAATTCTCCAACCCTAATATTGTTCTTGTGTACAGTGAAAGTAATCTTAAACCTAGCTAGAAATCTTCTAGATAATTAATTATGGTTAATAAAATATAAGGAAGACTATTGCTAGTAGTACAACTCATAACTCTTTAAGTGAACTTGTGGTGTTTCATGGATTTAATGGTTCAATCAGGTACATCGTGATGTTATAGTTGTTGTGTGTGATTTCATTTCATTCTATGTAATTCATCAATATGTGATGTTAATTCATCGTATGGAGTGTAGTTTGTGTGTTTCCATACTTGGAAAACGACGTGTGTTGTTTCATAGATTTAATGGTCTGTTAATGTATATGGTGACGTCGGAATTGTGGCGTCTGAGTTTTTCATTCCATTGAAGTCATTCAATAATATGTACTGTTAATTCATTATGTGAATTGTGGGTCATGTTTCCATGATTAATCATGACTTAGAATATATATATATATATATATATATATATATATATATATATATATATATATATATATATATATATATATATATATATATATATATATATTTTAGGAAGGTGGTCTTTGAAGTAGAGCATTTAAGTGATTGTACATGTTTGATCTAAATATCAGCTGAGAATATAATATCATTGGTGTGCTGTTTTCATTAGATCAGTGGGCTGTTGTAGATTTCAGATAAGGAATCAAAATATGTAAATTAAGATAGTACATGCTATTTAAAATTATGAGACATGTAGGTCATGCTGGACTATGACATGGCCAAAAGAATTTACAACTCTAGAAGGATTATTCACCCCTTCTTACTGTCATTCACAGAGCCTACACCCTGATCAACAGTAGCCGTAGTCACGACCGGTGATTGAGCTACGAACCACTCACTAGATGCAGCAGAGAGTGGAGTCCATACCACTATCCAGTCAGCACCTTCAACTTACCATCCAGGAGGCCAAGGATAATAAGATGAGTGGCTAACAACCCGTTTGCCACTGCAAAGCATTCACCAAATTTAGGTCCGCTATCGGCCAGTACACATTGTCAGTGATTTTAACATCGAATAGCTGATTAATGTACACTATTATAATCATTTAGGTTTATCAGAGATCTGCGTATCTCTTATGTGTCAGTGAGTTCCCCGTGGGTCTCACTTAGTGTTATTAGAATTAAACAGCTACGTTATATTTGTAATTATAACCAACTGCGTCTGTCATTATAGAATTAGATTAATAGCATCATCAGATTGTGTGACGAGTGAAAGGAAGATATCTACACTTATAAATCTGTCTTATCTCCTGTTGTGTGAGAATACACTAGACGGTGGGGGATCATTATTCATCCAGGCATGTTAGCAGGAATCACTTGACAGACTGTCTTCATTTGTTAGTACAGTTAGTCGTCATAACTTTCCGCCTGGCACTGTTTAGAAGTAGTGATCCATTCTGGGACATTGAAAATCATTCTTCTAGAATTGCGAGTCATTTGATCGCTTCTTCAGCAGTGGTTAGATTCTCTATTCGTAGAAGTCTATTTAGTATCTACTTTGATCCATTTCCATCCTAGTAGAATACTACACCCTCATACCACGTACGAAACACAGCTGTAGGCGATTTGGCAGAAGAACACCTTGCGTTGGTTTTCATGCAATGTTATGAGTGCCAATCATTCAGAAAGATATGGCAAACTACTGAACGTAAACTTGATATGAAATCACAAACAGCCAACAAATTCTGGCGTTGACTGTGACGTCCTATAAAGACAGTGTGACCAAAAAGTTTCAGTTACCTCGGTCGCTTTGCGTAAAAGTTATCTTCTTTCCAAAATATGCTTAAAATATCATCTGCAGCGTTGGATGCACGCTTGTCAGGACATGTAAACAGCAAAAATAATGTTTATTTGGGTACTGCCGCACCGGAGGATGTGCTACAGAGGCTGTTAAACTAAAAAAAATGTACAGCATGGGTTGCATTCTCTAAACATGGCATTATCGGTCCACACTGGTTCGAAGACAAAAATGAGAGAGCTCAAACGGTGAATACAGAGTGCTATAAGGAAGTATTAAGAAAGGTTTGAGCATCATTCATACGACACAGATGATTGGATCGAGCTGAACAGTGGTTCCGCAAGACGGGGCCACCCCACACACATCAAATGACTCTTCTATCCTGGCTGAGAGAACGATTTCAGGGAGACTGATCAGCATGAAGTGTGATTTGGAATGGGCACCGCAGTCACCTGACTTGAACACCACCCCCCCCCCCCCCCCCCCCCTTATATTTTTATCTATAGGGGTATCTAAAGGATAATGTGTACCAGAACAACCCTCAACAGTAATCAGCCAAGATCAAGGAAATCCTCACAGAGGAATGCGGTCAAGTAATTGACAATTTAGTACAACGTATGCAAGTGTGCATCCAATGTTGCGGAGGACATTTGGAGAATATTTTGGAAAGAAGATAACTTTTATGCAAAGCAACCGAGGTAAATTAAACTTTTGGAAATGATTGTACACCGACTGAAGTTTATGTTCACTAATTTTCCAGAAATTTCCTTGACCTTTGTAGGATTTAATAAACTTGTTATACGTTTTGTTGTTGTTTTTTTTTTGTTGTTTTTTTTTTGGGGGGGGGGGGGAGGGTGTGAGAGGGGGGGGGGGTGTCACCCTGTTAGTTTGTGTCACCATTTCTCACTATGTCCCTTATAGTGAAGTTGGCAGCTTGTCTTCTCCTAATGTTGTCTCCTCTATTGAAGTTGGTAGCTATTATCCTCCTAAAGTTGCCTCTTCTAGTGCAGCCAGTAGCTTGTTTCCTAGCAAAGTTGTCTCTTCTGGTAGCTTTCTTCTTCTTAATATTGTTGCATCTAGTCAAGCTGGTGGCTTTTCTCTTGCTAATGTTGTTACTTCTGATAGCTTTTCTCCTCCTAATATTGTCGCTTCTAAGCATCTCCTCAGTCTCCGGCAGCCGAGTTCATACTGCACTGATTATTCCAACCCTGCCCATGCTTCTTCCCATATGTATTGGTGGATTATTTGCCAGCCGTTCATTACTTTCCACTCCAGCAGGTGAGTGATGTGAAGCCCAATGTCTGAATGCTGATATCCATTTGGAGAGAAAACTGTTGCGATTCTCTGTAGCATTTTCATGGAGTCAGATACCAATAACACATGTATAGCTGCCTGTTCTGCTGTCCATGCAAATGCTATGGAGGCAGTAATGATAATATATAGAGTAACTAACATATACATCACTCACTGCTTGCTACATAATGAGCTAAGAGTTCAGACAAGTCAGTGACATATGGAGCTATTGCTCACCTGTATGATATTGGATATTTGCGAAGGGCAGCTTCGGTGTCAAAATTTGCAGGCAGTTTGCCAAGGATGTCTGTGGATACCTCATCCACAATATCATCTGTAGATCTGCCTCCATCAGTGGGTGCTTTAGCCTGAAATAATGTTAGATAATGATAATAACAAGGATCATAATTACTGTGAGAGAGATGTCACTATAACTCATCTCATCTCATCATATTCCTCTTGTACCTTGCGGTGTCGAGGTGACATATAAACAGCAGGAGAGTGCCCGCTTATGGGCTTCATGTATCAAAATTCCCATGGACTCTGTTATTCCCTGCATCCATCGTTTACATGGTCGGCCTCTTCCTCTGCTTCCCTCCGGTCTGTACATCATTGATTGTTGTGGTATACTGTTAGTTGGTAACCTACCATTTGACTTGCTGCCTTCTAATAAAATCTATTGCAGCTATAACCCCCAGTTTAATTCTGATTTCTTCTTTTCTGATCTGATCTCTTCTTGATACATTGAGTATTCTTCTCAGGAATCTCATTTTTGTTGTTGGGATTTTTCTTTTCTCTTTTTCTGTCATTGTCCAGGTTTGGCATTGGTAACATAGAGTTGGTAGGAAAATGTGTTGTAAAGTGCTTTCTTAGTCGTTATTGATACATGTTTGTTCTTTAGTATTGGTGCCATTTGTCCAATGAGTCGGTTTGCCTTATTGCATCTATTTTCGATCTTGTCTTCTGATTTGCCATTTGATGATATTATACATCATAGGTACTTGAAACTCTTTACTTGTTTCAAGGGATGTTCGTTTAGGTGAATCGTTGTTGCTTTTTCTTCTTTAGTTATAGTCAATACCTCTGTTTTACTTTGCTAATTTTCATGTTATGCTCCCTACATATGTTGTCTATACATGTTATAAACAAGAGAGGGGACAGGACACAACCTTGTCGTACTCCGGATTGTATGGTGAAGGGTTCTGAGTGTCCTCCAGTTGCTCTCACTATGCATTCACTGTTGTATAAGCTTCTACATAGGTTTGTTAGATGTGTACTCACTCCATATTGTTTAAGGATTTCCCACAGCTTGTTTCTATCTACTCTATCAAATGCCTTTTCTTGGTCGACAAAGGCTAAGTAGAGTGTTTCATTGAATTTGATTAATTTTTCTATAAGCTGTCTAAGAGCAAAAATGGCATCTGTGCATCCTTTGTTTTTCCTAACTTCAAGTTGTGTTTCGCTTAGCTGGGATTCTATAATAGTTCGTAATCTTTTCTCAAGAATTTTGTAATTGTTTTCCCAGTATGACTCAACAGTGAAACACTATAGGTCACTATATAAGTCACTATATGAGACAACATTGCAGTTATAGACATATTTCAAGCGAACGAAAGAAGAAGAAGAACTATATGAGTCACTTTAACAACAGAAATAAATAAAATTTATATAACAACGTATCATGCCAGATCGTTCTATCTCAACTCTGGTGTCCAGCTTCCTTTAACATGTCTCTCCACCATACATCTGGCCAACTCTCTACTACTTCCAAGGAGTTACCCAGCATGCATTTGTTGGGTAGTCCTTATATAAGTTTTTCCAACCCCCTTGTGCCAAACAGTTTTCACATAACCCACTATACTCCAATTGTTACCTGAATCCCTTATATCTCATGGCATTATTAGTTCAACTCCCTCACAGTCAAACATGCATTAGTTTCAAGTAACAACTGTTTAGGATAGAACAGAGTTAAACAATACCTGCCTGAGACTGACACAGTTAACTGATTGATTCAGTGCAGAAGTATAATATATCACCAAATGTGGCCTACCGTTTGAACAGAAGGACGATATATCACCATACTAGGGTCATTGTGTTATGTTTTTTGTTTCATTGTATCTTCTGCAATTTTAATGCTCAGTGAAAGTACATTTACATTATAATGCTTGTTCATTTGATTGTGTACCATGTTTGGTCCAAACCAACTTTCTGTTTGCATTGAATTAGTTAACAACAAAGTCTCTCACCTTATAATAAAGTTTATACTAATCTCATCTCATCTCTCATCTCATCATGTTCCTCTTGTACCTTGCGGTGTTGAGGTGAAGTATAAACAGCGGGAGAGTGCCCGATTATGGGCTTCATTTATCGATATTCCCATGGACTCTGCTATTCCCTCCGTCCAACATTTACGTGGTCGGCCTCTTCCTCTATTTCCATCTGGTCTGTACATCATTGCTTGTTGTGGTATGCTGTTGACTGGTAACCTACTTGCATGTCCAAACCATTTGACTTGCTGCTTTCTAATAAAATCTAGTGCTGCTATAACCCCCACTTTAGTCCTGATTTCTTCATTTCTGATCTTATCTCTTCTTGATATGTTGAGTATTCTTCTCAGGAATATCATTTAAGTTTATACTGAAATATTCTGAAAGGCATTATGTGACAAACACAAGGGACAAGCCATATGTCTAGCCTGACTATGAGGGAAATGTCACATAGAAGTGAAATCTCATATCATTTGTCTTCCTTTTCAGTATAGCCACAGCTTGAATTCACACACTTATGCCATCTTTGCTTGACCTTGAAATACCTTGAACACCATATTTTTGGAACTAAACCAGTTATCACAAGCTAGCATGACATTTTCATCACTGTCAAAGTCATTTTCTTTCATCTGTTTGTTTTTATTTGGGAAAATTTAAAAAAAATATGCTAGAACAAAATCTAGAGAACAGGGTGGGTGTGGAAGAATGTCAGTATACAAATCCTTCATTGCCAGCTGCTGCACTAGCTGTGTTTTGTGAGAGGGCATGTTGTCTTGAAGCATTATGAGTGTGTGATATCCCTAATTTTCTGGTCACAGCCATTTTTTTAAGACTAGTTTGGTAAGGAGATCTGTGTACCAAAAGGCAGATAATCTTTGAACTTCTGGCATTCTAAAAAAGTCAGCATCATTGTTCCTGCAGAGTTATGTGATCTAGGCTTGACAGATGTTAGAGAGTCCGGAGTTTTGCTGCAAATTCTGAATTAAAGTCAAAATGGTGAAGCCAGGTGTCATCAATATCATCATCATCATGTGCCATGCTGATAACTGATTGTGCTATCATGGATAGAGCACAAGTTTGCAGGGTAGATGACTTTACCTTCCATTCTCTGCCCAACTTTGAGGAAATACATTGGCTCAACCCTAGATTTTGTTGTTTGTTTGCCTGAAGTCTCACTACATTCACTATGACTGTCAGCTCAGTGAGCACTTTGTTGTGGCACCACATGAATTATTATCTGACCTATTAATATACATTTCTGTAGCTAAATTTGTGGCTTTAGGTGGATGATAGATCTAGCTAATGATAACATAGTTGTGGGTTTGTGAGGATGACAGACCTGGCTAATGATGACATAGTTCTGGGTTTGTGTGGATGATAGACCTGGCTAATGATGACATAATTGTGGGTTTGTGTGGATGATAGATCTGGCTAATGATGACATAATTGTGGGTTTATGTGGATGATAGATCCGGCTAATGATGACATAATTGTGGGTTTGTGTGGATGATAGATCTGTTTAATGATGACATAATTGTGGGTTTGTGTGGATGATAGATCTGGCTAATGATGACATAGTTCTGGGTTTGTGTGGATGATAGACCTGGCTAATGATGACATAGTTCTGGGTTTGTGTGGATGATAGATCTGGCTAATGATGACATAATTGTGGGTTTGTGTGGATGATAGACCTGGCTAATGATGACATAATTGTGGGTTTGTGTGGATGATAGATCTTGCTAATGATGACATAGTTCTGGGTTTGTGTGGATGATAGACCTGGCTAATGATGACATAGTTGTGGGTTTGTGTGGATGATAGACCTGGCTAATGATGACATAATTGTGGGTATGTGTGGATGATAGATCTGGCTAATGATGACATAATTGTGGGTTTGTGTGGATGATAGACCTGGCTAATGATGACATAATTGTGGGTATGTGTGGATGATAGATCTGGCTAATGATGACATAGTTCTGGGTTTGTGTGGATGATAGATCTGGCTAATGATGACATAATTGTGGGTTTGTGTGGATGATAGACCTGGCTAATGATGAAATAATTGTGGGTTTGTGTGGTTGATAGACCTGGCTAATGATGACATAATTGTGGGTTTGTGTTAATGATAGATCTGGCTAATGATGACATAATTGTGGGTTTGTGTGGATGATAGACCTGGCTAATGATGACATAGTTCTGGGTTTGTGTGGATGATAGACCTGGCTAATGATGACATAATTGTGGGTTTGTGTGGATGATAGACCTGGCTAATGATGACATAGTTCTGGGTTTGTGTGGATGATAGATCTGGCTAATGATGACATAATTGTGGGTTTGTGTGGATGATAGATCTGGCTAATGATGACATAGTTGTGGGTTTGTGTGGATGATAGACCTGGCTAATGATGACATAATTGTGGGTTTGTGTGGATGATAGATCTGGCTAATGATGACATAATTGTGGGTTTGTGTGGATGACAGACCTGGCTAATGATGACATAGTTGTGGGTTTGTGTGGATGATAGACCTGGCTAATGATGACATAATTGTGGGTATGTGTGGATGATAGATCTGGCTAATGATGACATAATTGTGGGTTTGTGTGGATGATAGACCTGGCTAATGATGACATAATTGTGGGTATGTGTGGATGATAGATCTGGCTAATGATGACATAGTTCTGGGTTTGTGTGGATGATAGATCTGGCTAATGATGACATAATTGTGGGTTTGTGTGGATGATAGATCTGGCTAATGATGACATAATTGTGGGTTTGTGTGGATGATAGATCTGGCTAATGATGACATAATTGTGGGTTTGTGTGGATGATAGACCTGGCTAATGATGGCATAATTGTGGGTTTGTGTGGATGATAGACCTGGCTAATGATGAAATAATTGTGGGTTTGTGTGGTTGATAGACCTGGCTAATGATGACATAATTGTGGGTTTGTGTTAATGATAGATCTGGCTAATGATGACATAATTGTGGGTTTGTGTGGATGATAGACCTGGCTAATGATGACATAGTTCTGGGTTTGTGTGGATGATAGACCTGGCTAATGATGACATAATTGTGGGTTTGTGTGGATGATAGACCTGGCTAATGATGACATAGTTCTGGGTTTGTGTGGATGATAGATCTGGCTAATGATGACATAATTGTGGGTTTGTGTGGATGATAGATCTGGCTAATGATGACATAGTTGTGGGTTTGTGTGGATGATAGACCTGGCTAATGATGACATAATTGTGGGTTTGTGTGGATGATAGATCTGGCTAATGATGACATAATTGTGGGTTTGTGTGGATGACAGACCTGGCTAATGATGACATAGTTCTGGGTTTGTGTGGATGATAGACCTGGCTAATGATGACATAATTGTGGGTTTGTGTGGATGATAGACCTGGCTAATGATGACATAGTTCTGGGTTTTTGTGGATGATAGATCTGGCTAATGATGACATAATTGTGAGTTTGTGTGGATGATAGACCTGGCTAATGATGACATAGTTCTGGGTTTGTGTGGATGATAGATCTGGCTAATGATGACATAATTGTGGGTTTGTGTGGATGATAGACCTGGCTAATGATGACATAATTGTGACTTTGTGTGGATGATAGACCTGGCTAATGATGACATAATTGTGGGTTTGTGTGGATGATAGATCTGGCTAATGATGACATAATTGTGGGTTTGTGTGGATGATAGATCTGGCTAATGATGACATAGTTCTGGGTTTGTGTGGATAATAGACCTGGCTAATGATGACATAGTTCTGGGTTTGTGTGGATGATAGACCTGGCTAATGATGACATAGTTCTGGGTTTGTGTGGATGATAGACCTGGCTAATGATGACATAATTGTGGGTGTGTGTGGATGATAGACCTGGCTAATGATGACATAGTTCTGGGTTTGTGTGGATGATAGATCTGGCTAATGATGACATAATTGTGGGTTTGTGTGGATGATAGACCTGGCTAATGATTACATAGTTCTGGGTTTGTGTTGATGATAGATCTGGCTAATGATGACATAGTTCTGGGTTTGTGTGGATGACAGACCTGGCTAATGATGACATAATTGTGGGTTTGTGTGGATGATAGACCTGGCTAATGATGACATAGTTCTGGGTTTGTGTGGATGATAGATCTGGCTAATGATGACATAATTGTGGGTTTGTGTGGATGATAGATCTGGCTAATGATGACATAATTGTGGGTTTGTGTGGATGATAGATCTGGCTAATGATGACATAATTGTGGGTTTGTGTGGATGATAGATCTGGCTAATGATGACATAATTGTGGGTTTGTGTGGATGATAGACCTGGCTAATGATGGCATAATTGTGGGTTTGTGTGGATGATAGACCTGGCTAATGATGGCATAATTGTGGGTTTGTGTGGATGATAGACCTGGCTAATGATGACATAATTGTGGGTTTGTGTGGATGATAGATCTGGCTAATGATGAAATAATTGTGGGTTTGTGTGGATGATAGACCTGGCTAATGATGACATAATTGTGGGTTTGTGTGAATGATAGATCTGGCTAATGATGACATAGTTCTGGGTTTGTGTGGATGATAGATCTGGCTAATGATGACATAGTTCTGGGTTTGTGTGGATGATAGACCTGGCTAATGATGACATAGTTGTGGGTTTGTGTGGTTGATAGACCTGGCTAATGATGACATAATTGTGGGTTTGTGTGGATGATAGATCTGGCTAATGATGACATAATTGTGGGTTTGTGTGGATGATAGACCTGGCTAATGATGACATAGTTCTGGGTTTGTGTGGATGATAGACCTGGCTAATGATGACATAATTGTGGGTTTGTGTGGATGATAGACCTGGCTAATGATGACATAGTTCTGGGTTTGTGTGGATGATAGATCTGGCTAATGATGACATAATTGTGGGTTTGTGTGGATGATAGACCTGGCTAATGATGACATAGTTGTGGGTTTGTGTGGATGATAGACCTGGCTAATGATGACATAATTGTGGGTTTGTGTGGATGATAGATCTGGCTAATGATGACATAATTGTGGGTTTGTGTGGATGACAGACCTGGCTAATGATGACATAGTTCTAGGTTTGTGTGGATGATAGACCTGGCTAATGATGACATAGTTCTAGGTTTGTGTGGATGATAGACCTGGCTAATGATGACATAATTGTGGGTTTGTGTGGATGATAGACCTGGTTAATGATGACATAGTTCTGGGTTTTTGTGGATGATAGATCTGGCTAATGATGACATAATTGTGGGTTTGTGTGGATGATAGACCTGGCTAATGATGACATAGTTCTGGGTTTGTGTGGATGATAGATCTGGATAATGATGACATAATTGTGGGTTTGTGTGGATGATAGACCTGGCTAAAGATGACATAATTGTGGGTTTGTGTGGATGATAAACCTGGCTAATGATGACATAGTTCTGGGTGTGTGTGGATGATAGATCTGGCTAATGATGACATAATTGTGGGTTTGTGTGGATGATAGACCTGGCTAATGATGACATAATTGTGACTTTGTGTGGATGATAGACCTGGCTAATGATGACATAATTGTGGGTTTGTGTGGATGATAGATCTGGCTAATGATGACATAATTGTGGGTTTGTGTGGATGATAGATCTGGCTAATGATGACATAGTTCTGGGTTTGTGTGGATGATAGATCTGGCTAATGATGACATAATTGTGGGTTTGTGTGGATGATAGACCTGGCTAATGATGACATAGTTGTGAGTTTGTGTGGATGATAGATCTGGCTAATGATGACATAATTGTGGGTTTGTGTGGATGATAGACCTGGCTAATGATGACATAATTGTGAGTTTGTGTGGATGATAGATCCGGCTAATGATGACATAATTGTGGGTTTGTGTGGATGATAGACCTGGCTAATTATGACATAATTGTGGGTTTGTGTGGATGATAGATCTGGCTAATGGTGACATAGTTCTGGGTTTGTGTGGATGATAGATCTGGCTAATGATGACATAGTTCTGGGTTTGTGTGGATGATAGACCTAGCTAATGATGACAAAGTTGTGGGTTCAGGTGGATGATAGATCTGGCTAATGATTACATATGTATGGCTTCAGGTGGATGATAGATCTGGCTAATGATTGCATATGTATGGCTTCAGTTGGATGATAGATCTGGCTAATGATGACATATTTATGGCTTCAGGTGGATGATAGATCTGGCTAATGATTACATATGTATGGCTTCAGGTGGATGATATATCTGGCTAATGATTGCACATGTATGGCTTCAGGTGGATGATAGATCTGGCTAATGATGATATATTTATGTATTCAAGTGGATGACAGATCTGGCTAATGATGACATATTTATGGCTTCAGGTGGATGATAGATCTGGCTAATGATTACATAGTTGTGGCTTCAGGTGGATGATAGATCTGGCTAATGATGACATCTTCATAAGAGATGTCTATCTGGCCTTGTGTTGATTATGCTTGTACCTTCAGCAAGGTCTTTCATCGTTTGAAGGCTGGAGGTTCAAATCTTGGTTTTGTCTGTAGGTTTTCATTTTTTATATTGTCTATGCCCTCTGATCCCTACATTTTTCTTCTTGTGCTTTGAGTATGAATCAACACAATCAGTGGAATTAAAGGTATTTATTGTACGAAGTGACTATTCATACCCCGACTATGAATAAATTATCCCTTTATTCATAGTGGAAATTTCCCGGCTGGTCACGGGATTTGCCAAGTCACGTGACTTAACGTATGTGATGTCATCAGGACATGCGAGTGGCTATATTATATATTTTTGTTGATTCAAAATCATATCCTCAGTAGCACAGTGGTAAGTGTCTCCGCCTGATACTCGGGAGCTCGAGGTCTGATTCCCTGCTGGACACTATTTTTTTTTTTTATTCTTCAGCAATTAATTGGGTGAAAGCGACTCTTTAATAAACAAATATTAGGAACTATGATTATGAACTGATTTTTTAATATTTGTTTATCGAAGTTATTTCTTTTTTGTCACTTTTATTATCTTATTTATATTATATAAAAGTTATCACTTTTTTATGTCTTTCAACACATCTTTCTCATATCTCTGTCTCTCACACTATCTTCGTTATCTATCTCGCTCCTCTCTTTTTTCAACCTGCTTCACATATACCAAGTTTTCCTGCACTTTATATGCATAGCATTTCCTTGTTTATTTGTTAATTCATCAGGCCAGTCAGTCGAAAGCCTGGTGTTTGAATTGCCTAATCAAGTCTCTGAGGCGACGCATATTACTGTCAGCTTGGACCGGAATGATCAGGACATAAATAGTAGGAAATAGTAGGTCGGTAATGTAAACAAAGATGGATGCCTGTAAACAGTAAGTGTACAGGAACGCAAGTTAACAATTCTTGAACTCGCCTGGGTTCAAATAATACAATTATTTGTATTGGGGATACCAATCTGGAAAATTATTCTTGATATTTATAAACAACCATACTTCAACTACTATGTATAAAGTATCTCTTTACTCATACTTCAACTATGTATAAAGTATCCATTTATTCATACTTCACTATGTATAAAGTATCCGTTTATTCATACTTCAGCTATGTATAAACTCTCCCTTTATTGTATGTTATGTAGAATCTTTACTTTTAAACCAAACATCATAAGACAGAAATTTTCTGTGATTTCTCAAATAAACTAGTTCATAATAATCATGTGCCATATCGGTAAGCGTGGGCGGTCATGTTTCGCCATCTCACACGAGATCACCAGAGTCGTGGGTCAGCTCCGTGTTCTTGTCCCGACCATGCCATGTGGTCAAGCTATCCAGGTATTAATTTCTCTGCTTTCCCCTTGTTCTTTTCTCCTCAATCTTGCTAGTTGTCACCAAGTTCTACAAATATATTTCTTCTCCTCACGTGTCCAAAAACTTTTACTGTCTACGTATAATTTCTCTAATCAGTTTGCAGTTTTCATTTGCCTCTTGTAGGACTTGCTCATTGGTTGTTCTGTCTGTCCATGGTATTATTTGCATTTTTCTCAGAAACCACATTTCAACTGCCATTAGATGTTTTTCAGCATGTCTGCTCATTGTCCACGTTTCACATACAAAAGTACAGATTCTATGTAGAACTCTTTTTCTCATTGCAGTTGACATCTTTTTATTGGTCAGTATGTTTTCCATCTTGCAAAAGGCGACGTTCGCCATGGTGATTCTTGTTCTAATCTCTTCAAGCATCTCCCATCAGATGTTATGACTGTTCCGAGATAGTTGTACCGGATAATAAACTAGTTAAATCAGTTCTATTCACTCCATTGTAATACAAAAATAAAGAACTGAATACAATTTTCCAAAACAAAATAATTAGCAATGATTATAAGTGAGCAGGCTAGCTTACCCGTTTCTGTAGACCATAACAAATATTGTTGCAGGTTTCCGTGGTTGATTTGTGCAGTCAGTGATGTCGCATGCAAGACAGTGATGGAGTCACAGTGTTTGAACACAACAGAAACAAGGGTTGCAAATGCAGATTGTGAAATGAAACATGCAGTGAAAGAAACAAAACAAAGCATACAGAATACACATCAACTATAAATGTACATGCAAACTGCAGGTACTCAGTAATCTTGACAACAAACATAAACTAACAGTAATTTCAACAATATTATTAAGACAAGCTAAGCTCAGTATAGTAATAATCATTACCACAATCATGAATAAGTAGCCTGCCAGCTGTTTTGGCAATCACACTTCACCACAGCAGCTCCTATCTAACAGAATGTGGTCGTTTATGTGCTAGCAATTTTCCTGCAAGACAATTCAGACTGAATACATAGCCCCCTCCTCATTATCATAATTTATACTGGGTATGTAACAGGGCAACATATCCCTATATAATCATAAGCTTTCTGGACAATTTCATCCACTGATTGTCTTCTGTGTCACTTTGTCAACCCATTCCAGGTTATTTCCCTCTGTTGACCTCCACCTCCAATACTCACAATCTTTCTAGTTGTTAAAACTCCCCCAAAACCTTCTATTCTCACCATGTGGCCAAACAATCATGATTGTTTTCACCTGGTGTGTAAACAAATCTGACTGGAATATGTCTCTATCAGTTCTTTGTTATTGATCTTCTTAGCTATCCTACTCTCTAATCTCGCTATAAAGTGTCTATGATTCAAAGGCATAGAGAAGTATGGGCAGTCTGTAGTAAACCAAGACTCACTGTCTGCCTTCCACAGGCAAGAATCTTTTACATAATGATTTTTTTCAAACTATAATCTATTGCATAATGGTCAATGTCAGCTGTTCCGCTAATCAACACTTGCTTTGTTTTTTTTTAAATATCCTGTGCTGGTTCTCAATCAAAGGTATGAGTGCTAGTCATTCAGAAAGCAATGGCAAACTACTGAACTTGCCAAGAAATCACAAACAGCCAAAAAATGTTGGGATTGACTGTGATGTCCTGTAAAGGATATGCAACCAACTTGTTTCTGTTATCTCCCATGGAGCACGGCCGTCAAGCAGCTAGCACCAAGCCCTGTGTAGACTTGTTCGTGACTGGTTGGATTTTGCAACTAATTTTGTTTATGGAATGTGGTAACCAGTCTAATAAAACGATGCTCTAAAATCTTCATGCCTTCTCACATTTTAATGTCAGTCCATTCTGCACAATGTCCAGTTTCTGACGTTCATGACTAACCACTGAAAAACCGCTGAAGCTACCCACATCTTTATATAACCAGCTTCCAGCAAACATCTATGTATATACATTATGAATGACACATTTCTATGTATACATTCACAAAGAGCAGTATGTGAATCATGCAAACAAATAAATACACACATGTAAAATACACCAACATGAACTCTTAAAGGATGTTATAATTTTGCCTAATTTGCATGCAGTGTGACAAGGTAATGCCTAGATCGCTATTTGAACATACTGATAACTACATTAGCGCTCTTGTAAAAATTAATTCCTATCTAAATATAAATAACAATATAATTGCAAATGATGATGCCTTGCAATGCCGCTATTAATGTCTGAGATCAAAATATGCAGCAGTATTAGTGACGTTATTTATAACCACATCATAATTCAAATTGACGTTGAATTTTGCTCTCCTCCGTCTTCACCACCTTATCTTGCCCTATAAAGTTCATTAGACTGGGGATATAGTTTAGACTCCACCACCCGGCCCTTGGATAGTATGTGATACGCAACTATTACTGCGGTACCGGAGGTTGTAAATAACAACTTCCGCCTGCTTGTAACCCACTAAGCATCAGTGGAAACCAGACTTACTCATGCATTACAGCTAACCTAATCAGGTCAAACCATTGCTTAATTACCCTTTATGAGCTTACATTCTGTACAAGTTAGGGGTGAGTGTTTGATTAAAATAATATTTCATAAGTGGTAGAAAATAAAGCTGGGCTGACGGAATTATATTCCGATTTTGGGAAACCTCAGGTTTCCGATAATGTGTTTTAATGGCACACATGAGACGTAAGACAGGATTAAATATTGCACTTGTATAATATATGGTGCCTTATATTTTGAATAACCACAAAGATTATTACAATGTACATTTTGGGGGTGAACATATGTATATATTTTTGAAGTGTAAAGAACATATTTCATGATTTAAACCTTTGTGGAAAGTTGCAAAATAATAGCTGGTGATTGCCTGAATAGGGTGATAGAAGAAACAAAAAATGGAACATGATTCTCACATGCAGGCAATATTATCTAAATTTACTTCAACATCATTTAGTGCCATGCTGAAAATCATGATACTGAGTTTTAGTAGAAAAACTCATAAACCATGTATGTGTTTTGGGGACTGAATTTGAGAAGTAAACGATTCCAAGAGGCTAACTGAGAACACTACAAGAATGCCTCAGTCATCTTGTCTGATTGCCTTATTTTGTTCATACTAGCACCTATATTCTTTGTTTACACTTCATGGCTCCTTGGTGACAATCAATTGCTCTATATCTAGTGCTTGATGTGTTATCTATATTATCTGTGGTTTCTTCTTAGTTATCTTGGGAACCATCCTGACTGCTCCAGATCTTCCCCTTAATTTTATTAGTAAGGAAATAGGCGCAGTTAAATAACACACCGTGTCTTTAGAATGCAACATCAGCAACTACCATCACTGGCCTTACATCAAAGATCATCTGTGACGAGACCACGAGGACGTCCAAGAAGAAAATGGATTGACGACATCAGAGACATTGTACAACCACATGGAATGACACTATCCAGTGCCGCCCACCGGGCGCTGGAACGCAAATTATTCCTCCCCACGACGCTTGACGGCAGAAGTGGAAGATGATGATGATGATGATGATGATGATGATGATGAAATAACACACCTGACATGCACCAAGTTTGCAAGCATGTACATTTTGTAATTTTTTGTTCACACTAAAATCTGTACGCCTGTACTATAACGTGTATAACTTGTCGCTGAAAAATCTGACTAACCAATTGTCTTTGGATGTATCTACTTTTGGAACTTTTTTCACATCGGTATCATATCCATACCTTGTCATACAATGTATCTCTAAACTACACATTCAATCATCATTTAGATGAAAGCCTAGAAAAAAGAAACTGGGTCTGCTGTTCTTGTTTGCCTCTGAGAATAACACACAAACAGACACACAGAAAACCAACTCTCAGCCACTTGACCATGAACAAGTTAACTGAGGGGTGTGTGGCTGTTTTTTCATTTAAGGAGCCTCGTTGCTGCTAATGCATTATCAAGGAAACTGAGGAAGGTTACAGAGAAGCTGATTCCCCATCTAGTGGGAGAGTGGACGCGGAATCCTGAGGAGTATAGAGTACCAGTTTGTATTTTGACTCCCATACTGAAACAGTAGGATTCAGTTCAGCTCTAGCCATAGATGGGATCAAAACACCCCAGGTGACTACATCACCACATCATCTGCAATGTGTGTACATGTCTGCATCTGTGTGTGCATATGATGAGCTATATGGGCATCTTCACCCATTTCAAATTTGATGGGAAAATGTTTATCATTTAAACAACTGTTGTGTTCTGTTTCAGTTTGAACTAAGAACTTTTTGTAAATCTTGATTCTTTGAACGCAAGGTGAGCAAGTGAGTGCGTGCAAGTGTCTACATAACGGGGGATAACATTTCTGACAAAAGCACAAGGCCAGATAAACTAGACATTCATGTTAGGTCTTCCTGTAAACACAAGTGTTCTTCACCTTTTGCCTTTTGTCTCCCAAGTGAATCCCAGTTTCTTCTATCGGGACCATCTCTTTAGACATCCTTCTTATAACGAGCCACAATTTACAGAGACAGTGGCTAACTCTTAGGTAGGGTTTTCTGCCTATTACAGTTAGAAATACCACAGCAGCCAGTGACATGCAGGATAGTTCTCTTTCTGTGAGTTTTTCTATGCTGTTAAAATTTAAGGATCAGTTACTTCTATTCATTTGATACTATGTGGTGTTATACATAGTTATAAAAGAAACATTTAAAAAACATAATGAGAAAAAAGTGACAGAAAAATGTTGCTAACAGTTACTTTGATGAATATTCTGATCTGCTCACTAACTTTTGGAAATATCAGCAGCAGAAATTGACCTATCATCCTTTAAGAGTTAAGTATGTAACATATGATGCCGACTGTGAGACTTTGTCCTCTTCACTGCAAACACATGGTGACATAAAGACACGTTGAGCTCTCTACTTGCTTACTTTACCTGTGTCAGCAGAATGTTGTCAAACAAAAGCTGTGTAGCCTTCTGGTCCTTGGTGATGTCTGCATTTGCATGCATGCCAAATATTTCTGGGGAAGGGTTCAGTGGCAGTTTGCGTGTGTACTCCAGGTAGCTCTCATACTGTGGATTATAGCCACAGAGGTCAGGGTTCACATGTTGCTGAGATACTTTACAAAACTATCATTATGGAATATTGTATCATTGCTGGTGCCTGACAGGATCAGTTGTCCAGCCTGAGGATACAATCCACTTGTTGCAAGCAGTCATCATGCAGTGTAGAGCTACGATTCTTATTTCACTTTTGACAGATAAAAATATGTTGCCATTTTCGAGGCTTTAAAACAAACACTGCTTTTCCAAAAACGAATCACACAGCGTACAAGCTACACTATTACATCACCTTTGAAGATATACATCTCTTGACAGCAGAAAGTGAGCAAGAGTTACAAGACCTAGTGGAACAAGTTAACAGTCACAGTGCAGAATGTGGCTTAGATATTAACATTCAAAAAAACAAAAACTATGATAATTAGCAGTGAAAAGGAATGGTCATCAATGAACATCACAGTAAACGGGTAGATACTAGAACAGGTAACAAGTTTCTCCTATCTTGGACAAATAATAACAGATGATGGCAGAAGTGAAATAGAAATCAAAAAGAGAATAGGATTGGCCAAAAATGCTTTCAACAGCGAGAAATCAGTATTAACATCTAGAGAGTTAACCCTTTAACAGGCATAGCGCCTGATAGCGTTCGATGTGTTAAACGGGCATAGCGCCCAATCGCGTCTTTGACGACTAGTCGTTTTAAAAATGCGATCTCTCGGTTTTCCGACACTTCCGATGACTACTTTCACTTTCGCCGATAGCTTGACAACGTGGCCGCCATTTGTAAACGCGCTACAATGACTTTGAACAGACTTTAACAGACTTTTTTTGATAGTTTTCGGGATTTTTACGCTGTTTTTCAAAATGGATTTCGGCGATTCTTCAAGTGATAGCCGAGATTTCGCTCTGTTCAATTTAAATGACATTAAAGGGCACGAAGTTGATTATTAATCGGAGCTAGATATCAGTGCAAAGCGTTACTTTGCATTAGCAGTCATGAGTCGGACTTTAAAGAAAGTGATTATGATTCTGAAAATGTGTTTGTAAATTGCCGTATAGATGACGGAAAATCACAAACAACATGCCGTATTTCGTAAATATTTGTGTTCATATATGGATTACCGGCAACAATCACGTGAGTAACATATTCTGCATGCTTTTCCCTTCATTGTGTTGTTTATTTAACTAAAATCGGTTGACTAACACCTTATTTGTGATATTTTTACTAACGCAACCCGAAATTTTACTGAACCTGAAAAAATCTTGCCCGTTCAGGGCTAAAAAATGGACAATCGTCTGCCCTGTAAAGGGTTAATAATGCATTAAAAATTAGAATTGTCAAATGCTACGTATATTCAACGCTTCTGTATGGTGCGGAAGCCTGGACATTGAACAAGCAACTAGAAAGAAATATAGAAGCCCTGGAGATGTGAATATACAGACAAATATGTTGTATTTCATGGAAACAAAAACAATCAAATGCAGAGGTTCTAGAAAAACTGGGAATGAAGAGAGAGTTGATGAAAGAAATAAAGAGGAGGCAAGTGAAATATTTTGGCCATGTTAAAAGACATGATACTCTTATAAAAACCAAACTGGAAGGCAATGTTGAGGGCAAAGTGAGCAAGAGGTAGACAACGATACAAGTGGGAAGATAACATCAAGAGATGGACAAACATCAGCCTGACAGAATGTACAGTCAAGGCGTGAGACAGAAAGTGTGAGATCCATTGCAGCCAACCTTCTTTGTGGAGATGGCGCCTGATTGATTGATCTCTTGACTTTTTCAAGCCTAAAAAAAATACTGCTTGTTTAAAAACTAATCACGTGGTGTAGAGGCTAAAATAATTACTCCACCTTCGACAGATACAAATCCATTGATTTATTTGGTTGTTTTGGGATTTTAGATTTAAATATTGAGCACAACCCACTACTGGCAACGCTGATCGTATTCTAGTATGAACCTAAGGCGTATCCATGTCAATGTGGAAGCACTAGACTCGAGTTTCGCTCTCGTTTGAGCTCGTCTGTAGTGCATATCCTTGACCGGACCCGGAAACAAACCCCGGATCACTGGCGTGTGAAGCGGGTGTGTAAACACTAGACCACGCAACACATGCTGGACACGGCCAAATTATCACAACAGAAAATTACAACGTCACCCATCGTAGGCTGTAGCTCAAGATTTGCCCGATCGCCGCGACTGACGTCCATCAATTGATGTGGACCTGAATGATCAGGTCTTCTCACTGGCAAGGCACACCAGGCCGTCTAAAGTCCAGCGAGCAATAATCAAATTGATTTATTTGGTTGTTTCGGGATTTGAGATTTAAATATTGAGCACAACCTGTTACTGGCAACGTTACTGGCAACGCTGATCGTATTCAGGTATGAACCTAAGGCCTATCCACGTCAATGTGGAAGCACCAAACTCGAGTTTTGCTCTCGTTTGAGCTCGTCAGTAATGTATATCCTTGACCGGACCCGGAAACAAACCCCGGATCACTGGCGTGTGAAGCGTGTGTGTAACCACTAGACCACGCGGTGAACGCTGGACACGGCCAAATTATCACAACAGAATATTACAACGTCACCCATCGTAGGTTGTAGCTCAAGATTTGCCCGATCGGGCACATCTTGAGCTACAGCCTACGATGGGTGACGTTGTAATATTCTGTAGTGATAATTTGGCCATGTCCAGCGTGTGCCGTGTGGTCTAGTTGTTACATACACGCTTCACACACCAGTGATCCGGGGTTTCTTTCCGGGTCCGGTCAAGGATATGCACTACTGACGAGCTCAAACGAGAGCAAAACTCGAGTCTAGTGCTTCCACATTGACATGGATAGGCCTTAGGTTCATACCTGAATACGATCAGCGTTGCCAGTAGTGGGTTGTGCTCAATATATAGATACAAATCCCTTGACTTTTTGCAGGCTTAGTCATTAAAGCACTTGTCAAAACAATTGCCACATGGTGTAGAGGCTAAGATATTTACTTCACTTCTGACATATACAATGTCACTGTCTTACATGAAATTGTCCCACATTGTGATAGTCCGATATTTTTCCCTTTCCCACCAGCTACTGAAGAGCATATAACATACATTACAAACAGCATAAACACCTGGTATGATGTGTGTGAAATATAAACATTTTCTTTCTAATTCATTTGATCACAGAACATTTTTTCTGACAGTTGTTTAAACTATTTCACACGTACAGGGGAAGAGAACTAACAGTAACATTTCTGAAGTACTGAAACCTGAATTAACTGACCATACTTCTCACTATGACATAAATTCACAAGATATACTCACTGATGGAGTCACTGTCTGGATTCAAGGAACATCCTCATCAGACAAGACATCAGTTATTAGTGCTATGCTTTTCTAATTTTTGCCGACTCTGTGGGAAGGGGTTACGGGTGCAGTTCATAATCCCACATACTGCATTCAAAACACAGTTGCGGGCGATTTGGCAGCAGACCGTCTTGCGTTGTTTTTTTTTAATGAAAATGGTATGGGTGCCTGTCATTCAGAAAGCAATGGCAAACTACTGAACGTAAACTTGTCAGGAGATCACGAACAACCAAAAAATGCTAGGGTTGACTGCAACGTCCTGTACAGGATATGAACTAACTTTCTTTTTTCTTCCTATGTTTAGATTATGTTAAGAATTAAGAGATTCTCAGCTCAACTCACAAACTCTGTTGCACAAAGAGACTTCCATTTTGTGTATATAGGAATGACACATGCTACATTGTGTTGACAGGATTTCTCATTTGGAAATGTAATCTGGAATTAGGCCTATCTGGACTACTCTTTTTGGTTTACATCTGCTGACGCTATTTAACGTACACCACATGTACATGAGTCGGTGATTAATCATTACAAATATCATTTGTACCGCTCCCTCCTGAATACTTCACATTAATAAGTCCAGGTGACACATCTGGCTCCAAATAAAAAACTGTAACATCCTCATACACTTAACAGCAAATGTAGACTAACTGTCATTATCTGTGTGGGGTAAATAATAAATAGATAAAACAGACAACCGATAAGATAGTATATAACTCTAATCAGAATACGTACAAAATGCAATCTTACAATACACAAACACTGGCTCTTACATCGCCCTCTGGTGGGCTGTAGTAGAGTTTGCTTTCATCAAAGTAGTAATCATCTCTGGAAACAATGTCCTCACAAAGGAACTGCTTGAGAATGGTCAGAAGTGTGCGCCGGTCCCAGTCGTCGGTGACCCGCCCACCATAGTTGCATTCACCCGTCAGATAACACAGAGCTGTATACTGGACATCCTGTAGAGTAGATGACATTTGGCATTTGCATAATGCTAAACTGTAGCTCCAAGGAGATATTGTTAAGTTTCTGGAAACATATGAGTTAATACAATATTCATTCATTCAGTAGCATGTCCTTTGCAGAACCTCGCTCCCTTAACAACCTTCCAGAAAACTTCTCGATCATAAGCAAGATGTCCCGCGTCTGGAGATCATCCGCCACATCCTGCACCCATCTTCTCTTTGGTCTTCCTCTTCCTCTCTTCTCAGGCATTATTGTTCTCTCCAAACTTTCATGACATTTCAAGTAACCAAAATATATCAATTATCTTTATTTTATCGTCTTTAATAGCCAACCCTCTTCAATATTCAACTCTTGAAGTATGGATGCATTTGTTCTTTTCTTTACCCAAGTATTCTTAGAACCTGTCTATAACATTTGTATTCAAAGTCATGTATGCACTGTTCAGCTTGTTTAGTAAGTGTCCAGGTCTCACAGGCGTATGTTGCATTGGGAAAGATGCATGCTCTTAAAAATCTAATTTTTGTAGTTCTATCTGTCCCACTCCATAATTTATTCAGTTGTTTTAGTCTTTGAAGAGCAATTGATAGTTGTAATACAATGTAAATAGACAAAACTGTTGAAATAATGAAACCAAGATCTCACGCAAAAATATTTGGACCTGTCAAATATATATTACCAATGTTTGGGCATCAACAGGACGGATGCATAGTAGGCAAGTATGGACTACGGGAACAGAATGAAAGAAGTTGCAGACATGTACAGTGGGCAAAAGAGCATGATTTGATTATTGGAAACACCTGGTTTCAAAAGCACCCAAGGAGATTATGGACAAGGAGGAGTTCTGATGATAAGATCATAATTCAGATTGATTACATTCTCATCAACAGAAGATTTTGAAAGGCCTTAAAAGTCACAAAAACTATACTAAGCGCAGACTGCTATAGCGACCATAGATTAATCTTAAGCAATTTACATATAAAATTAAAGAAAGTCAAATATTCACCAAGAAACACAAAATTTGATCTACAGGCACCGAAGAGTGAGGAATTAAAAGATAAATTTAACGTAGAGGTAAAGAACAGATTTGATGCATTGTCCGATATGGAAATATTATTTCAAGACGTCAGTGACCAATGGGAAATATTAAAGAAATCAGTCAACCAAGCTGCAGAAACAACCATTCCAAAAATAAAGATAACAGGACGCAAGAAATGGATGGCAGAAGACATCTTAAAACTCATGGAAGTAAGAAGAAATAACAATAATAACAAGGAAAAATATGAAGAGATTCACAGGAAAATTAAGAAGCTATGCAAAGAGAAAAAAGAAACATGGCTTGAGGAAAATTGCAAGGAAATTAAAAACCAACAAAACACCCGGAATACCAAATTAATGCACAAAATAATTAATTACATCACTAACAAAAGAACACACACATCAATGGGTTGCCTAAAAACCAAAGATGGCAAAATCATAATAGAAAAAGATCAGATTTTACATGCAAGGTTAGATTATGTGAAAGACCTTTATGATACAAAAGAATAACAATACGATCATCGGAATAATAATAAAGGACCATCAATTTTGAAGAATGCCAACACAAAAGTCATGGCAAACTTTGATGGAGAAATGTGTGTACTTCTTTGTCAGTCTGCCACAAGTTACAGCAAATGGCAAGCCTTGGTGGAGAAATGCTTGTACCTCTGTATCAGCCTATAACAGCTTATCCTATGTTAACACACATTATTTGTCCCTTGTCAAACTTCAGTGTCCTCACAACACATGTCCTTGAGGACAGTATATCAGCTATATCTCATGACCTAAATCCCCTGGATAACCTGGCAGTAGGCCGTTATAAGGTCTTCAAGGGCCAGTATCCTATACAAGTGGCAAATGGTCAAACTGCCCACCTCGCACTCCAAAGGTCATGGGTTTATTTTTGGACGCCATCACTCGGTTCACAGGTTAAGTTGTTTATGAAACCCTTGGGAGTCATCGCTGGAGCTACAGAGTTCTGCTCTGTGCAGTCCTTTCAACACACCACTCTGCAGAAAGAGACTGGGCCATATGGGATAAAACTTGGTGCAATGAAGTTGTTCCTCTTGCCTTTACACATCCTTTTACCTGCACGAATGACCCCTTCACCCCAGAGTGACTGCTCTAACAAAAGGTCTTCATATACTTACATCATACTCATTAAGGAACATGTGCAGTTGCTGCACGCTGATACGTAAATCTGTTTCGTTGTACTCGTACGCGATGTTCCAACCCAGAGGTCCAAACTTTCTCCTCTCTTGGACAAGTGCATGGAAGAAACATAAACCATACAACAACTTCTTGAACTTTGGCTGTGGAAAACACCAAATGTGCCAACAGGCAAGACAGTCAGCATTTTCATCTACAAGCAATGAATGCCATGCCAAGTTATTTAGTCCTAAAACTGGTATGCAGTTTTCTGAACATATCATAAATCTGGCCATCTGAATGCCCATACATTTATTCTTCAAACACTGATGTTATAGTTTCCCCTATTCTTCTCCACATGACATAATTATTGTATTGTATATTGCTTTTCTAAGTTGTTTTGTTGCAATACTGCCAGAGTAGTGACTGACTGAAACCCATTATTAACAACTGAACCAATCATTGTAAAGGTAGTCCCACAGTAATTACAGCCATTAGGGTGTTAAATGATAGGCCTTTGCATATTCCAGGCTACAACACAGGTGGAGAGGCCAGTTTCTTTGTTCAACTTTACTTCCCAGACAATTTCCAGACAACTACCAGAAAACTCTAAAAATGGTATAGATCGTTTGTTATGCAGCTGGGTCAAACCCAGAGTTGTCCTGATTGGAAAAAATAATCCTGCTTCTGAACAGGATTGAATCCGGACATCTGACTTAAGCAGGGAAGTGCACTAACCACTATGCCCCTGCAGCTACCAATCAATTTTTAAATTTGTATATACTACTTGGACGTACTGATGATTTATTTTGACAAGCAATTATTACATTTGTAAATACTAGTAGGACATATTGATGATTTATTCTGACAACATATGCAAATACATCATTTAGTTGTTAAAAATGTATTTCCTAAGATGTCCATTTGTGCATTTATTATTCCTACAAAATAAGGCCAGGAGCACAATATAAAGATATAATTGTTCAATTAACATGAGCAAACACATAAACAAGTCCATCACCTGAAATAATAATAGATATTATTGCTAATTTATAACCCAGAAGGGGTAAACAGGAAATCACCCATTTAAATGTTTGACAATACAATTATTACAGCACTCAAAAGTAGTATTTTGAAATCTAAATTACACAATCATGCCTTGTAAATATTATATGCATGGATATATCCACTTACTCAACCAAAGCACTGGAGCGTTCCTAAAGAAATCTGAGTGAGCTATACACACTGAATCACGACAAAAGCACACATATAGATCAGCTTATATGATGCCAAGGTAGCTCGTTATTACCTAAAGAAATCTGTGAGAGCTTTACGAATTGTTTCATAATACAAGTACACATATAGGGTAGGTATAAACTGTATCATGATGCAAGTACACATATAGGGTGAGTACAAATTATATCATGATACAAGTACACATATACATTGCATTGGCACCTTGCCGTCTTGACAGACGATAGTTTGTGCTTTAAAAAGGCATAATAACTTTTACCTATGGTGATAGTTAATGTGACTGATAAGGCCAATTCACGCTGTAAATGTCCGTTCACAGTGGGTGCATGTGAACACGTGGTCATTTCCACCATCATGCACCATCTTACGTCTCACATGCTCGGTGTGTGACTTATCTGCAATAATTTTCTCCTTTGTCTTTATTCCATTTCTGATGTTTTCCCCCATGCAACATGTTCAGCGGCGACTTGCTCCCAATGTGCATTATCAATGCCTGTATCAATCATGTCCCGCTTACACACATCTTTGTATCGTAGTAGAGGCTGACGCTGAGATCTCTTACCCATCTGTAATTCACCGAAAAAGATGTCCTTTGGTATTCTACCATCATCCATCCTCCTAAGATGTCCTATCCATCTAAGTCTACGAAGACTGAGCATGGAATAAACCGTCACACAACCTGATCTTTCCAATACTTCAGTATTTGTGATTTTGTCTTGCCACTTAATACCAAGAATTCTTCGCAGACACCGCATATGAAAGCTGTTTAAACGTTTCTCTTGGTGTGAGTGAGTTGTCCAGGTTTCACTGCCATAAAGAAGAGTACTAAAGACACAGGCTTGATAGACAAGGGCTTTTGTTTTGGCAGTAAGCTTCCTGTTCTCCCAGACTCTTTTTCTTAACCTATTCATTGTTGTTGCTGCCTTACCAATCCGGATGTTGATTTCCTGATCTAGGGATAATTTGCTATTTACCACTGATACTAGATATGTAAAATGGTCTACCATCTCTAGTTCGGCATACAGGGTGGGTACAAACTGTATCTTGACAAAAGTACACGTCATCATCAAGTGCCTTGGGCAATCATGCTTCTCAACAAACTGCATTCTCCGATGGCATAGGTTAATTAATGTGTTGACTCCCTTCTGTGCCTTGAATGTTCCCACATTGTCTTCCTCTATCTCTCTTTACACAAATCTTTAGCCTTCCTCAAAATGTCCAGATTGCTCATTTTGACTGTCTAATGAATTTTCAGCATTCTTCCATTAAACCACATTTCCAAGGATTCTAGGGATGTTTTTTGCCTGTTTACTAATTGTCCAGGATTCGCAGGCATATGTTAAACCTGGTTCTAAGTAACATGCAAGCATTTTTTTCTAACTTCCAATGACAAGGACTTATTGCATTAAAATAATCACCTTCACCTTCTCAAAGAAACTATTTTTATGTGGTGGATCAACCGAAAAACCTCACTGCTTTGGGAAAATCAAACCATAAATGTTAGTGTCATTAGCCTCTAAGAAAGCAGATTAAATTAGAAAATATATGCTAGTTAGTACAGAAACTAAATCAAGGTATACATGAAAGCAGTGAGAGATGAGAGAGCCAATGAAACAATGGGAACAAACAAATACTTCATGCTGATGGGACAGGTATGTTTTGTGTAAGATTATCTACTACAACAGTTTTCAGCTGGCAGCATTTCTATGCCAATTTTACGGACACCTTGCCATCTTGACAGATGATAATTTGTTAATTATGCTTCAAACAAGGCATACTAACTACAGCCCATAGTGGGGACCAGGGATGGAGTGATACCTATATGAGGTAACACCAATACATCTGGAACTGCCGGATCAGCAACGTAATGCTCTGTTTGCCTGTCGGAACTTTGAACCTAGATCAGTTACTGGCCAAGTATTAGAGTCTGGTCTGCCTGCCAGGAAATTTAATCTTTAGGTTGTATTACCTCACACTAGAATGAGACTCCCAATTGTGCTCCTCCACATATAAAATGCCAATAGCTGTCATAATTTTAACATAGAAATTCATAATTAGCACAATGCTGAAATCTTGGTATAAAATATGGCTCACAACACAACATGCATCATGTGAGTGATTTATGGATGGGCGGGGGGGGGGGGGGGGGGGGGGGGGAGCCTCATAACAGAAGCCAAGAACAGTAACACTGTAACCTATCATACATGACATGGGAGGCAACCAAGGGTAGTTGGCACAAGGCTAACTACCTCATCCTTTAGCAAACTTGAGCTGTCTAATCCAACCAATCATGGACAAGTCTACAAATGGCCTGGCATGAGTTGATTTGAGGGCCTAGGCTTCATTTGGAGATGGGAGGCAGAAGAAGAAGAGAAGACAATATAATATGCATGGCAGGCAGTCAACCCTACACAACTCTGAACACAGGTCAGTCAACAAGATGGGTTAATCAGGATGCCACAAGTCAACGATGGATGGTTTTGGTTTTGCACGAGGGACACAATCACCATGCTTGAGAATCCAACATTCCACGTTTACAATATTCTGTTCACAACCTGATACTTTTCACATATCAATGTGCATATTCTATCAGATATCCATAAATAACCTGATACTATTTCATATATCAATGTGCAGATTCTATCAGACAACCCATACTGGATAAACTCCCTGCCTTAAGCTGATATAAAACTTGGATAAACTCCCTGCCTTAAGCTGATATAAAACTTGGATAAACTTCCTGCCTTAAGCTGATATAAAACTTTGATAAACTCCCTGCCTTAAGCTGATATAAATCTTGAATAAACTCCCTACCTTAAGCTGATATAAAACTGGATAAACTCCCTGCCTTAAGCTGATATAACACTGGGTACCTTCTGAGCCTCAGAAGGACATAGTAACTCCACAGCCATGCCTCGCCCATCATATTATCTGATATCTGCTAAATCAACTTTCATCAGTCCATTCTCATCAGAACACAAGCTGTTCTGAGATATAAGTGTTTCCATACAGTGATTTGAATACAAAGTGGAGACAACTGGCCACTCAAACTAAAGCAATCATACCACAGGCAAGGGGTTTGCCTGGGCCAGTTTACTAGGTGCCACATCATATGCTAGTCAGACAGTCAATGTTATCCACTGCCCACCACTCAGCAGCTTCTGTGCACTGTCATCAGCTTGAGATTATCTGAACCATAACTGGATACATATGATTTGCTAAAACGCAAAGTTAGTTGCATATCCTTTACAGGATGTCGTAGTCAACACCAGCATTTTTTGCTGTTGTGATCTCTTGGCAAATTTACATTCAGTAGTTTGCCATTTCTTTCTGAACAACTGGCACCCATACTATTTCATGAAAACAAGTGTAAGATGGTCTGCTGCCAAATCACCCACAGCTGTGTTTTGAATGCGGATATGCAGGATTATGAACTGTGTCCATAACCACTACGCCATGGAGCCAGATGTGATTTCCTAAAATATAAGTCTATATATGTACTACTACCAGCTTGAGATTATCTGAACCATAACTGAATACATATGATTTGCTAAAAGATAGGTCTATACATGTAATACTACCAGCTTGAGATTATCTGAACCATAACTGAATACATATGATTTGCTAAAAGATAGGTCTATATATGTAATACTACCTGCTTGAGATTATCTTAACCATAACTGGATGCATATGATTTGCTAAAAGACAGGTCAATACATGTAATACTACCAGCTTGAGATTATCTGAACCATAACTGAATACATATGATTTGTTACAACATAGGTCTATGCATGTAATACTACCAGCTTGAGATTATCTGAACCATAAATGAATACATATGATTTGCTAAAAGATAGGTCTATATATGTAATACTACCTGCTTGAGATTATCTTAACCATAACTGGATGCATATGATTTGCTAAAAGACAGGTCAATACATGTAATACTACCAGCTTGAGATTATCTGAACCATAACTGAATACATATGATTTGTTACAACATAGGTCTATGCATGTAATACTACCAGCTTGAGATTATCTGAACCATAAATGAATACATATGATTTGCTAAAAGATAGGTCTATATATGTAATACTACCAGCTTGAGATTATCTGAACCATAACTGAATACATATGATTTGCTAAAAGATAGGTCTATATATGTAAAACTACCAGCTTGAGATTATCTGAACCATAAATGAATACATATGATTTGCTAAAAGATAGGTCTATACATGTAATACTGACTAGCACCTTGCCGTCTTGACAGACGATAGTTTATAAAATGGTTTTATACCTCTCCATAACACAAAGCCTGGGCTGAATTTAGAGACCATGTGTTGCCCATGCAGCATGATCCCTCTCTCTGCCTGTCTAGTGTACTCCAGAGGAAAGGTAAACCAATACGTCTGGAACAAGACAAGCTGCAGAAGCTGCCAGATCTGCAAAGCAATGCCCTGTCTGCCTGTCGGAGCTTCAATCCTAGACCAGTTGCCAACCAAGGCTTAGGGCCTGGTCTGCCCTGCCATGACATTTGATCTCAGGTCTTAGTTAGATATGATTGAGCTACCGTATGACAGTAGATGGTACTACCTGCTTCTGTTGGCGCCAAATGTTGGCCGACGCTTACCAAACCCAACACATCACATTGTGCCAACGGCTTCGGGCGTAGGAGTGCAATTGGGAGGGTACAAGCCTTATCCTAGTGCGAGGAAATGCAGCCTAAAGACTAAATGTAATACTACCAGCTTGAGATTATCTGAACCATAACTAAATACATATGATTTGCTAAAAGATAGGACTATACATGTAAGACTACCAGCTTAAACAGATGAACATGACAGTGCTATATTTTAAATTATACCACTACACATTCAAGTGAAGTGAACCTATGGTTAACAGTCTGTTTTATAACTAAGGTTGTTGAAGCAGGCAGAAGGCAGGTTACAGATAAGCCAACAACAGCAGAAGCAAACGTGACTGCACATATGAATCTATCAACTTTTAAGAAAAAAACAGGATATATGAGGGATTCATCATGTATGAGGGATTCATCATGTATGAGGGATTTAATCAGCTATAGGAGTTTCATGGAAATGGTTAATGTTTATTTTAATATTTGAACAATATAGAGTGTAGGCTGTTACTGAACTTGTTTGCTACTGGAGTGAAACACATGGAAAGCTGGTATTTATTTCTCCTTTTCATCTAGAAGGCTGTGTGTATATATGTATACAGTTGTAGTTAATAAAATCGTCAACATCTTTTCTTGTTACAACTTACAACTATAGATGACTTACGAATCATTTTTACTTATCTTTTCAGCTATATGAAGGGTATGGCTCTGTCAGCTTAAGGCGTAGGGGGTAAAATACTTCAATAAAAAAAAACAACTCCATGAAGCTTCCAGAAGTATGAAGTTCAAAAATGAAACAAAGGGTAAAAATACTGGTGAAAAAACATATTACCTCATTCTGTGAAGAAAACAAACGAAATACACATTTATTCACAACGTGAGAAAAAGTTAAATATAAACAAAAAAAGGATAGTGAAAAATGTGTCACACCTTCAGAACATAAATACATAGCGAAACACGAACAATAGATTGCATGATTTATTGCCTGGCATATTTCTATGCATCTCATTAGCTTGAAGGATTTATCTAGTTACTTGTATTTTATGTTGTGTAATTTCTACAGTATGTACCTGACGAGATGCAGCGAAATATGCCAGGCAATAAATCATGCAATCTATTGTTTGTGTCTTCGTTATTCAAAATAAATACATAGATTATTGTATATGCACAGAATACAAATACAGAGATAATGAGATCAAGGAAAAATCAAAAATGAAAATTATACATATGAAAAATGTATTAGACCATAGATTATGAAATCTGTCTGCACATGTGTATGAATGGGTGTCTGTGTTGTCATTTCTGTCATCCTACTACATTTGTTGTATATTTCATTACTGTACATTCACACAACAGTGATCTCAATTTTGTTATATGTGATAATCATAGTTATGCATCACTCTTTTGCCTGTCTCTAACTATGAAAATCTAATAATAAACACTGTTCTGTTTGCATTCTTCAGATATCATCTAGTGGTCTAACAGTGTTCCTGGCATGCCACCGTTCTCTGTCTCTTCTCTTTCCCTCATTATCCCCCACCAGAGCATAGGTCGCCAACCAACTCCCACCAAGCTCTTCTATTTTTTGCTATCTCCCACAACCCCCATGTATTCTCCCTCATTATTCATCTCTGTCTTTAATTCTCTTCTCCAAATGTTTAAGATCTCCCATGTTTTGCTATCTCCCACAGCTCCCATGTATTCTCCCTTATATTATTCATTTCTGTCTTTAATTCTCTTCTCCAAATGTTTAAGATCCCCATGTTTGCTCACCATGTAGGTTTCTCAATGTGTACTGTCCAACGCTAGCATCTTGTCCCCACCTCTTGATTCACTTGAGTTTGTTTGTTCTCTCCATGAGCTCTATGCTGGTGATGTCATAACATGTCAGTTGCATTATTTCTTCCCAGCACCAATTAATGAATGTTTGTAGTTTAATAGACATTCTTTTAGTCATACTCCCTATATATGATTCACACAGTAGTACTGGTTTAACATAGGAGTTAACTACTCTAGTTACTGTTTAATGAGCTCTAGGCCACATTAATCCACATTTATACCCCCCAAACAATATAACAAGGTATCATCTGGACATGCTCGGGTGAGATAAAATAAAGATCACTTGACATTAAGGTTAGTTCTGGGGAGATGAACTTCAAGATCATCTGACATCAAGATTTGATCTGAGTAGTTGAACTTCAAGATCATCTGACATAAAGATTTGTTCTGGGGAGATGAACATCAAGATCACATGACATTCAGATTTGATCTGGGGAGATGAACTTCAAGGTCACCTGACATCTAGATTTTTTCTGGGGAGATGAACTTCAAGGTCACCTGACATCTAGATTTATTCTGGGGAGATGAACTTTAAGATCACTTGACATAAAGCTTTGTTCTGAGTAGATGAACTTCAAGATCACCTGACATAAAGATTTGCTCTGGGGAGATGAACTTCAAGATCACCTGACATTCAGATCTGATCTGGGGAGATGAACTTCAAGATCACCTGACATCAAGATTTGTTCTGGGGAGATGAACTTCAAGATCACTTGACATAAAGCTTTGTTCTGAGTAGATGAACTTCAAGATCACCTGACATAAAGATTTGCCCTGGGGAGATGAACTTCAAGATCACCTGACATTCAGATTTTATATGGGGAGATTAACTTCAAGATCACCTGACATCAAGATTTGTTCTGGGGAGATTAACTTCAAAATCACCTGACATAAAGATTTGTTCTGGGGAGATGAACTTTAAGATCACCTAATATCAAGATTTGTTCTGGGGAGATGAACTTCAAGATCACCTGACATCAAGATTTGTTCTGGGGAGATGAACTTTAAGATCACCTGACATCAAGATTTGCTCAGGGGAAATCAACTTTAAGATCACTTGATATAATGATTTGTCCTGATGAGATGAACTTCAAGATCACCTGACAACAAGATTTGTTCTGGTGAGGTGAACTTCAAGATCACCTGACATCAAGATTTGCTCTGGGGAGATGAACTTCATAAGATGATAAAAGAAAGATTGAAGAATTTAAACAGAAAGTAATGTTATCAACCAACTAGACAATTAACTGTTGCATGCTATCAGAGAAAATCTCAAAACAAAATCATAGTATATAAAAGCTTACGTCTTGCTTGCAACTATTAAAAAATGTTTGATTTGAAATCGGGTCACTCATGTATGACTTTAAGATGTTAAATCGCAGACCACTAGGAGGCTCATTCGTCATTTTAACACCATTTTGTAGAATGGAGACAGGAAATGATTCCGAGGGATATGACGTTAGCCACAGGCGAAAATCTGGATGTGTTGTGTCCGGATTAAAGTCCTGAAATAAGACCATCAATACAATATTCAAGAACAGGTTCCATATTAACATTCTTATTAATAACGTATCAAAGTATTAAAAAGTACTCAAGTCAAGAGGACTTCCAGGTTTTACCCCATCTGGTTTGGTGTCTCTCCGCAGATTGGCAAGTCGCTGGCCAAGAGCATCACATGAGGCACAAATTCTGCAGCTCTCACATTGACCCCCGAGAGCATCACACAAGGCACAAGCTACCCAGCTCCCCCAGACCCCAGGAGTCTCTGGAAAAACTGTACTCATGGTCTGAATAATGTGGTCTGGGGAATAAACCCATGACCTTCATAGTGCAAGGCAGATGGCTTGAACACTTCACCATGAAGATCCCATGGTCTATACACGTTAATGAAATAAATAAAGAACAATGTGGGTTTGTAGAAGAACAAGGTACAACAAATGATGTAAGTATGTCTGCTGAGAACATTAAGAGAATGTTCTATAGACATTTTTGATAGGAATGACCCTAGACTGGTAAAGTAAGACACATGATAAAATGTCTGCAAATTTCCAAATTGATGGGAATGACCTTAGAATGGTAAAGTAAGATATTTCAACATGATAAAAATGTCTGCAAATCTCCAGTTCAATGAGAAAGAACTGGGACTGGTAAAGAACATATGCTGCAAACAACATGATGTTATAAAAATTGATATAACGAAGTAGGTTAGCAACAGCCAATCAAGACAGGCGTGCAAAAGGGGTGTCAAATTGTCTCCACATTTGTTTCCCCTCATTCATTCAGTACCATGTCCTTTGCAGAACCTCGCTCCCATAATAACCTTCTGGAACACTTCTCGGTCATAAGTAAGATGTCCCATGTCTGACACACCCATCTGGAGATCATCCGCCACATCCTACACCCATCTTCTCTTTGGCCTTCCTCTTTCTCTCTTCCCAGACATATACCTCTCCATTATTGTTCTCTCCAAACATTCATGTTGTTTCAAGTGACCAAAGTATTTTAATTTTCTTTGTTTTATCATATATAGTAGCCAACCTTCTTCAATATTCAGTTCTTGTCATATGGATGCATTTGTTCTTTTCTGTTTCCAAGATATTCTTAGAGCCCATCTATAACATTTATATTCAAAGGCATTGATGCACTGTTCAGCTTGTTTAGTAAGTGTCCAGGTCTCACAGGTGAATGTTGCAATGGGATGATATTATGATGAGACATTTAAATGATATGAGAGGAATTGCTATTGAAAAAACACAACATCAGCAATGTAAGATATGCAGATGATAAAGTATTTTTTGCAGACAATAAACAGAAATTGCCACATTTAGTGGACATTGTTACTGTACACAGTGAGCAAATAGGATTATAAATAAATTGTAAGAAAACAGGCATTATTGTCATCTCCAAGAAAAAAAATACCTCAATGTAACGTCCAAGTTAATGGGAAAATGCTTAAGCAGGTGAATCGGTACAGTTATCTCGGACCAGTCATAATATATGATGGAAGATGCCTTGTAGAGATTAGAATATAAATCACTATGACAATAGTAGGTCCTTCCCAAAATCTTGTTCTCAAACAAAGCTACAGCACTCTTGCCTGCAGGCATGTGTTCGAATCCCCATGCAGGTACATTTATTTTAATTCTGGGTACCCACATCCGCTCAGCCTAAAATTGGTACCAGAAATCATCATGGGAAGTCAAGTGGCAGGTGTGATACTGACCACAACACTCACCGATTGTCGATTGGTCTATACAAATATAAGACTAGCACCATATACCCTATATACCTGAAAGCATGTAAAGAGGTCTTTAAACGTTGTCATTTGTTATAATATTATAGTAAACTTTGTCATCTGTTATAATATGATATAAACTTTGTCATTTGTTATAAAATATGATAGTAAACTTTGTTATTTATTATAATGTGACAGTAAACTTTGTTATGATAGTAAACTTTGTCATTTGTTATAATGTGATAGTACATTTTATTATTTGTTATAATATGATAGTAAACTTTGTCATTTGTTATAATGTGATAGTAAACTTTGTCATCTGTTATAATGTCATAGTAAACTTTGTCATCTGTTATAATGTGATGTAAATAAGGTGATACTTGTAAACTAGGCAAATGACCAGGGTGACATACCTCACAGATTCTTTCAAGGCTGGGCATCCAAGATGAAGCCAGGTGACAATTCTGCAGGATGACCCATGTCCCATCCTTGACACCTTTCTCAATCATCTTCATAGCAATTGGGCCTTGACCCTGACCCAGGGACAGTGAATCAAACTTCCCACCACCAAAGCCCTGTAGGATAGAAATAAAGTATTTACTGACAAATTGTAATTATTCGCAAATTGTAAATATTCTTCTTTTCTTCTATCCCCCTTTGTCCTCCATTAGGACATAGGCCCTCGACCGGCTGAATCTAAGCTGTGACATCTTTATTCCTTGCCTTCTTGACAACAAAGGAGTTGTGTTTTAATATTATTTTATAATTTTATGTTTTTTCTTTAGATCTGTTTGTGTTGTCCTGTCCCAGTTGAAGATTTATATAATCAAAATGTCGTTTGTTGTGTCATAGAATACTTAATTTAATTTAATTATTTTTATTATCATATATATTTTTATTGTCTCTTGTTTTGGAGGATTTTCACTCTGTGATTTATGTTCACCATTATGGAGTCCGTTGTAAGGTATGTACATTGTGTCCATGTTTAGTATGTCTTATCTTTTTGCAGATGTAACACTCAGAAAGCATGCTGACGAGGGTGAGGACTGGCAGACTTCGTGCGGAGTGGCTTGCTTCGCTTTGGAGGTCACGGGTGACAAGCATCGCCTGGATCTTTTCTCCGGGGCATGCCGGTGTGCTGGGAAATGAACAGGCGGACAGATTGGCTGGCTCTGCAGAACTTGGTGGAGTATTGATACATGACAAGGCAGACGTGGTTGCGGCCTTGTGGGAGCACGTGCACACCTCGGAGGAGCAAATGGATTACCATGGTCTGGCAAGAATGAGACAACGAGGAGTGACGATGGGATCTGGCCGACGCTCATTGCTCAAAGGAAAGGCGAGACGGACTTATAATCAGATTGCTACTGGTACTATTAGTGTTTGAACTCTTTGCTGGCTGCTGAGGATGGGGACGGAGCACTTATGGGAATGCCCCGAATGCTGTGATGTCGATTCCTAAATCAATCAATCAATCATCAATCAATCTTTTTGCAGGAGCGACACATACTTAACTATTTGTATTTCATATTATTCCATGCAACCATGTCCATGTTTTCCCATGTTATTCATTTCTCTCGACTTCCCTTCTTCATGTGATTTAAGGGCTTCCTCTATTTCTTTGGCCCTGTAGGCTCCAAACCTGGACTTTTCTAGTTACACTATTCTCGTAATATTCTCACATTGTCTCAATGTATGCCCTATCCAGCACCAGTGTCTGTTCATCACCTCTTGATTCACCAGTATTTGTTGTCTCCTCAAACTCTACATTGGTGACTAAATTGTCATCATGAGTGGTTAGCTTTCCCCTCATTTCCTTACAGCTGTTTTCCTCACTTCTCTACAGCTGTTTTCCTCACTTTTCTACAGCTGTTTCCTTCACTTCTCTACAGTTGTTTTCCTCACTTCTCTATAGCTGCTTTTCCTCGCTTCCTTACAGCTGTTTCCCCTCACTTCTCTACAGCTGTTTTCCTCACTTCTCTATAGCTGCTTTTCCTCGCTTCCTTACAGCTGTTTCCCCTCACTTCTCTACAGCTGTTTTCCTCACTTCTCTACAGCTGTTTTCCTCACTTTTCTACAGCTGTTTCCTTCACTTCTCTACAGTTGTTTTCCTCACTTCTCTATAGCTGCTTTTCCTCGCTTCCTTACAGCTGTTTCCCCTCACTTCTCTACAGCTGTTTTCCTCACTTCTCTATAGCTGCTTTTCCTCGCTTCCTTACAGCTGTTTCCCCTCACTTCTCTACAGCTGTTTTCCTCACTTCTCTATAGCTGCTTTTCCTCGCTTCCTTACAGCTGTTTCCCCTCACTTCTCTACAGCTGTTTTCCTCACTTCTCTATAGCTGCTTTTCCTCGCTTCCTTACAGCTGTTTCCCCTCACTTCTCTACAGCTGTTTTCCTCACTTCTCTATAGCTGCTTTTCCTCGCTTCCTTACAGCTGTTTCCCCTCACTTCTCTACAGCTGTTTTCCCTCACTTCTCTACAGCTGTTTTCCTCACTTCTCTACAGCTGTTTCCCTCATTTCTCTACAGCTGTTTCCCCTAACTTCTCTACAGCTGTTTTCCTCACTTCCCTACAACTGTTTCCTTCACTTTCCTACAAATGTTTCCCCGCTTTTCTCTACAGCTGATTTCCATAATTTATTGTCTTAATTATTCCATTTCTACCCTACAATTGGAAAACACAAAGTACAGGTCCACTTTACAAAATTACAATTACCAAAAACAGAGGATGTTGCGTTAACAAACATTCACCAGGAAACAACCAACTCTCAAACTACAGCAATACAGAAATTATGGAAATAACAATAAAATAAGTACATTCAAGAATAATATTATGTAAACATGTGAAATAAAAATAAGCAAGCAGAATGACATGAAACATGTGGTACTTAACTCAGTGACTCCAAATATACAAACTTTGTATCCTGATGGAAACCTTGGTATAGATAGCAGACAATGTGTGGTAGCCTATGGGTGGGTGTTTACTGTCATGCTTGAAGAGAGGCAGGGACATGGTCCAGTGAACAGGGCCAGAAATTGGCAGGAAAGGGGAGAGGAGTCATCAGTGGTGGTGGGAAGGGGAGAAAAAGTGGGAAAAGGTAGGAGAGGTGAAAATATATAGTATGGAGAGAGAAGAAGACATACAGAAGAACAAAAGAGTGAACCCAGGAGGATTTCATAGTGGACGTATCCACAACATTTGAGTTTCTAACAGTTAACAGGTCATCATGCAATTGAAATCAATGATATGTACTATGTATGTACGTGAAATTATAATAAATGAGTAGTAGAACAGCAAAAGACACAACATTCTTATAAAAACCATACTGGAGGGTAACGTTTAGAGATAGACAAGAGAGATTAGCAAGAGACAGACAACCTTCATTGTGGAGACAACACCTGATTGATTGATTCAGAACAGCAAAGAAACACACAGCAATTCAATAAAATAAAATATGTGTAAAGAATCTAACAAAACTGTCATACATATAAGCCTTAAAAGATGGAGGGGCAGCATGGTAGTTTTTTTTTTAACTGTTCAATATAAAGTAGAGACAATGTGGTTATTTGTTACACAATGTATCATCAAATCCAACACACACATACAGTACCTCTTTCCATCTGACAATTGGGTGGTATATTGTGTCATTGGGAGTTTTTGTTCTATATGATATAAGATGACACAACAAGGATAACTTCTATATAGTGTTGCACTGAAATTTACAACATGCCTTATCTCTTGCTGTGTATGTGTATCTAAATGAAAGACATCATAAATCTATGTGTGCCAGAGACAGCATGGATGATTGATATACTGTGAGTGAGCATGTGTGTTAACAGTATTCACCCCAGCTTCTGTCACAGCTGCCAATAAATCACTTTACACAGCAAGAAAGAAATATGTCCTTGTACAAGAATACTACATTCATGCTACTCTACTGTTTAAAAATCTACATGGACAGAGAGGAATAGTGATATCTGCATACATGACTACAATACACATCACAATATGAAGATGACATCACATATGTGGATCATCCACAACAGCCAAGAAGAGAAAAGGGTGAAAACTACTATCCATACTGTATGCATGTGATGATACCTTGTAGAACTACTGAGTTCTCAGCCTTAAATGGGTACCAGGGAATGTCCGAGGAAGTAAAGGCAGCCAGCAAGATATTCATCACACCATCAAGTTTCATTTGGTCTATAATAATATGGGACCAGCACCATATGCCCAACACACCTCAAAATGTGGGGAATGGTCCTAACTGTTACACTAACCAGAATTAACTCTTTGATGTTTCAACAAATGGTATGCGTACCTGGTCATCAGCAAACTTGAGCAAGGCAGCCATAGGATCAGCGCCAGGGGAGAGAATAAACAGCAGTGGAGCACAAGAGTTACTGTCCCCAAAAGCTTTTGGAAGGTCAAATGGTGGAGGTTCAATGAACTTCCTGCCAATTTTCTCCGTCACAAATTCTTGTATGGCAGGGATGACCTGAGAACAGTTTTTACCAATTTATTTTTAGACGTCATCATTATGTGTGGCATAACTTATTAGCAATGCTGGTTTCATTACATGTGCAATGTCTAAAACATTTACATTTTCATGGTTTTGTTTCCCCAATCATCTTACTTTCCATCTACATTTAATCATCTTTGACTACCTATTACATTGTTTTCTTATATTTCTTCCCCTCTCATCAATCTCTCAAAATTCTAATACATATAAATATATGTCTCCTAATGTTACTTAGGGGTTAGTGAATGCAGTTACGTAATTACCTAATATATCGAGTCGAGGGTTCAAAGTTACCTGCAGATGATTTAGAAGTACATCACTTTGATGGTATGAGCATTAGCCATTCAGAAAGCAATGGCAAACTACTTAACATAAAATTGCCTAGTAAATCACAACAGGCAATAAATGCTGGGATTGACTGCAACATTCTGTGTAACAACATGCAACTAGCCAAATTAACATATGAAAGAAAATCTATGATCAACATGATTAAGAAAAGAGAGTGCAATGGCTTGAAATAAAAAAGATATAAAGACACTGACAGCTTTACAGCTGCAATATTGTTTGTGAAAACTGACAACACTGTTGCTGGTGTCTCTGTGTAAGGTAGACACATCTCTGCTGACATGACGGCCTTTGAACAGTTATGAATTATGGAAGCTACACAGAAGCATGCTGCACAAATACACCACATCAAGTGATCTCCCCCTGATCAACACTCTTTAGCTCTCACTGTAGCAGACATGTGACTCATGTGGGTCTAATAAGCCGCTCCGAAACCGAGTCTGGGACTGAAAGATTATATTATGGTACTCTCTGACAATGATGGACACACAACACATCCTTCAGGTAACCCAGTCTGGGACTGAAAGATTATATATAATATGGTACTCTCTGGCAATGAGGGACACACAATACATCCTTCAGGTAACACAGTCTGGGACTGAAAGATTATGATATGGTACTCTCTGGCAATGATGGACATACAACACATCCTTCAGGTAACACAGTCTGGGACTGAAAGATTATGATATGGTACTCTCTGGTAATGATGGACATACAACACATCCTTCAGGTAACCCAGTCTGGGACTGAAAGATCATATTATGGTACTCTCTGACACTGATGGACATACAACACATCCTTCAGGTAAACAGACTTAAAGTGGACATGTTTACCTTGTCAGGTCTAAAACAACGTAACACAAGCAGTCGCTGGAAGGAACCCAGTCTCTCATTCCAATCTCCAGGCAGCTTTTCATGGTGGGGTTCCTGAAATGTAAAATTAAGAAAATCCTTAATTTTAATAAACTGTGTTACTCATATACAATATAATGGGTGTCTATTTATTGATTCACTACCTTACAATTCTAAGTTTTTAATGCATCATGTTTTTAGCTACAGTAATGCTTGTTTGTGCAACATCATGAACATCTGAAACGTTCACCACAAATACCAAGATCTGCATATAGAATGGTTACGTGTGGTCTGTTATTCTGTATAGCTGTTAACCCTTTACAGGGCAGAGCGGCCTTTAGCGGCTGATGGCTTAAACGAGCGGATCGGCCGTTTACGACTGATACTATTATGCATTGTAAAAACGCTATCTCTCGGCTTTCCGACACTTCCGACGGCTACTTTTGCTTTCGCCGACAGCTTGACAACGTGGCCGCCATTTGTAAACGCGCTATTATGAATTTGAACGGACTTTTACGGACTTTTTTTGATAGTTTTCAGGACTTTTACGCTGTTTTTCAAAATGGATTTCGGCGATTCTTCAAGTGATAGCCGAGATTTCGCTAGGTTCAATTTAAATGACATTAAAGGGCACAAAGTTGACTATTAATCGGAGCTAGATATCAGTGCAAAGCGTTACTTTGCATTAGCAGTCTGAGTCGGACTTTAAAGAAAGTGATTATGATTCTGAAAATGTGTTTGTAAATTGCCGTATAGATGACGGAAAATCACAAGCAACATGCCGTATTTCATAAATATTTGTGTTCATATATGGATTACCAACAACAATCACGTGAGTAACATATTCTGCATGCTTTTCCCTTCATTGTGTTGTTTATTTAACTAAAATCAGTTGACTAACACCTTATTTGTGATGTTTTTACTAACGCGACCCGAAATTTTACCAAACCTGAAAAAATCTTGTCCGTTCAGGGCTAAAAAAACGGACAAGCGTCTGCCCTGTAAAGGGTTAATGGTATGTGTGGTCTGTTATTCTGTATCGGTGTGAATGTGATGTTGTTTTCATGACTAATGTCACTACACACTGGACAATCCCATGCATGCTCAATCTGTTGATGCAGCAGCCATCCCATAGTATCCCTGCTCACTGTTTGCATGAGGAGTTGGTTATAATGTCTCCCCTCTTGACCTCGAAGACTACATCAACGTGCTTGGCCAGGCTTCACTCCAAGGCCATGTAACTGGGCTAGCATCAGAGTCTCGTCTCCGCCCTCCAAGTCCATGATGCACTTTGAAAGTCATAAGTTCACTTTTGGACTACATCGTTCAGATGAGTGTTATTTTTCCTGAGATCCTGACGTTCACGCTGCCATGTCTCCCATAAATAACCTACGTTCATGCCACCATGTCTCCCATAAATTATGCACGTTCATGCCGCTATGTCTCCCATAAATTATATATGTTCATGCCACCATGTCTCCCATAAATTATCTATGTTCATGCCACCATGTCTCCCATAAATAATCTACTTTCATGCCACCATGTCTCCCATAAATAATCTACTTTCATGCCACCATGTCTCCCATAAATAATCTACTTTCATGCTGCCATGTCTCCCATAAATTATCTATGTTCATGTCACCATATCTCCCATAAATTATCTACGTTAATGCCACCATGTCTCCCATAAATTATCTACGTTCATGCCACCATGACTCCCATAAATTACCTACGTTTATGCCACCATGTCTCCCATAAATAATCTAATTTCATGCCACCATGCCTCCCATAAATAATCTACTTTCATGCTGCCATGTCTCCCATAAATTACCTATGTTCATGCCACCATGTCTCTCATAAATTATCTACGTTCACGCCGCCATGTCTCCTATAAATTACCTATGTTCATTTACTACTGTTATCAATGTGACTTCTGTCCTATAATTGTTTGTCTGCTAGTGATCATCAAGTTTTACATCATTATTCAACTTATAACATGTAACTGACTCACCAGGCTGTCATACAAAATTTTCCACTGGTCTTTTTGTGTGATCAACTTTTTGCGTATGTCTCTAAAATTAGGAAATTCATCCAGCCTACACAACTCATCCCATGATTTGGGTGGCAGCCATGTTGTAGGGTTTGAGTGTGGGTTGTCCAACCCAATACCACCGGTCAGCAGGAACCTCCACTCATCTTCATTCACCTCCTTGTTGTGTTTTTGGATGTTGACGCAGAGCAGAAATGAGAACAGCAACTGCAAAAACAAAGACGTCATTGAGTTTAACAGCAAAGACATTTCAGTTACCAAAACTGTGCTGGTCTATTTATTATACTTGTGAGGAATTTAGCTTATGAAATATTATAAGACACTGGTGGTAGGCTCTGTGGCGAATGCAGACAAATGCAATTCGTAATCCTGCATACCCCATTTGAAACACAGCTGCGGACAATTTAGAAGAAGATGGCCTTGCGTTGGTTTCCCATACAAAGGTATGAGTGCCGTCGTTCAGAATACAATGACAAACTCTAGTGAACGTACACTTGCCAATAAATCACAATCAGTCAATAAATGCCGGGGTTGACTGTGACGTCACGTGAAGGATATGTAACTAACTGCTGACAGAGACAAACTTCACATTGTTGAGAAAATAATTTACAATAGAGAAACTTCACACTGTTGGGAGAATAATTTACAATAGAGAAACTTCACACTGTTGGGAAAATAATTTACAACAGGCACACTTCACAGTGTTGGGAAAATAATTAATAATAAACAGACTTCAGTGCTGGGAAAATAATTCACAATAGACAAACTTCACACTGTTGGGAAAATAATTCACTTTAGACAAACTTGACACTATTGGGAAAATAATTCACAATAGACAAACTTCACAATTAACAATAGCAAACATCATACTATTGGGAAAATAAATCACTAAAGACAAACGTCACACTGCTGGGAAAATAATTTCCAAAAGACAAACTTTACAGTGATGGGAAAATAATTCCCAATAGACAAACTTCACAGTGTTGAGAAAATAATTCACAATAGACAAACTTCACAGTGTGGGGAAAATAATTCACAATTAGCTGTAATCTGTCCAACTTTCTCATATATTTAATACATAATTCAAGAATCCACATCATCACATTCAATACATTCTCACATAAGCTCTGTCCCTCTCTTCGAAAGCCACAGAAGAGTTGCCATGCTGATTATTCCACAAGCAATATGATTAAAAGGTCACCTGGCTTGTCCTCTACACTTCGAGTATAGACCTGACCCTCTGCTCACTCCGTTCTGAGCCAGATATAAAACTCCATCTGTCCATCTGCACTCTCCATCAAATCTCACATCACTTTTATCACAAACTAGCTCTCTGACTATATCTATCAGAAATCAAAGCCACTACCAATCCCTATACATACACTCGCAACCTATTTGAACACTATCTCAGTACAGACTACATGCCCTCCTAAAAAAGAAAAAAGAAACCATAATACGAGGGTGAGTCAATAAGTAAGTCACACAGTTCTGTGGGATGGCAGGTCAATGTAGTTGGTGTTTTCTACAGGTGTCATTAGGTGACAGCAACATCGAAATTTATATTTCCGTTCGTCAGGTGGCGCTAGGTGTCTCATGCGCATGCGCAGCGCATAAACAAAATGGTGACTGTACTTACAGAGTGTACAACCAAAGAGCAATGTGCTGTTGTGTGTTTTTTGTGGGCAAAAGGATTGCCTGCAAAGGACATTCATAAGGAAATGCTTTCTGTTTATGTTGACAAATGTTTGTTCCATAAAGCGGTGCATAGATGGGTAGAAAAATTTTCTCAAGGACACGAATTACGCTGAAGTTGAATGTGAAGTGAAAACATGGTTTAGAAAACAAAGCACGCAGGTCTATATAGCCAGTTTGGGAGGACTGATAAAACAATGGGATAAGTGCATCAATGTTGGTGGAAGTTATGTTGAGAAATAAAGGTACAATGTATGTATAAAAATAAACTGTTTCAAATTGTCATATCTCAAATGACAACTAGTATAATAAACATTCCCCTAACTATGGTACGTTACACCTACCTTAGGTAATTATAACTGTTATGTCAAAAATTAGTTTAAGTGAGTCGTGTATTATTGATTATTGCATATTTTCCATTTGTTTTAATGCATATTGTTTCTGTTGTTGTTCTAAGATTAGCTTCATAAGTGATGTATAAATTAAATAATATATGAGAGCAGACAGTTAAGAAGGGCAGAATGTCAGACAGGCCTGCCTTAAGAAACATTACATTTTGCTGTATAAACATTGCAGGTTACTGCACAAACATTACATATTACAGTATAAATATTATTATTATCTCATTTTTCTTACTAATTTTATTTACCTTATCCTTTTCAAACAGCGAGCGGCAGACATTGCTGTACAAGGAGTAAGTAAAGTGATCGTACAAGTACTGTAGACGTTCGCTGAGATCATCAGATTTTTCAGCATTTTCAATTGAAAGCACAAACAGGTTGATGAACCAAGTCAGAGAATACTGGTACATAGGTTCAATATTTGCCAGATCAGCAATAGAGAAAAACAAAATTGTGCTGTGAATGGCAATGGGCTTATATTCCATTCGAGCTGCATCTATCTTCTTCTCAGTTTCCTCCGCAATAGCCTGGGAAAATAGTAAGATTTGTTTCAAGTATAATGCTAGAGACACCTTCACAAGTGCACTAAACAATTAAGGTTAAAGGAATTCTGTTTTTGTATGTTCAAGCTTATAAGTCATTTAGTGACTGACATAAATATATAAACATGTGTGATCTGTTGATGACAGAGATAAACATAAAAAGATATCATCTGCAGATGTATAAGACAAAATCACGAAAGAAAAATAATGTGACAATAACATGAGTAACAGAAATTCTTGTGTTTATTTTCTACAATCAGACTATAAAAGACAATTATGGTCACAAATATAAGTAAGATAAAGAATGAACAAGATGGATATAACCACTAAGAAAACAACAATGAGTGCGTCTTTCAAAGAGGCTTAACACACAGTGGACATTGAGGATGCCACATTTGTTTAGTATCATCATCATCACACCTACCAAATGACGTAGGTGTTCATGTCTCTTCACATATTTCAATCCTTGGGTGTTTTTGATCAATTCTGTTATTATTCCATCCTGGCTTCATCTATGGTCACCCATCATAATCTGTCTGTCTGCTTCTGCTTCTTTGTATAATTGATGTGTGAAAGATGAGTGGTTTGGAAGGGCCAAATTTAAATCAAATTTGGTCACTCAATCATTTTCTTGTTCTTCTACTGCTGATCTTTCTAGTCGTCACATAATTGTTTAATGTCTGTCTTCTCATGTGTGTGAGAGAGACAGACAGACAGGTATATATATATATGGAAGGCAGCGAGAGAGAAATAGAGAGACAGGAGAGAGGGGAAGAAGTGACAGAGAGAGATAGAAATAGAGAGCATGAGAGAGAGAAATAGAGGAGAGAGACAGGAGAGGGAGGGACAGGGAGAAGATATATATATAGAGAGAGAGAGACAGAGATAGATAGAAATAGACAGAGCGGAGAGGGAGAAAGAAACAGAAAGAGAGAGACAGAGATAGAAATAGAGAGACAAACAGACAGAGGATAAGGAAAGACAGAGATAGAGAAGATTAACATAGAAAACCTCCCATCCTTTAAGACTTACAAGTGCTCCTGTCTATGTTGAGAGAAATGATTCCATATGCAACTATCTCCTGCTACAGCTTACCCATTTCATTATGGACAAGCAAATGAAGGTCCATTCACTATGGACAAAACATAACATAATGCTCACCTGTTTCTCTGAAATCTCATTGGCTAGTTTCTTTGAGGAGGACAAGACTTTAATTGCTGTCTCATCCTCTAAAATGTTGCCCTCAGAAGAAGACAGAACCTCTAGAATCTTGTCCTCTATGTCCTTCAATTGTCTGAGGAAAGTATTAAAAACTCACATCACACTGACACTACTGAGGAAAGTATAAGAAACTCACATCACACTGACAATACTGAGGAAAGTATAAGAAACTCACATCACACTGACACTACTGAGGAAAGTATAAGAAACTCGCATCACACTGACACTACTGAGGAAAGTATTAAAAATTCACATCACACTGACACTACTGAGGAAAGTATAAGAAACTCAATTAACACTGACAATACTGAGGAAAGTATAAGAAACTCACATCATACTGACACTACTGAGGAAAGTATAAGAAACTCACATCACACTGACACTACTGAGGAAAGTATTAAAAACTCACATCACACTGACAATACTGAGGAAAGTATAAGAAACTCACATCACACTGACACTACTGAGGAAAGTATAAGAAACTCGCATCACACTGACACCACTGAGGAAAGTATTAAAAACTCACATCACACTGACACTACTGAGGAAAGTATAAGAAACTCACATCACACTGACACCACTGAGGAAAGTATTAAAAACTCACATCACACTGACACCACTGAGGAAAGTATAAGAAACTCACATCACACTGACACTACTGAGGAAAGTATAAGAAACTCACATCACACTGACACTACTGAGGAAAGTATAAGAAACTCACATCACACTGACACCACTGAGGAAAGTATAAGAAACTCACATCACACTGACACTACTGAGGAAAGTATAAGAAACTCGCATCATACTGACACTACTGAGGAAAGTATAAGAAACTCACACCACACTGACAATACTGAGGGAAGTATAAGAAACTCACACCACACTGACACTACTGAGGAAAGTATAAGAAACTCACACCACACTGACACTACTGAGGAAAATATAAGAAACTCACACCACACTGACACTACTGAGGGAAGTATAAGAAACTCACATCACACTGACACTACTGAGGAAAGTATAAGAAACTCACATCACACTGACACTACTGAGGGAAGTATAAGAAACTCACATCACACTGACACTACTGAGGAAAGTATTAAAAACTCACATCATACTGACACTACTGAGGAAAGTATAAGAAACTCACATCACACTGACACTACTGAGGAAAGTATAAGAAACTCACACCACACTGACACTACTGAGGGAAGTATAAGAAACTCACACCACACTGACACTACTGAGGAAAATATAAGAAACTCACATCATACTGACACCACTGAGGAAAGTATAAGAAACTCACATCACACTGACACTACTGAGGAAAGTATAAGAAACTCACACCACACTGACACTACTGAGGGAAGTATAAGAAACTCACATCACACTGACACTACTGGCAGGCCACTGTTTTTATCTTGTATGTGATCATTCCAGAACAAAACACAATTTACAAACATATTAAACAAAGAAAAGTACAAGATATGAACATCGAAGAAAAATAGTCTTTCAAATAAACAACTTTGACCATATTAGACAGTGGTTTAGAAAGGGCAATGATTGAAGGCATGGCTCCTGGAAGAAGAGGTACAGGTCAACCATCTTGAATATGGATACATGACACTGCAGACACCTGGGGCATGAGGAGGGAGAAACGGCAAAAGATGGAGAAACTTTGCAGTGGGCTGTGATGAGAGATGTTTTGTAAAGGACCTGCTGCATGATGGCGGCCATGACAAGGCTGTACCTAACATGGAAGGGCAATTCCATCAACTTTCCAGGGTCATGACAAGGCTGTATCTAACATGGAAGGGCAATGCCATCAACTTTCCAGGGTCATGACAAGGCTGTATCTAACATGTAAGGACAATGCCACAATCTTTCTAGGGTCATGACAAGGCTGTACCTAACATGTAAGGACAATGCCATCAACTTTCCTCGGCCATGACAAGGCTGTGTCTAACATAGAAGGGCAATGCCATCAACTTTTCTGGGCCATGACAAGGCTGTATCTTACATGGGAGGGCATTGCCATCAACTTTTCTGGGGTATGACAAGGCTGTATCTAACATGGGAGGGCAATGGCACTAACTTTCCTGTGACAATCAGGCCACACAAATGTCTGGTTGAATCTATTCTCTTGCATGGACGTGAGAACCTGACACTTACTGCAGAACTGCACTCAAAGATCCAGCTGTTTGCTGTATTTTACTTGTAATGCCAGGTAATTGATTTTCCCAGAACCCTTGAACCCACTCAATGGGAAGACTAAACCAATCAACAAGTGCCTGGAAGCAGCTGGATGTGTCCGGCCGAGACGTGCAAATATCGCAGCTCTGCTCTAAACAGGCACAATGAAATTACACCCAAAAACAAAATAATAATATTGGACAAATGATAAAGAAGAACAGAAATGAGATTCCTGAGAAGAATACTCAGTGTATCAAGAAGAGATAAGATCAGAAATGAATAAATCAGGATTAAAGTGGGGGTTGTAGCTGCACTAGATTTTATTAGAAGACAGCAAGTCAAATATGTGCAAGTAGGTTACCAACTAACAGTATACCACAACAAGCAATGATGTACAGACCAGAGGGAAGCAGAGGAAGAGGCCGACCATGTAAATGATGGACGCAGGGAATAACAGAGTCCATGGGAATATCGATACATGGAGCCCATAAGTGGGCACTCTCCAGCTGTTTATACTTCACCTCGACACCGCAAGGTACAAGAGGACCATGATGAGATGAGATGAGAAATGAGATGAGATGAGATAAAGAAGAAAAATGTAAATGTTACAGAAAACTTTTACATATTTCATTTAAACAACATAAGAGAAATATCTTTGCTAAGAAATGAAGAAATACTTCTACAGGTTTCCAAGAACCACATTTATCCAGAGAAATATCAAACAACTCGCCTGTCTTGGCTGTGTAACTGACTACCATTCCATGTGGAACATTTGTCTCCAAGGTATGGATGAAGACAAATGGTGAGACAAAATCAATCCTCGACTGATAACACTAAATAATGGATAATCTATGACACTGTAATACTAACATGCATTGCTGAATTTATGAAACAGTGCAAGATCTTGAATCTAAACACATCCGTCCTGATAAATTGCCGACTGCTAGATGAGGTTATTGGATAAAAGAAAAGGAACAAATTAGCCTTTGACCTTTTCAGTGATTGGCCAGGAAGGGCTTTCTCACCTCACTGTCATCAATGAAAATTTTTCTATCTTGTATGGTCTGGAGCCATTCCCATGAATAGTTCATTTGTTGCTGGTGACATGTTGTACTTTTCCAAGCTGTTGTGAGATTACTATACTAAATATATATACCTTCACTCCACTACCGCAGCTCAGTGAGTGCATGGTGCTAGCCCCTTACTTGTTTAGACCAATGGACACTCACTGGGTGGTGTGGTCAGTATGACACAGGCTGCCTTTACTTACCTGGACATTTCCTGGTGCCCATGCTATCCTGGATCGACCTGGGAGCCCAGGTCAATGTTTTACACATCCCTGGCTCACTGAGGATTTGGACACATGACCACCGGCCTGACAGACAAGTCTGCTGGCCACTGTGCTACCATGACTCCCCCAGATATATAGTGCTAGCCGCTTATTTTCAGTAAACCAACAGACTCTCATTGAGTCATGTCATATCAATATAAACAACTTATGAGATCAAAGTGTCTAAATAAAAGTGATGTGGTACTGACTTTTTATTTGCTGCACTCTGCAAGATGAGCTGGTTCTTCTCCTCCTCTAGTTCAGGTCTCTCTTTGGCCACCACTATACCCAGAAGCTGGTCCTCAAAACCTTCAGGGGTGATCATGAAGTTGAGCACGGTCACCTGGAAATACAGGCAATGTGCAGAGAGAATTATGCAACAGAATAATGCATGTTCAGGGGGATTTCAACAGACATCTCTGGTGCCTTAGTTACAGGTTAATTATTCACACTTTTCCTGCTGCTGGGGTAAGGAACGGAGGATGGAGCTAGTCACAGTGACTGCAGGAAAGAATAGCTCTTACATGTAGCTAAGAAGTACGCAACTAACAAGATCAATATCAACATGTTTTGGCTTCTGCTGGAGAAGACTAAGCATCTTTGAACTAGTCCTGAGTGGGCATTTGAGCTAGTCAATGTTCCTCTGCTGGCACTGTAACAGACATTTCCAGGCTCAGATTGGTCTAATTAGTCACCTGTGAAACCCCTCTAGGCTGACACGTGACAGAGTGGTCCTCTTTGAAATGATGGACAAGCAACATCCAGCACATATGATGGCGATGATGATGATATGTGCCATGTAAATTAAATTAAAGTCATAACTAAATGAAATCTCCTTTCTAATGCCTTGTGATATTCTTCTTTTCACTTATAGTCCATGCAATGTGGCATTGTTATCATGTCTGTACAGTGTGCTGTCTAATATATTTCAATTCACTTCTGATATTGATGTTCTTGTGCTCAGTCATGATTTACTAGACATCTGTGAAGAAGGTGGTCTACCACTGCTTTCCTTCTTGGCAATTGCCATACTGGTCATGACTGTAGGCATTGTCTCTATAAAGCGATCCTCTTCCGACCGGCGCGAACTTGAGACCATAATAACAACTACCTGATGGTTGCTCTCCAGTTCCATTCACCACCTGCTCATTTGGTTTACCATTACTCTAGTCAGGGCTAAACAGGTACTGAGACAGGCAGTGAGTCTTGGTTTGCTGCAGACTGCCCATACTATTTTGTGCCTTTGAATCATAGACACTTTATAGCAAGAGATATATTTTATTTGTATATCTTTATAGCAAAAGATTAGAGAGTAGGATAGCTAAGAAAATCAATAAAGAAATACTGACAGAGATAGTCAAGACAGGTTTGTATCCACACCAGGAGAAGACAATCATGATTGTTTGGTCACGTGAAGAGAATAGAAGGTTTTGGGGATGTTGTAACAACTAGAAAGATTGTGAGTATTTGAGGAGGAGGTCAACAGAGGGAAATAATGTGGAATGGGTTGACAAAGTGGCACAGAAGACGTTATTCAAGGGTGTTCCATAGGTCAGCAGAGGGAAGGAGTCGCCTTACCACTGATAATAGATACCCCAACATGCCACCATAACTGTACACATTCTAGAATATATAATCTAATTGTATAACAAAGATATAGAAGCACACACATATAGAGACAACAATACCTTTACTGCGGTTTCTGGCAGGTAATGTGGGTTTCTTAGCTTTGTAGTAATGTAGAACTTGAATTCTAGAGAGTACTCAATGGTGGAGTCTCCCAGCTTGATGCACAAACTACCACCTTGTTTAAATGTTTGTTTCAACAACAGTGACTCCAGAATTGGGTCAAGGTCTTCAGCAATATTCTCCAGTAAAACCTGTCATTAAAATCAGGTCAATAAAAGGTCATCAGAGTGGCATTATTTTCTGGAAAACATTTGTCACATGACCTTCACAGCTCAACTGGTTAAGTACCATGGGATGATTAATTGCCTTAAGCGACTTCCTTTATCCGCTATGTTCTTATTTATAGCTGAATGGTTGTCATTACAAAATGTTGTCTCAAATGAAATATCAATACAGTAGTTTTCCCTAAGCAACCTCCTTTAATTTGATATATAATATACACCATGTCTGCTACCATATTAAAAATTTTTAGGTTATAACTGTGGCACATCCCTACTTCATATTTTCTGTCATCCATTTTCGTTTGGTCCAAAACTACTTTTTCTTTGGCACTCAATCTGTTAATTAATCTCAAAATCCAGAGCCAGTTAATCAACTCACTGGGATGCATCCATCCAGGGGAATCAATACTGTTGACTCCCTCTATATATCTATATCTAACTGTTTCCACATCTTTGGCCACACACTTTCTTATCTGGCACCTTTCACCACTGAACTCCAGCGCAGCCTTCCTAGAAACAATGAGTGTGAAATGGCCTAATAATGTTTGATACCAATACTTCTTTTGTTTACATTGTATTGTTTTAATTAAATTTTATAATTTCATGTCTGTCTTTACAATTGTATGTGTTGTTCCTGATGAAGATCACCGAGATTGAAATGGTGATTCATGGTGTTGTGGTGTCACTTATTTTTACATTATTATTATAATAGTTATTCTCCACACTGTGATTTCCATTTACCGGATTTGCGTTCATTATAGTACACTGTGTTTACTATCTCTCACTCTGTCGCAGGGGTCACACATACATGTTTTAAGTTTGTATCATTCTTACAACCACAATGTAATAACAGTACATTACAAAACATAAGATTATACCAAACAAATGGTAAGAATTATTGACGGCAAAATAAAACATACACAGATATGAAAGAAACTATCATATATTATATGTGATATCCTGGGTATTCTAAACCTGAGATCAATAAATGAGTAAACTGCTGTTGATCTTAGAAACATTTAAAAGATTACAATAAAATGTTTCAGAGGTTAAATTGTGTTGTTTGTGCTTGAATGTAATATTTTGCATACCAGATAGTTTTCCTTGTTATCGTAGCTTTGTATTCCATTTTCATGTTCATTAAAAGAAAACATTGGTGAAACCTTTAATTTTTTTAATATTTTGAATTTACTGTATTTTTTGTTTCTCAAAATCCCTTTTAGCATTAAACATTAATTTGTTTTCAGTGTGTGATGCTGATTACAGCTTGTTTACATTCATCACGTGCCTTGCTGGCTAGCGTGGGCAACCATGCTTCTCCACAAATTGCAACCTCCAGTGGCATAGATTAATTTGTGTGTTGACTCTCTTCCATGCCATGACACAAGACTGTCAAGAATTGTCTCTCTCTGTCTTCCTCTATCTCTCTTTCCACAAATCTTTCCAATTGTCACAACATATAGCAGTTTTTTCTTCTCATAATGTGGCCAAAAAGTGATGACTACCTCTTTTGTGATAAGTTGTCTTTGTGACACTTAGCCTTCCCAAAAATGTCCAGTTTGCTCATTTTGGCTGTCGAATGAATTTTCAGCATTCTTCTATAAATCCACATCTCCAAGGCTTTTAGGGATTTTGTTCACCTGTATACTAATTGTCCAGGATTAACAGCCGTATGTTAAACTGATTCTTTGTAACATGCAGGAATTCTTTTTCTAACTTTCAATGACAAGGACTTATTGCATAAAATGTTGTTGTTCATTATATTCACAGTTATGCACAACATTATGTTGAGTTATGTTCAGAGTTATATTCAACATTATGTTGAATTATGTTCAGTGCTATGTTCCACATTATGTTCAGAAATCCACAATCAGGCAACTTACTGGAGTGCCAAACTGGATGCAGTTCTCCAGAGTTCTAACAAAGTCAGCATCAGTCAACTTGATCACATGCAGATTGTTGGCCTTTTCCATGTTTTTGACCCACTTGTTAGCTTGACCTTGGGGATCAATCAGCAGTGGCCATCGACGAGCATTGCTGAAGGCAAGAAGCAGAGACATTTGCCAGCATGTATGATTCTTAACAACATGACAGGGAGAACACACAATGTAGATCAGCAATGGTGAAATTCTTGCAAAATATTGACCACATCCCCATTCAAAGCAGTAGGAGGGAGAGGTTATGGTGCCTTTTACATGACGAGGGCCATGTCACAGAATTTTGAAGTATTTTATAGAGACAGCTGCCCTACCAACTAACCATGGTCGTTTACTCAATATATTCACAGATAATATTTATATATAAAGGCCACCACTGCCTGTGGTCCAATGATCAAAAGAAGTGCACCACTGAAAACCTTAACTGGAGAAATCATCACTGATTAGAAACAGCAGATGGATAGATGGGTAGAGCACTATTTAGAGCTTTACTCAAGTGAGACCAAACTAGCGGATGATTCCCTCAACGCCATAGAGGCCCTGCCAACTTGACCACCTGAATACACTTCCTACCATAACAGAAGTTAAGTGTGCTATAAATGCACTTGCATCTGGCAAGGCTCCAGGTAAGGATGGGATTCCAATAGAGGTTATCAGGAGTGGGCAAGACACTCACTCTACAGATCCACCAGCTAATAGAGCTATGCTGGCGAGAAGGAAAAGTCCCACAGGGTTTAAAAGATTCAAGCATCATAACGCTGCACAAGAACAAGGGCGATCGAAGCAACTGTAACAACTATAGGTGTATTTCACTTCTGTGTATTGTTGGAAAAGTATTTGCCAGAATTGTTCTGCACAGACTTCAAGTCCTAGGAGATCAAGTCTACCACGAATCACAGTGTGGCTTCCGACAGAACCGGTCTACCATTGATATGATATTCTCATTGCGACAAATGCAAGAAAAATGCCAGGAAAAAAATCAACCACTGTTTATTGACTTCATCAACCTCACAAAGGCATTTGATTTGGTCAGTCATGAGGGTCTGTTCAAGGCACTATAGAAGATTGGCTGCCCACCAACTCTTCTGTCCATTGTGGAATCGTTCCACACAGGCATGAAGGGTATAATCAAGTTTGATGGTGCAACTTCAGAAGAGTTTGAAATCAAGAGTGGAGTTAAGCAAGGTTGTGTACTAGCTCCCACCCTCTTTGGAATATACTTTTCACTTCTACTGAAATATTCCTTTCATGATCAGGATGCCGATATATACATTCACTCAAGCTCAGATGGCGGCCCCTATAATGCTCAGAGATTGAAGGCCAAGACCAAAATTATGAAAGTACTAATCAGAGAGTTGCTTATTGCGGATGATGCTGCAATTACGACCCACTCTGAGGAAGAATTACAACATCTACTATCTGCATTTTCCAATGCTTGTTCTGAATTTGGTTTAACAATTAACAAAAAGAAGACACAGATTATGTCACAAGGTGCACATGGGGTACCATCAATCTTTATTGACGACGCCGAACTGGAGATAGTAGACTATTTTACATATCTAGGATCAGAGGTAAATAGCAAATTATCCCTCGATCAGGAAATCAACATCCGGATTGGCAAGGCAGCAACAACAATGAACATGTTAGCAAAAAGAGTCTGGGAGAACAGGAAGCTTACTGCCAAAACAAAAGTCCTCGTCTACCAAGACTGTGTCTTAGTACTCTTCTTTATGGCAGTGAAACCTGGACAACTTACTCACACCAAGAGAAATGTTTAAACAGCTTTCATATGCGGTGTCTGCGAAGAATACTTGGTATTAAGTGACAAGACAAAATCACAAATTCTGAAGTATTGGAAAGATCAGGTTGTGTGACGGTGTGTTCCATGCTCAGTCTTCATAGACTTAGATGGATAGGACACGTTAGGAGGATGGATGATGGTAGAATACCAAAGGACATCTTTTTTGGTGAATTACAGATGGGTAGGAGATCTCACGGTCGGCCTCTACTTACGATACAAAGATGTGTGTAAGCAGGACATGATTGATACAGGCATTGGTAATGCACATTGGGAGTAAGTTGTCACTGAACGTGTTGCATGGAGGGCAAACATCAGAAATGGGATAAAGACAAAGGAGAAAATGATTGCATATAAAGCACACACAGAGCGTGAGAGGCGTAAGATGGTGCATGATGGTGGAAATGACCATGTTTTCACATGCATCCACTGTAGACAAACATTTACAGCACGAATTGGCCTTATCAACCACACTTGCCACCACCATGGGTTGTAGTTATTAAGCCTTTTTGAAGCACAATGTACCAAACTATCGTCTGTCAAGACGGAAAGGTGCCAATGAATAAAGGCCACCCCACCATCAGCCACCCGGTGGATACATCTGGTGGCATGAGAGACCCCTTCTTGTATCGTATTTTACAATGCATGCCAGGTTATCCATCCATGTCACTGATTTGGAGTTGTGTTTAACATGTCAGACACACCTGATAAATCTAGCTTGGTAAATGCCCATATACTTAATCTTGGCAATTGCATGTGCTGGCTTCTTCTTGCCTACCACAAAGATAAGATATATCTGCAAAATCTTCAAGATCTAAACAGATGCACCCATGTGTATAAATATGAAATCAGTTGAGTTGAGTTAAGCTAAGAACTGACATCACTGCACTCAGATCATTCCTATACTCGCTCCGTCGAATCGTTCAACAGCCAGCAAAGAGTCATACTATTAATTGTTCCCATTGTTATCTGATTTAAAGTTCTCCTGGTCTTCACACTCAGTTTTGAGATTCTTCCAGAACCCCTGCCGATCCCCCCGTTATATCATTCTTTCCACATATGGGTTCTCAATCTGTTCCCCCCCACCCTTCTCTACTTGACCCTACAGGCGCTCGACCAACTCTCCCTTGTCTATAGGTAATCTACTACCAAGAGGTGCATTCTCTGCCAGCCTGTCAACCTGTTCATTCCCCCGCACTCCTGCATGGCCAGGGCAAAATATCCATACAATTCTAACAATCTGTGACCTCTTAAGCGAGGAAAGCAAATATGGAAACAATAGAGACATGATCAATTGACATTATCAAGTGCCCTGCCAGCTTGCACAGGTGTTCATCATGTCTCTCCATATATCTCGGTCTTTGGTGTTCTAGATCAACTCTGCTGATGATATTCCTCCATGCCACCATCTCAGGCCATTCAGCATCATTTCTCTGGAATACAAGTGCCTCTCTTCCCCTTGATCTTTCCAGTTGTCACTATGTTCTCCAATCCCTCTCTTCTCATCACATGACTAAAGAAAATAACATACCTGATTATAATGCCATTCTCCAGAGAAAAGTTGTCTGTTGGCAGTCCTGCAATGTTCCACTCCCTGATCTTGACCGGCTCTCCAAGAGTGTTGATCAGGCTGAAGTCACTGGAGCAAGGTAACCCCTTCTCCTGTACTGTCTTCAGCCACTCTGCAGCAGTGTCCTAGGGAGAACACTAACAGTATTCTAAAATACTGTACATGACGGACGCAAGGCATGTCTGATTTCTAACTCATTAACTGCTTACAGTACCTTACTCACACTTCTGAAAACAAAACAAAACTTGTCCATTAGGGTACATGCCTTACTCTAGCGCAAGGAAATGCAACCTAAAGACTAGGTCCTAAGACCAGGCCTTAAGCAACTGGTCTAGGATCAAAGCTCTGACAGGTGAACAATAAGAGCATTGCTTCTGCAGCAGCTTCTGCAGCTTGTCTTGTTCCAGATGTATTGGTGTTACCTTTCCTCTGGAGAAAACTGGGCAGGTCGATAGAGGGATCATGCTGCAAGGGCAACACATGGTCTCTACAATTCAGCACAGGCGTTGTGTTATGGAGAGGTATAATGCAATTTTTGAAGCACAAACTATTGTCTGTGAAGACGACAAAGTGCCAGTCAACTTGTCCACAATTTCTAAGTATGACCAAAAAAAAATTGTTTTGAAAATTGACAAACTACAGCTGAAATTGTAGACATACCTCTAGTTGAAAAATGTAAATCAAATCATTTTTGCACAGACCATCCAGTAGTTAATGAATCACTTACCCCTCCAAACAGTGGTCTGGATTCAGTCACCAGCAGTGGCTGGATTGTTCTGACCAGTACAGCACTGAAGTTGACCAAAGCTCATCAAACAGTCAAAAGTGAAGGACAATTTTCCACATCCTGAGGCTACTTGGTATATGATGCAGGACTCATATTTGTATAAACCATCTGGCACTTGATGGTGATGTGCAATATCATGTTGACTGCTTTACTTCCCAGAACACTTCCCAGTTCTCACTGTGTGTTGGGGTCACCTGGGAGTCCAGGTTAATTTTTTTTTTTTAAACTCCCCAGCCTCATAAAATGTGTTCCAGATCACTTTCAAACTCTTCTTGGAGTTGTCTGCAAGGGAAAGGTGATGAGGAAGGGAACTGACCACCTAACCTCACTGTGCTATGGTAAAATAACTGCATGTACATTTCTTGCTCTCTTGTGATGCCCATAGAACAGCTCTGTGCACAGTAACTGTGAGCACCATTCTCTCCACACAACTTACCATTCTGAATGCTGAAGTGAAGGCTCCCAGATAGGCAACAATGCCAGATGCCACCAAGACATCACCCGTCAAATTTATGTATTTCTTGCCCAAGTCTCGAGCAGCCTGGCTCCACCTGAAAATATTCAGTTAGCAAGATTTATATCAGCCAACACAGATGTTAAAATATTTTCTGGTCTGGGGACAAAAGTAAATATGAAAATGTTGATGCCACAGCTGTACCCAAAATGACTTCTGCTAAACATCAGCCCTCATCACTGTCATTTCTTCTGTTATCTCGAAGAAGCTAAACTGACAAACATTTCTATATCAGAATAGGAAATTGTGAACTCAGAACACACCTCTACTGCATGGGCCTCACTGACTCTGCCTCTTGCAAATATTTAGCCCTCAAGCAAACCCCAAAGCATGCCTGCAAAAATGCCCTTATTTCAGTGAAATGAGGGAGGAAATTTGGCCAACTGGAGTGACTCTTCAAGAAAACCTCTTGGGGATGGGTAAAGACCTCAAGCGAACCATCCTGTTTGTAACCCATGCTGGAATAGGCACATAGCACACACTGATCGCAGAAGAAGAATGATCAGTTTACTGTCTAAACATGGACAATTGTTTATCTATTGCTTCACACAAATCAAACATGTTTATAAGTTGCAATTACCAAGCCTTTTACAGAAGTGATTTTTTTCAGCACCTTGCATTATAAATGTTGAAAAATAAGACAATAAATAACATCTGCCTCAAAGAGAGGGTTCAGGGAACTAAAAAAGATGTGGGAATGTATGTGTATATTACTGGAGTCGCAACAAATGCTATGCTAAGAGTGAGATGACAGATTGCTGATTGTCTGGTTTTGTTGCTATGTCATCAGTCATATGTTCTGTGACAGTCTTCATATGTTCTGTGACAGTCTTCTTCTTTTGTGTTAGACTGCTGTAAAATAGTTATAGTATTGTGTGTTTTCTTTTTTTAATGCGGAACTGCAATATCTGCTAACACACCCAACTTCATCCTGGCATTTGCTGGCTGTGTTCACTTTCTTAGGTCGTTTTGTAGGACAGTTCATTATCTCATTGTAGTGCTTTCATCTGCATCCATTCTATCGATACAAGTTTATATCTCATCTAGGACATTCAGAACAAGGTGTCTCTCCCTCAAGAGAAGACAGGGGCAACACATGGCTATTTCTCACCATCCAAAGGGGTGTCCATTTACGCAGAGCTAACACATGATGCTCCGTTTTGTGGACTCATCCAAGGAATTGTCAAGTCCCACATATGACTACTTAGCCCACTTTTGTGTACTGGGCTTCTGCTTAATAATGGTCTGCACCTTTAGGGACAAGTCAGGTGCAGTCTGTAGATGTGTCAGGACTTTCCCACAAGAACATGCTGACACTGCAGTATGATTCTGGCAGCTCACATGTCATGGCCTCAAGGGTTCACCAGTAACAATTATTTCTATGTATTATCTATAACACAGTGAAACCAACCAATCATGTCACTTCTTTAAATGCCAGGCAAAAATCATGCAATATATTGTTTGTGTCTTCATTATTCCAACTTCGTTTAATACTAATAATATTCTATAATCCGACTATGATATACTAGAACAATCATAATGGCCTGATATGTTTTTTATTTGTCATTTCACTTATCGTGGTTAATATAATGGCTTGGCATGAAATCTGTCCATAATTCATAGTGATTTCAGGTGGATGACATACCTGGCTAATGATGACACCTTTTTTTTATGGTATATACTTGGCCATGTGTCAAAGTACACTTGTTCATTCAGTAAGACATTGTCATCATTTGGAGGCAAAAAATTCAAATCTGTGCGTGCCGGCAGCTTTCAATTTTGATGTTGTCTGGTGTCTCCTCTAATCTCTGCTTCTTTTCTGGATCAGGGTCAAGGTAAGTGACATCTTTCCATGGGGGTCACAGAAAGCAGCATCTTCTAACAGAACACCAGCACAGGAGAGACAAGCAGAGCAGCAGTTTTTTTTTCTTGGAATACTGAATAGATGGACGTTTCTTATACTAACAGCCTGTGAACCACAATGTGGGAAGCACAGAATCCTCACCACAGAAATGTGGGAGGGTGACAATTTTCCATTGAGTGCATGAGCACTGAGACAATCCTGGCTCCATATGTGCCTTATTTCATTCAGTGTCACACATTTAGACCAGTCAAGGATTTTTGTTGTTGTTGCTAATTCTGAGAAAACTGCAAGGTAGCATAATTTCCCTATATTGCACTGGGTTATCATTTATTACAGCGGTTCTCAACCGGTGGGGAATTCCCCGCTCTCCCCACTCCCCAGGGGGGAATTTTAGGGTTTCCAAGGGGGGAATTAAGATTATTTCAAGATCGCATTCATACAAACAAGAACCAGTTACTTGATATTGTTTTTCCCTCTAAATTTTACGGTTCTGTACTTCTTGCCCTAATGAAATTCGTTTTATAACATATGTAGACCCGCAAATCACGTTTTATGTAGATGTCTAGACTTGTTCTAGTATGTGTTATTAAATTTAACTTCCATTTTTATGTATACTGTGTAAGGGTGGGGGGATTTATAGGGAGGAAATTCGAAAGTGGGGGGGGGGTGACATTCTGAACATATGGTAAAGGGGGGCATGGGCCAAAAAAGGTTGAGAACCACTGATTTAGTAGGACACACATTTAAATAGCATTTAGCAAAAGATTGCGAATGAAGAAACCTTCTTCTTCTTCAGCGTTCCGAGCCATTGAGGTTCTTTGCTGCAGATACAATCCGCCTCCATTCGTCTCTCTGGTGGACCTTCTCTTGCCAGTCGTTGATTCCAAGTGCTTGTTGGTCTGTATATGTATTATCTCTCCACCGCCTTCTTGGTCTACCTCGGGGTCTACGGTCATTTATTTCCTGAGTGTAAGTGAGTTTTGTTTCCCTATTATCTTCCATTCTTTCTATATGCCCCAGCCATTGTAGTCTATTAGCCTTCATGATACCAGTGATTAGCGGGGACTTAAACAGATCATAAATGTCTTTGTTACTTCTTCTTTTCCACTCTCCACTTTGTGTATCCCTAATGGGTCCAAAGATGCGTCTTAAAATTTTGTTCTCAAAGGTTTGTAACAAGGCTTCATCTCCTTTCGTTGTACTCCAGGTTTCAGAGCCATACAGTACAACTGGTCTGATCAGTGTTTTGTATATTGTGATTTTGGTGTTACGAGATAGCGCCTTTGATTAGACCTTCTTCTTCTTCTTCTTCTTCAGCGTTCCGAGCCATTGAGGTTCTTTGCTGCAAATACAATCCGTCTCCATTCGTCTCTCTGGTGGACCTTCTCTTGCCAGTCGTTGATTCCAAGTGCTTGCAGGTCTGTACATGTATTATCTCTCCACCGCCTTCTTGGTCTACCTCGGGGTCTACGGTCATTTATTTCCTGAGTGTAAGCGAGTTTTGTTTCCCTATTATCTTCCATTCTTTCTATATGCCCCAGCCATTGTAGTCTATTAGCCTTCATGATACCAGTGATTAGCGGGGACTTAAACAGATCATAAATGTCTTTGTTACTTCTTCTTTTCCACTCTCCACTTTGTGTATCCCTAATGGGTCCAAAGATGCGTCTTAAAATTTTGTTCTCAAAGGTTTGTAACAAGGCTTCGTCTCCTTTCGTTGTACTCCAGGTTTCAGAGCCATACAGCACAACTGGTCTGATCAGTGTTTTGTATATTGTGATTTTGGTGTTACGAGATAGCGCCTTTGATTTTAGTAGATGTTGTAGTGCATAGTATATCTTATTTCCAGAGTTGATTCTAGTTTGTATTTCTTCCCTTATGATGTTGGAGCAGTTGAAGATCGTACCCAGGTATTTGTATTTTTCCGTTCTTTTAATGGTCATATTATCTATTTGTATGTGGCCAGAGTTTCTAGCCATTCCGTCTCTTGAAATTACCATATATTCTGTCTTATCTTGGTTGATAACCAGCCCCATCTGTTGGGCTTTTCCCTTTAAGTGAGTCAATATTTCCAATGTCTTTTGTTCACTTTGCCCTATAATATCTATATCATCTGCATAACCAAGCAGCTTGGATGTTCCTCCAATATCACATTCCTCCTTTACCTTCCTTACAACTTTCTCTAGAGCCAGATTGAAGAGTAGCGGCGATAGTGCATCACCCTGTTTCAAGCCAGATGTTATTTGGAAGGGGTCTGATTTCCTGCCTTTATATGTTACTATATTATAAGTATCTTCCATGCATAGTCTGGTCATGTTGATTAACTTCCTTGGTATTCCAAATTCCTGCATAGCATTCCATAGACTATTCCTATGGACACTATCATAAGCCTTTTTAAAATCCACAAAAATGTTATGGAGATCTCTTTTATATTCCCAATGTTTCTCGGCTATTTGTCGTAAGATAAATATCTGATCTATTGTTGATCTGTTTTGTCTAAACCCCGCCTGGTAGTCACCTAATATGTCTTCCGATTAGACCTTAGACCCAAAAAAATGCAATGCTTACAAAAGCATCTTTAGACAATTGCTGTTCCTACAATCTATCAATCTGCATCTATAGACAACTGCTGTTCATACAATCAATCAACCTGTGGCACTCACCTGTCTCTTTCACCTCCAAGTCCCCCAATTAGCTGCTCAGCCCTGGCCAGTTTTTTAGTACAAAGGTCAACCTCATTCTCAAGTTCAGCTTTCCTGGCTTTGTTTGTCTCCAGTTTTTCCTCCAGTTTGTGAAGCTTTTCCTATAAGTGTACAAGAACATTACATTTCTGACTAGCTTGATAGACAAGATATGACATCAAGCTAATAAACTCCAAATAATTCAGAATAATTCAGAATAAACTACTGTAGTATCAAGTGGTTATTTAGTGCAAGTGAAAGTGTATATTGTTAACACTCCCAGCCTTACATATGAGATGAAGATACTCAACAATTGACTAATGTTCAGGCATATGATTATAGTAAGAGTAAATTATGTGTGTGTCACTTATCACTGACTAATGATAATGTATACGATTATAACAGAAGTAAATTATGTGTGTGTCATTTATCACAGGTTTAACACATACACAGAAAAACCCCAGCCCCAACAAAAATGCTAACAGAATCAATTAAATCTCTGCAAATATTGTGAATAGTTAAAGTTAGTTGTATTCTTTACAGTAAGTAGAAGTCAACTCCAACATTTTTGGGCTGTTTGTGATTCCTTGGCAAGTTTACATTCAGTAGTTTGCCACTACTTTCTGAACGACCAGCACTCATATCATTGTATGGAAACCAACGCAGCTGTGTTTCGAATGTAGTTTGCGGGATTACAGATTGTATTGGTAACCCCTTGGCCACAGAGCCGGCAACAGACCACAATCAACTGGAAAGATTATTTCAGTGAGGTAGAGCAGGTTGTGTGCTTTAGCTGTATCTCTGCAGGAAAGATTATTTCAGTGAGGTAGAGCAGGTTGTGTGCTTTAGCTGTATCTCTGCAGGAAAGATTATTTCAGTGAGGTAGAGCAGGTTGTGTGATTTAGCTATATCTCTGCAGGAAAGATTATTTCAGTGAGGTAGAGCAGGTTGTGTGCTTTAGCTGTATCTCTGCAGGAAAGATTATTTCAGTGAGGTAGAGCAGGTTGTGTGCTTTAGCTGTATCTCTGCAGGAAAGATTATTTCAGTGAGGTAGAGCAGGTTGTGTGCTTTAGCTGTATCTCTGCAGGAAAGACTATTTCAGTGAGGTAGAGCAGGTTGTGTGCTTTAGCTGTATCTCTGCAGGAAACATTATTTCAGTGAGGTAGAGCAGGTTGTGTGCTTTAGCTGTATTGCTGCAGGAAACATTATTTCAGTGAGGTAGAGCAGGTTGTGTGCTTTAGCCGTATCTCTGCAGGAAACACTATTTCAGTGAGGTAGAGCAGGTTGTGTGCTTTAGCTGTATCTCTGCAGGAAACATTATTTCAGTGAGGTAGAGCAGGTTGTGTGCTTTAGCTGTATTGCTGCAGGAAACATTATTTCAGTGAGGTAGAGCAGGTTGTGTGCTTTAGCCGTATCTCTGCAGGAAACATTATTTCAGTGAGGTAGAGCAGGTTGTGTGCTTTAGCTGTATTTCTGCAGGATCAAACACTACCCGGTCAGTTCTACACTAGTATGCAACAATATCTTGATTCAATACATGTTCCACAAGAAACACAAAACATACCAATCTTACCAGCCTAAAGTATAAAACATTCTAAAATTACCAGCCTACATCACAAACACATTCTAAAATTATCAACCACAGTGAAAAACATTTTAAAATTACCAGCCTACATCATAAACACATTCTAAAATTACCAGCCACAGTGAAAAACATTCTCAGATTACCAGCCTTCATCACAAACACATTTTAACTTTAACAGTCACAGTAAAAAACCTTCAATCCTCAAGTCAAGCAGAACTATGTGTTTTAACTGGGGCAGTTCTCGGTATGACCCAGCCTCATAAAAGTGGGTCTCAGACGATTTTCAGAATTACCACAATTACCCAGGACAGAAAAGTGGTGAGGAAGGGAACTAGCCAATTCACAACATATGCCATAACCTAGAATATGTTATCACTTAACATTCATACCTCAATGGCAGTATCTGCTGTGGAACTATCTTTCAGATGGACACATAATCAGAGTGCAAATGGTACCAACAGTACTGGGAGTCTTCGCTGGTTGTTGGAGATGAGGATGGAGCATGTATGGGAATGTCCCGAGTGCTGGGATGTCAGTTCTTGACTCAACACAAAACAAGCTCATTTACAGCCTACATTGCAAAACATGTATGCCTCTGACTAGATACAGAATGGTGTATTAACATTTGGTAGAGATTATGAAACAAAACGTGATTATTGTAAAATAGATCAGGTACCAGAATGTACATAACTCAACTACAAAAATGTACTTAACTCGGCTACACAAATGTGCATAACTCAGCTACAAAAATTTTAATAACTCGGCATCAAAAATGTACATAACTCAGCGACAAAAATGTACGTAACTCAGCGACAAAAATATATATAACTCAGCTACAAAAATGTACATAACTACACACCTGCACTTCTCTCAGGGAAGCTCGTTTCTTCTCCAATGAAGCCATGGCTACTGCTAACTCCCCTTCAGCAATTCTCAAGGATTCTTTCTTTGGAGCAACAACTTTTGCCACTCTAAAATGATAATTTGGAACACAAGTAATTGTTTAAACAATCTCACTTTCACATATCTTACTCCGTCAACATTCAGATATTTAGATCATTTATTTTCAAATGTTTGTCAGACAGAATAGTAGCTAAACGTTTATCAATCAGCCATCTTCCTATTTTTTCTGATAAAAACATGTATTTTAACCCTTTGAACTCGACGCGCACGTATACCGGCTTGACGTACTGTGTATCAGAGACACTACAAGCCTGTATACCGCTTCCATGTGTTTTCTGTTTACATCTCACTGTTACTCAGCAACCAGCCAACCAATAAGCATCCAGCTTACATCTAGACATGGCTAACATGTTTTTAACGCATGTCATGTAACATGCTATTACATATTTTATGTGTATTTTCATCTTCATATTATAATTTTGAATGCCACTTGATTGCATCATGTTTAATATGAACACATGTACATTACTGTAGAGTAAGCGAGAGAGAGAGAGAGAGTTGTGTGTGTGTGTGTGTGTGTGTGTGTGTGTGTGTGTATGTGTGTGTGTGTGTGTGTGTATGTGTGTGTGTGTGTGAGAGAGAGAGAGAGAGAGAGAGAGAGAGAGAGAGAAAGAGAGAGAGAGAGAGAGAGAGAGAGAGAGAGTGTGAGAGATAACTGAGCGCATGCATGTCATGTAACATGCTATTCCATATTTTTTGTGTATTCTCATTTTTCATATTATTATTTTGAATGCCTCTTGATTGCATCATGTTTAATATGAACATGTGTACATTACTGTAGAGTGAGTGAGAGAGTTAGTGAGTGTGAGTGAGAGAGTGTGTGTGTGAAAAAGAGAGCAAAAGAGAGAGAGAGTGTGTGCATGTTGTGTGCGTGTGTGCGTGCGCGTGTGCATGCGTGCGTGGGTGTGTGTAAGAAAAAAAGAAAGAGAGAGTTGAATTGCATCACTATTTTTTTTTATGTTACACAATGTATATGTACAATTTTGTCTCAAATTTTTTCAATATTTGTGAGAATGCTCATGGCAATCGTCAGTGTATGTGTGTGAAAAGTGTGAGTTTGTTCATACTAGTTTAAGTGATTATGTGAGGCATCATGTATGTGTCTAGATGTGAGGAAGTGTGTGTGCGGGGAATGTGTGTGTTGGGGATGTATGTGTGGAGGGAGTGTGTGTAGGGGGATGTGTGTGGGGATTGGAGGATGGATAGGTGAGGGATGTATGTGTGGGTAGGGAGATGTGTGTGTGTGTGTGTGTGTGTGTGTGAGAGAGAGAGAGAGAGAGAGAGAGAGAGAGAGAGAGAGAGAGAGAGAGAGAGAGAGAGAGAGAGTGAGAGAGTGAATGAGTGTGAGAGTGTGTGTTTGTGTAAGAAAAAAAGGGAGATAACTGAGCGCATGCATTTCATGTAACATGCTATTCCATATTTTTTGTGTATTCTCAATTTTCATATTATTATTTTGAATGCCTCTTGATTGCATCATGTTTAATATGAACATGTGTACATTACTGTAGAGTGAGTGAGAGAGTTAGTGAGTGTGAGTGAGAGAGTGTGTGTGTGAAAAAGAGAGCAAAAGAGAGAGAGAGTGTGTGTGTGCGTGCGCGTGTGCATGCGTGCGTGGGTGTGTGTAAGAAAAAAAGAAAGAGAGAGTTGAATTGCATCACTATTTTTTTTTATGTTACACAATGTATATGTACAATTTTTTCTCAAATTTTTTCAATATTTGTGAGAATGCTCATGGCAATCGTCAGTGTATGTGTGTGAAAAGTGTGAGAGTTTGTTCATACTAGTTTAAGTGATTATGTGAGGCATCATGTATGTGTCTAGATGTGAGGAAGTGTGTGTGGGGGACGTTTGTGTGCGGGGAATGTGTGTGTTGGGGATGTATGTGTGGAGGGAGTGTGTGTAGGGGGATGTGTGTGGGGATTGGAGGATGGATAGGTGAGGGATGTATGTGTGGGTAGGGAGATGTGTGTGGGTGGGGTGTGTGTGTGGGTGGGGGATGCAGGTGTGAGTGAGGGATGTACCAGTAGGTGGGGGGTGTACGGATAGGTGGGGAGATGTATGGAGGGTGTGTGGGTGGGTGAGGGATATGTGGTGGGTGGGGAATGTGTGTGGGTGAGGGATGTGTGTGTGGGTGGAGGTGTTTGGGTGGATAGTAGGAAGTGTGTGGGTGTTGGTGGGTGGTGGGCAGGGGGGGGGGGGGGTTGTGTGGGTTGGTGGATGGGGAATGTGTATGTGGGTGGGTGGGTACAGGGTGGGGGGATGTGTGGTTGGGGGATGAGTGTTTGGTTGGGTGGTTGGAGGTGAGCTGGGGATGGGTGGGTGGATGGGTGTGGGTTGGGGATGGGTGTGTTTGTAGGGAGATGCGTGTGTGGGGGGGACATGTGTTAATAGGGAAGGGTGGGTTGGTGGGTGTTTGGGTGCTGTGTGTGTGGGTGGGGTGGGTATGTGGGAGGGTGGGGATGAGTGGGTGTGTGTGTAGGTGGGGTATGTGTGTGGGTGGATGGAGGGTGTGTATGGGTGGGTGAGGTGTGTGTGGGTGGGTGGGGGTTGTGTGTGGGTGGGTGGGGGTATGTGTGGATGGGAGGGGGATGTGTGGGTGGGTGAAGGATGTCTCATAACATTGTAATATGTATTGTTTATGTTTACAACATTCATTTGAAATGTATTTTCCTATGTGAATGTATCATGCACTATTGATGAATGAAAGATGAGTGATTGGAAGGGCCAAATGTAAGACAGGCCCATGTGCCCAATTTGTAACCCTTTTAAAATAAAGTTGAATTAAATTGAATAACGAAGACACAAACAATAGATTGCATGATTTATTGCCTGGCATATTTCACTGCATCTTGTCAGGTACATACTGCAGAAATCACACAACTTAAAAGGATTTATCTAGTTAATTCACGTAAGTTGTGTGATTTCTGCAGTATGTACCTGACAAGATGCAACGAAATATGCCAGGCAATAAATCGTGCAATCTATTATTTGTGTCTTCGTTATTCAAATTCACTATGGGAAAACATTGTTTTGAATTAAATTGAATTGAGGTCACTCTCCTGCCGAAGATTTGAAACGTTTTTGATAGCTGACGGGGATTTTGGCCAAAATAAGCTGTGAAAATGGAAGTTGGTAAAGAACAGTAGGGATTTGTGGAAGGAAAGTGTACAAACAATGCAATATATGTATTACAGAAACTAATAGACAGATAGAGGGCTGAGTGGTCTCAAGATATGGTGTCCGCCTTGAGTGCTAGAGGCCCCGTTGAGGGCCGGGATTTTTATTTTTGAGTGAATTTTTCGAAAAATCAGCAAAAACGATGGCAGGATTACTCTTTTTTTTTCAGAATTGCATAAATATAATTCTTTTTATCACTTATAAACATTTTTTTTTGCTCACTTAGAAACATTTCTTATGTTTCTTGTTGTTCACCAATGATTTTTTTCCAGAAATAATGTCTTTTTCAAGCTGAAATATTGAAATATTATTAGTATGCCAAAAAACGGGTAATGACCCGGGAACCTCAGGGTACAGGATACTTACCCTTGGGTACTGGCAGGGTTCAAAGATTATTTTAGTATTATTCTGTATGTGAGAGTTATTCCCAAAATCAACCGCCGATTGGCTGGTAAAAATAAACACCACCGTTTATTGCTTGCATTGTTCAATAGTCTTTTAGCTCACTAAGATGTGACGATGAATCTCGGCGGCATTTTGACCTTCTGCTTGAAGAAAACGAATCACACCACAAATTTCACAGCTGGCAGGAACGGCAATTATAGTGTCCGTGTTTATTTGTTCGCCAATTGACGAACCACTGAACAAATGCAACTGTAGGTTGATGTGTAGTGAGCTAAAAGACTACTGAATGATGTAAGCAATAAACAGTATCACTATGGCAACCGGTTTATATTTACCAGCCAATTGGCGGTTGATTTTGGAATAGCCCTCGTATTTAATTACTCATGCATGTTGCAATACAATTTTCCAGCACTGATTCTTATTAATTATTTATATGTCTTTATTCTCACTAATAAACATGTAAAAATTACAATTTTATGATAATCTTTCTTCTTGTTATTCACATACAGATTTACAACTTTGTTTCTTATTAATGGCTTATATATCTTTATGACTGAATGAAGATGCTTTGTAGATATTAGAACAAGAAACACCATGGCAGACGTAGTAGCCTTTTGCAGGTTATAAAACATACTCACAGATATGCAGCTGTTAAATGCAGTGAGAAAAAGAATGTTAAAGTGCTATAATGAACCCATACTGTTTTATGCATGTGAAATATGTACAAAAAGCACACACGAAGAGAAACATCTAATGGCATCAGAAATATAGTTTGTAAGGAAAATGCAAAAAACATACCAAGGATGGACACAAAAAGAAATGAGACAGTGTTGCAAGAAACAAACGAAAACCATATATTGATTAGAGAAATCAGATATAGAGTCCATATTTGAGGAACATTTTGAAGAAAAATAAACTTCAAAACTGTGTGGCAGCTGGCAAACTTGGTAGGAGAAAAGCCAGGAGAAGACAAAGAGATAAAATCTGGATGTCTTGGCCACACGGCATAATCGAGACAAGAATATAGACCTGGTCCAATATTCTGGTGATTGTGTGAGATGGCCCAGCTGCATGTACATCATGATGAATATATATTTATACTAACAATGTCTTATCATGGACTCAAGGAGTATGCTTAGTAAGGTGAAGAAAGGAATGTTTCGTGTGGAATGATTTTCCTCGCTTCAGAGGTCACAGATTGTGAGATTTGTATGGATACTTTGCCCTGGCCATGCAGGAGTGTGGGGGAATGAACAGGCTGATAGGCTGGCAGGGAATGCACCTCTTGGTAGTAGATTACCTATGGACAAGGGAGAATTGGTTGAGCGCCTGTGGGACCAGGTGGAGAAGGTGGGGGAACAGACTGAGAACCTATATGTGGAAAGAATGAGATAGTGGGGAATCGGCAGGGGTTCTGGAAGAATCTCAAAACTGAGAGGGAAGATCAGGAGAACTATCAGATAGCGGTGGGAATGATTAGTAGTGTGACGCTTCGCTGGCTGTTAAATGAGGATACAGAGCATGTATTAATGTCCTGAGTTCATTGATGTCAGTTCTTAGCACTAACAACCACTAACAACATCTTATAACAAACCATATCAAGGTTTGTGTTATCTTATATGTATAAACAAACGGCAAATAGAAATGTTATACAGCATCTGCTTACTTGTCATATACATCCATAGCTCTCACCCATTTGCAGAGACCCTCGCAGGCTGTGGAAGCCATTTTGATTTTTTCTGGGTCAAAGTCAGGATTTGGAATAAATTTGGTCCTGATGGTCTTCATATACGCTGCTTGAATATTGTCCTGGTGGGGGACATCATCAGAATTTATATAAGTATGAAATATAAATACAAAACAATATATTCAAATATATACAAAACATAACAACGACAATAGCATACTCTTAAAAAAATACACATGTTCTCTCTGCAAGCTACCTTAGTTTCTTCTTCTTCTTTCCATTTCTTTGACTCCTATTTCTTTCTTCTACCCCTGCTACTTCTTTCTTCTACTCCTGCTACTTCTTTCTTCTACTCCTGCTACTTTTTTCTTCTACTCTTGCTATTTCTTTCTTCTACTCTTGCTACTTCTTTCTTCTACTCCAGCTACTTCTTTCTTCTACTCCTGCTATTTATTTCTCCTATTCCTGCTACTTCTTTCTTGTACTCCTGCTACTTCTTTCTTCTACTCTTGCTACTTCTTTCTTCTACCCCTGCTACTTCTTTCTTCTACTCCTGCTATTTATTTCTCCTACTCCTGCTACTTCTTTCTTCTACTCCTGCTATTTCTTTCTTCTACTCCTGCTATTTCTTTCTTCTACTCCTGCTACTTCTTTCTTCTACTGCTATTTTTTTCTTCTACTCCTGCTATTTCTTTCTTCTACTCCTGCTACTTCTTTCTTCTACTGCTATTTTTTTTATTCTACTCCTGCTACTTCTTTCTTCTACTCCTGCTACTTCTTTCTTCTACTCTTGCTACTTCTTTCTTCTACCCCTGCTATTTCTTTTTTCTACTCCTGCTATTTATTTCTCCTACTCCTGCTAGGAAGTACTTTCTGAACAAAGTCTTTGTGTGGTTGTGTAGAAGCAGGTGTTTGTCACTCTATTATTCTGAAAATGCATTGTTTGGAGAGGTTGTCACCTACTGTGTTTCAGCTGTCTGTGGCACAGTGTTTTGGAGCAGTCTTGTTATCTGACCAAACCATCCAACCGTTGATAAAATGTATCGCTATATTGCGCCAATGTATCTTCTGGAATATGATATATGGCATATGATATCACAGCATCAACTCACAGAATGGAGGTGCAGGCAGTTAATGCAGCATCCATTGGCTGGAAGACAAACAGCTTGTACATGACATGATTTTAATGGCTTGCTGAGAAAGTTGGCAACAGGCATGCCTTGAGCAGAGTGGCATGCTTCAATTTTAACAAATCAAAGGTGGGGTGCTTTACGTTAGGACATGCTGGTGTGTTAGGAAATGAGCAATCAGATACATTGGCTGGATCTGCATTTCTGGGTGGAGTATTGGTGCACGATAAAGCAGATGTGGTCATGACTCTTTGGGATAGTGTGTATGGTGTTGAAGAACTGATACATCACCATTGCCTGGAGAAAATGGTGCAACAGGGAGTGATCAGAAGATCTTGACAGTCAGTACTCTGAGGAAAGGCCAGACAGGCACATAATCAGAATATAATTAGCACCATTAGTGTTTGGTCCCTTTCCTGGTTGCTGAATGTGAGGACAGAGTATGTACTGGAATGTCCCGAGTGCTGTGATGTCGGTTGTGGACTCAACTCAACTCAGATTCTGAATATTATCATTTCTGATTTTTTCCTCTTTTTAATCACATTAACCCTTTAGAGGGCAAAGCATCCATTTCCATCCGTACCCCGGTACGGGCAAACCGTCTCCATTATGCATTGTAAAAACGAGATCTCGCGGCTTTCCGAGGCTTCCGATCATCTACTTTCATTTTCATCGATAGCTTGACAACGTTGCCGCCATTTGCGAGTGCGTACTTTGAATTTGAACGGATTTTAAAAAAATAGTTTTGAGGGGTTTTACGCGTTGTATTTCAAAATGGATTTAGATGATTCTTCAAGTGATAGCGGAGATTTCGTTGGGTTCAATTTAAGTGACATTTAAGTGCACGAAGATGACTGAATTGCAGCTAGATATCAGTGATACCAGCGTGGGCAGTGTACATAGATACTTTGAAGACTTTGAAAAAAGTGATTCTAATTCTGAAAATGTGTTTGTAAATTGCCATATAGATGACTGACAATCACTAACAATGTGTCATATTTTGTAAATATTTGTGTTCATATATGGATTAGCTGCAACCTTCACGTGAGTAAAATATTTTGCATGCTTTTCCTGTCATTTTGCTGTTTATTTGACTAAAATCTGTTGACTAACAACTTATACGTGATGTTTTTACTAATGTAACCCAACATTTTTCCTAATCTGAAAATTCTTCTTGCTCGTTCAGGGCTACAAAACAAACAAACGTCTGCCCTGTAAAGGGTTAAGTGATGGGACTCTCACATGCTTCATCATATACAGACTGAACGTTGGCCACCAGAGACAGACATCCACAGCCCACAGAGGCAAAAATTCACAGCCCACAGAGGCAAACATTCACAGCCCACAGAGGCAAACATTCACAGTCCACAGAGGCAAACATTCAGTCCACAGAGGCAAATATTCACAGCCTACAGAGGCAAACATTCACAGTCCACAGAGGCAAACATTCACAGTCCACAGAGGCAAACATTCACAGCCCACAGAGGCAAACAGTCACAGTCCACAGAGGCAAACATTCACAGTCCACAGAGGCAAACATTCACAGCCCACAGAGGCAAACATTCACAGCCTACAGAGGCAAACATTCACAGCCCACAGAGGCAAACATCCACAGCCCACAGAGGTAAACATCCACAGCCCACAGAGGCAAACATTCACAGCCTACAGAGACAAACATTCACAGCCCACAGAGACCCCCCCAAAAAAGTCGCTTAAAAGTCGACAGGGTCGACTTCACTGCACCAGGTTTTTATCCCATATGGCTCTGTCTCTTTCCACAGCGCGGAAAGCATCGCACAAAGCATGAACTCCGTAGCTCTAGCGACGATCCACAGGAGTCTCCGAAAAATGTCACTCGTGAACCGAAGGACGCGGCCCGGAATCGAACCCACAACCTTTGGAGCCCAAGTCAAACGGCTTGACCACTTCACCACGGAGACTTCCCACAGAGACAAATATTCACAGAGACAAACACCCACAGAGACAAACATCTACACCCCACAGAGACAAACCATCTACACCCACACAGAGACAAGCATCCACAGTCTACAGAGACAAACATCTACAGCCCACAGAGACAAACATCTACAGCCCACAGAGGCAAACATCCACAGCCCACAGAGACAAACATCTACAGCCCACAGAGGCAAACATCCACAGCCCACAGAGGCAAACATCCACAGCCCACAGAGACAAACATCTACAGCCCACAGAGGCAAACATCCACAGCCCACAGAGGCAAACATCCACAGCCCACAGAGACAAACATCTACAGCCCACAGAGGCAAACATCCACAGCCCACAGAGGCAAACATCCACAGCCCACAGAGACAAACATCTACAGCCCACAGAGGCAAACATCCACAGCCCACAGAGGCAAACATTCACAGCCCACAGAGGTAAACATTCACAGCCCACAGAAACAAACATTCACAGCCCACAGAGGCAAACATTCACAGCCCACAGAGGCAAACATTCACAGTCCACAGAGGCAAACATTCACAGTCCACAGAGGCAAACATTCACAGCCCACAGAGGCAAACATTCACAGTCCACAGAGGCAAATATTCACAGCCTACAGAGGCAAACATTCACAGTCCACAGAGGCAAACATTCACAGTCCACAGAGGCAAACATTCACAGTCCACAGAGGCAAACATTCACAGCCCACAGAGGCAAACATTCACAGTCCACAGAGGCAAACATTCACAGTCCACAGAGGCAAACATTCACAGTCCACAGAGGCAAACATTCACAGCCCACAGAGGCAAACATCCACAGCCCACAGAGGTAAAGATCCACAGCCCACAGAGGCAAACATTCACAGCCTACAGAGACAAACATTCACAGCCCACAGAGGCAAACATTCACAGCCCACAGAGGCAAACATCCACAGCGCACAGAGGTAAACATCCACAGCCCACAGACACAAATATCCACAGCCCACAGAGACCCCCCAAAAAAAGTCGCTTAAAAGTCGACATAATCGACTTCACTGCACCGGGTTTTTATCCCATATGGCTCTGTCTCTTTCCACAGCGCGGAAAGCGTCGCACAAAGCATGAACTCCGTAGCTCTAGCAACGACCCACAGGAGTCTCCGAAAAATGTCACTCGTGAACTGAAGGATGCGGCCTGGAATCGAACCCACAACCTTTGGAGCCCGAGTCAAACGGCTTGACCACTTCACCACGGAGACTCCCCACAGAGACAAACATCCACAGAGACAAACACCCACAGAGACAAACATCTACACCCCACAGAGACAAACCATCTACACCCACACAGAGACAAGCATCCACAGCCTACAGAGACAAACATCCACAGCACACAGAGACAAACATCTACAACCCACAGAGACAAACCATCTACACCCACACAGAGACAAGCATCCACAGCCTACAGAGACAAACATTCACAGCACACAGAGACAAACATCCACAGCACACAGAGACAAACATCCACAGCACAAACATCCAGAACCCACAGAGACAAACACCCACACCCACCCAGAGACAAACATCCACACCCACGAAGACAGAAGTACCTTGTCATAATTATGCAGGTTCTCCAGGAACTTCATGTCACTGAGCAGCTTCTTCGAGGGGCCCCAGAAGTCTTCAATCTTCCTGCCTGAGCCAGAGGGATCCGGAATGCGATCTGGTTTGATGCCTCTGAGCACACAGATAGATTCCATGACCAGGCGGACACCGTGCGGTGGAGACTTCATTGATCTGACAATAGTCACATCCTGCAGAACAGCAGCATGAATAAGCAAGTCAGTAGTGATGAACACAACACTGACATTATTATATGTCACCCGGGAAGGTTATTGCAGTCATAAAATGCCTGAAGAAGTCGAATATGTCGACAGAAAGGTGCAAATATCGCAGCTTTGTTGTAAACAGGCACAACGCAATTACATCCAAACTACATTCCAGACAAACGCAGAAGAAGATATAAGTGTATAAAGATCTAATTCACTCTGGGGCAATCTAATGACGTTGTTTGTCCCTTATGCCAAAAGAAGCCAACACTTAAACACTGATATCATTATGTTGACCGCCCCGTGAAAGTGAAGACTTGAGCAGTAGCATATTTAAAATAATTAAATCCACTATCCTCATCTGGAGTTTTAATCAAAAGTGATGTATGTTTCAGGAGAAAAATCGATTCAAATTGTAAACAGTTGTTATCAAAAAGTTGCTACACTTAAGTAAATTATTGTAATAACTTAACATGCACAAAACACATTTCTGACATATACATAAACAAAACGTATGTACACTTCATTAAATATTCATTGGACAAAAAGACAACAAACAGATCTATGCAACAAGAACTCAGTTTTGAAGAAGATTTGCTATTAGAACGATCAAAACTGAGGAAAATTGAATATTTAAGGCATGTAAAGAGACATAAATGTCTAGAACTGATGGTAAGGGACACTGGTTATAGGGAAAGCAAACCCACCTGCATAATTCAGTCTTGTGCACTAGAAGTAGTGTGTATGGAAAATGCCAAGTTCAAAGTGAGCGACCGCAAAGATAAACAAGATGAAATGTCTGGAAATGGCAACTATAGAAGGAGGTGTATTGGAGAAGCACAGAAGAGGAAGACCAAAACATAGATGAACTCAAGATGTGACAGCTGATGGACACATGACAATATAGAGGCATCTGGATTATGATTGAGAGACAGTTTGAAGGGGGGCTGAGTGGTCTCGAGGTATGGTGTCCACCTCGAGTGCTGGAGGGCCCGCATTCAAGCCCCAGTGAGGACCGGGATTTTTTCATGTGTGGACTTCCAGTAATAAAATATCCCCTGGTCTCTGAGTAGTGAGATCAGACACCCGTAGGTATTGTTGTGCATGTAAAATATCCCTTGGCAGTTAGATATCGAAAAAGAGTAGCCTAACGGCGCTGCCCGGGCAAAATTTCGAGTTAAAAATCTACCCAACGTATTTCAGGATCCTCACCGATGCTAAGGAGTTTGTGCACTGAGCTGAGTTTCTCCAGAATCAGGTTTGAGTTAGGAGGAAAACGGAGCACTTATGGGTTAAACCTGTGTGCCGTGATGTTGATCCAACGACTAAATGACTAAACTAAACTAAACTAGACAGTTTGAAGGAATGTCATAGGGATAAAGTTCTATACATGACAAGCCGCCGGATGACGATGATGTATACATGACAAGCTGCTGGATGACGATGATGTAAACTTCAGCTTTGCTGGACATCTGATGTCAAGGTAGTTGTATAACTGCATTCACATTCTGGTGATGTGGTAACCTGTTACAATGAATGTGGCACTTACCTAGGATGTGAGGGTGTCGAGAGCTGACAGAGCAGCATTGAGTGCAGGCAGTGCCTCTTCTAGGTCAGAATGTGACACTTACCTGAGGTGTGAGGGTGTCCAGAGCTGACAGAGCAGCATTGAGTGCAGGCAGTGCCTCTGCCAGGTCGGAATCACATTCATTCTTGATGGCCTGAGATGTTCTAGCCTGTTCATTGGCCACAGCTTCATCTGCTTTCACCACCTACATTTGGCACAATAATAAATACTATATCACAAAATACTAAATCACACTGTGTTAGATTGACAGAATTAAAACATAAATCAGAACTGGACTCCAGAGGAGCAGATTAGCACAGAAACATCAAGAGCTATCTCTACTAGCTTTGTCTTCGGGTGCTATGTCTGTAGCAGACACCAACAATCATGACTCTAACATTCTCGCTGCCATTTGATATCTTGAAGTTGGTGGTGCTTATATAATGACAGTTTTGCCCAGATGTTTAAGCTCTCCATGCACACATTCCTTTCTCTTCCTCTGTTTCGCTTGCCTATTATTTTCCTAATAAGGCTAATTTTAATATTTGACCATTTCTTTTGACATGCCCTTAAAAAATTACCTTTTATCCTTTTCTTGTAGTTATGATGAGCGATCTTGTAACTCATGCAGCATCCTTAGATTGTGTCTTCTTCTCTGTGCATGGTATTCTCAACATTCTTCTCCACAGCCACATCTCCACTGCCTCATGTCATTATTCAATGTCAAACATACAGAAACACAGGCCATGTACAAGATTTCTGTAACCAGATTATTTTACTTGTCATGTTATTTTTTTTTGTTTTTTTACGACACTGCCCATTCTTGTAACAGAATCTTTGAGTACGGAGAATGCTTTTCTGTAACTGTGTGTCACATCTGAGGGTAGTTCATAAATAATCACATGTTTTGTTTGGTGCTCATAGAATTAGAAGAAAGAAGTAGAGACTAGAGGACACACTAGGCAACATAAAAATTGAAAGTGATAGTTACCGACCGGGAATCAAACTGATCACCTCCATATGGCGACAGTGCCTTACTGCAGGAACAACTGTACTTGAGAGCGAGAGTGTGAGACAGAGAGAGAGAGAGAGAGAGAGAGAGAGAGAGAGAGAGAGAGAGAGAGAGAGAGAGAGAGAGAGAGAGAGAGAGAGAGAGAACGGGTGACTGAGAAAAAGAGAGAGAGTGAACGAGAGAGTGAACGAGAGAGAGAGAGAGAGAGAGAGAGAGAGAGAGAGAGAGAGGGAGAGAGAGAGGGGGGGGGAGAAATGGGCATAATAACAAAATCACAAGTGTAATACAGGGTGTATTTTTAATGACTGTGCAGTGTTTGAAAATATTGTAGGTCCAAGTTTCGTAATTACCTATTATGTTGCACGGACTTTACAGACGGTGACTATAATACTTGGACCGGCAATATTTTCAAACACTGCACAGTCATTAAAAATGCACCCTATATTTCCACAGGGGCCAAATGTAAACATCTTGTAAAATACAAATGTGTAGCCAGATTTCTGTAGTGTCCTCTAGACTAAATGTAAGAAGTACAAACACAAATAATACAAATGACCAGTACACAAAGAGAACAGCCAATCACACATGTGTGAAGCTCAGTTAAGCATTGTCAATTAACACCAAATACAATCAACCTTGTGTGCATCCAAATGACAACAGCCTAAACTTTACCTTCTCTACTTTTGCTACTTCAGCAGATTCCTTCTCAATAACGGCCATGATCTCAGATACCTCGGTGGAAGCAATCACAAGTTGAGGCTGTAGATCTGTCAATTCTTTCTGCATAACAGACACTTGGGAAGCAGCAGAGTCCAGTTTTTCGAGACCAACTTCGTATCTGCGTTTTTGTTTCATAACTTCACTGTAATCAGAGTGAAACAGAGCAGTCACTCACAGAACCTTGTCATGTCAGGTTATGTAGTCCAAAGATTAGTTTGGCATTCAACGAACATGTCGGCAGTTGACTACAGTCTAGCACCCTTTTACACTCTAGGTGTATTGGGTATACAGTGCTAGACCCATATTTGTATAGTACCCAATCTGTACTTGGTGGCTGATGTGGTCAGTGTCAAACCAGCCGCCTTGACTTCCCAAGATATGTACTGGTGTCCATGTTAGCTAGAGTTGATCTGGAAGCCCAGGCTAATTTTTTACAATCTGAATCCAACCCAATGCTGATCAAACTTATAATGGCAGGCAAGCATCCAGCCACTACGCCACTGCAGCTTGTGTTAGAGGATGTCACTTCATAAATCTAGTTTACTCTTGGAAGAATAATGTGGTGGTTTCTCCTGCTATTCACATGCACAGATGCTATATTCATTTCACCGCTGATAGCTTTTCTCACCGTTTGAATTATGCCAAGACAGTGCTCAATTACACCCTTCTGTTTACTATTTCCAACTTTTGCATTTATCCAAGAGGGCTAGATATTCAACTCACTACCCTGAAAACAGGAGAGTTATTATAACTTCTGCAGGTGACTTACTTTGTGACAATCATCCACTTCTGGATTCGAACCTGAAACTTGTTACTGTACCTCTAAGTTAGTCCATATTCATAGAATGACAGGGCCTACAATTCAGCTCAAGTTTTATAATTCAGTGTTTCAATGGAAAATAGTACAGAATCTAGCATACTAACAGTGAAACTTGCCATGTACAATCATATGTATTTGTTTTTTGTATTTATCTGAAGTGGCGGTCAGCATCTGGTTAGAAACTGGAAAGGCTGGGACATGGTTATACTCAATCAATCATGTGCCATGCCGGAAAGTGTGGGCTGTCATGACTCGCCATTTCACTCGATCACCAGAGTCGTGGATCAGCTCTGTGTTCCTGTCAAGTCCATGCCATGTGGCCAAGCCATCCAGGTATTTTCCTCTCGGTCTTCCTCTTGGTTTGTTCCCTTCGATCTTGCCAGTTGTCACTAAGTTCTCCAACCCATTTCTTCTCGTAACATGTCAAAACAATTTTGACTGTCTACGTCTAATTTCTCTAATCAATTTACGATTGTCATTTGTCTCCTGTAGTACTTGGTCATTGGTTTTTCTGTCTGTCCATGGTATTCTTTGCATTTTCCTCAGAAACCACATTTCTGCAGCCATCATATATTTTTCAGCTTGACTGCTCTTGTCCAAGTTTCACATCCATACAAAAGAACAGGCTCTATGTATCCCCTCAACATTCTTTTTCTCGTTTCATTTGACATCTTTTCATTGGTCAGAATGTTTTTCATCTTGCTAAAGGCTACTTTCGCCATGGCGATTCTTGTTCTAATCTCTTCAAGGCATCTCCCATCAGATGTTATGACTGTTCCGAGATAATTGTACCGATTCACTTGTTGAAGAATAGTCCCATTTACTTGTATATTACATTATGGTATTTCGTTCTTCCTAGTGACTACCATAACCTGTGTCTTTTTACAATTTAATTCTAACCCCAGTTGCTCACTGTGTACAACAACCGCATCTACTAATTGTTGCAGATCCTGTGCATTGTCTGCAATCAATACTGTATCATCTGCATATCTAATGTTATTGATGTTTCGTCCTCCAATGCTGATTCCATCTATATCTTCTACATTTCTGAAAATATTTTCACTGTATAGGGAAAAAAGATCTGGAGACATTACACATCCCTGCCTAACAACTCTCTTAATAGGTTGATATTGTCCCACTTCATTATCAATCCTTATGGCAGCTTGTTGTTTCCAATATATGTTTTTTATAAGTCTAATGTCTTTCCCATCAATTTGTAGATCTGCAAGCATATCCACCATGTTGACATGTCTAACTCTATCAAATGCCTTTGTGTAGTCAATAAAGCAAAGATGTATATCCTTGTTTACTTCTATAGCATGTTCAATAACTGTCCTAAGCATATACACAGCATTTACTGTACCCTTTCCTTCTACAAACCCACATTGTTCTTTTCCTATTTCAGGTTGTATTTTCTTCCTCACTCTTTGCATGATAATTCGTAGCAAACTTTATGATGTGACTCATTATACTAATTGTTCTATGTTGATCACATTCCAAGGCTCCTGATTTGTTTGGGATTGCAATAAATACAGAGTTACATAATTCAGAAGGTATATCTGCAGTATCATATAATGTGTTCAGCAGTTTGGTGATTTGATCTATTTCATATTCTTCTAAAGCTTCAATCATTTCTGTTGTGATGTTATCTGCACCGGGGGCCTTGCCAACTTTCATATGCTTAAGAAAATTTTGAATCTCCATCTTCAAAATTGGCGGTCCTTCATTATTAAATCTAATATCATACTGTTCCTCTCTGTTATCATCATAGAGGTTATACTACAGGAGATTAATGTTTAATATACTGCTTGTTTACTACAGAAGAATACACATAATAATACTAAACAATAATAATAACAATAATATTAATATAGTTGCATGGTCTCTGCAGGATGGTGCAATCAACCCCAACCCCAGGTTGATTTTCTAGTTAATTGTTTCATTGAGCAGTTGGCCATGGCTTTCTGAAAGAGAAGTCCTGGTTAACGTCCAACTGACCGGTGTAGGGAATGAACCCACTATCCTGCTGTCAATATACCAGGAGTTTAAGTGCAAGCACACAAAACCCTGCAGCCACGTATATCTCTATAATAATAATCATCATAATAAGGCTTGAAATGCAAAAGGATCAACTTCACAGCATCAGGTTTGATCCCATCTGGCTCAGCCTCTCTCTGCTGAGCAGTCAAGTACCTGCTGAAAGTGTATGTACTATGTACTCCTGGCAATGACATCCAGGGGTCTCAGCAAACAGCTGCATTCACGAATTGAATGACAGAATCTGAGAATCCACCCATGACCTACTGAACAGGAGCTCAACATTTAACCATTATGCCAAGCAGGTCCTAATAATAATAATAACAATATGATCTTGTATAAAAATGAACTAACTAAAAAACAGCATCCTATAGTTACAAATGAGTATGGTGTATATAACAGGTGAAAACTATGACTGCTTCTTACTCTCTCTTCTTGTCAAGCAACACTTTGAAGGTGCTGATCAGTTCCAAGTAGGAAGTTGGCGTGACATAGTTATGGCGTTCCAACTCCAGCAGGAACTTCTCAGATACCTAGACAAGACACACACAAGCAAGTTATACTGTAGCTGCTGGTAGGCCACAGATGATGTGACAGATGTGTAACATGCCAGCTGTGTAACATAACATGTGCATAACAAGACAGCTCTTAACCACAGAATGTGAGATACCTGTTAACCACAGACACAAGACAGCTGTTAGCCACAGAAAATAAGACAGCTGTTAACCATCAAAAGTGACACAGTTATTAAGCACAGAAAACAAGACAGCTATATACCAAAGAAATCAAAACAGCTGCAGGGCACAAAAACAAGACAGCTATAGAACACAGAAAACATGACACCTGTAGAACACAGAAAGAAAGCAAGACTGCTATAAACCAAAGAAAACATAACAGATGTGGAGCACAGATGTCAAATTTGAATAAGCACATCTTAATGATGGAAGCCGCTGTAACAAAGTTGTTAGCAGGCTTGCCTGCCACCCCCATGGCTGTGTTTAGCATGAGCCTGACCACAGCACCCACCAAGTGCTGGTTGGTATATACACATATGGGACTACCACCATATACCCAATATGTATAAAGGAATGGGAAAAAGTCATTTAATTTACTTACATCTGAATGCTGCATTTCACACGGCTTTGCACTGTCACATTTATTGTTTCATATTACATGAAGCAACAGTACTGTATGCAAACCAGAGTGACCTCACTATGATCAATTAATGAAATTATAAATAAGATTGACAATTACTGGAGTCTAAATAACGGAACATAAATAACGGCCGGTCTCCGTGGCTAAGGGCTTGCGAACGCGGTTTGTGAGCCCGAATACCCAGGTTCGAAACACAGCGGTGCTGGCTTTTTTCGAAAAAGGTATAGGTGCCGGTCGTTTAGAAAGCAATGGCAAACTATTGAACGTAAAATTTGCCCAGGAATCACGAACAGCAAAAATGCTGGGGTTGACTGCTACGTCCTGTGAAGGACATGCAACTTTAAAAAAAATAACGGAAAGCAAATCTTAAATACAAAAATTATTATAGAGATTAGGCAAGGACTAGTAAATCCCCCTTGCCGGTTCAGTATGTATCTTCATCTTCTTATTCTTCTTCTTCCTTCCTTCCTTCCTTCCTTCTTCTTCTTCTATAGTCCATGCCATGTAGTGTTGGTGATCATGTCTATCCACAGCCTTCTGTCTTGTGTACTGCCAATCATTTCTGATACTGTTGTTCCTTCATACTATGATGTCATACTGTCTTGCATCTTCTATCTTGGTTTTCTCCTGCCTCTCCTCCCCTCCAACTTTCCCATTGTGACAACATACTCCAGCTTTCCTCTTCCCATGACATGTCCAAAGAATGTGGGTGGTTTTCACCTGAAACAAGTGACCAGTTCTCTTTGTGAGTTAACTTCTTTCAAGATATCTTCAGTGCTCTTTCTATCTGTCCACTGCATTCTCATCATTCTTCTATAAAACCACATCTCTGCAGCTTCCACATAATTCCTCACTTGTTTGCTAATTGTCAGAAACAGCAGAAGATCCATCCATTATTGCAGAGATGTAATGGATCAGATGACTATGCTCCACTGACAAAGGTGAGCAATTTAAGGCTCCATGTGAATGTTATAATATAGAAAATATGTAGTAAAGAGCAAACAGTATACACCACTGCATTACAAAATTTTGAAATTAACAAATTCTCCACATAAAGTGTTATGTGGGAGAGGAAAAGTCAAGAATAAAATGCAGTACTGAAATATTTGGTCATATAATAAGAAAAAAGGCATTGGAGATCACTGGAGGAATCAACAGCTTAGTTTAGTTTAGTTTAATTGTTGGATCAACATCACAAACTGTTTAACCCATAAGTGCTCCGTTTTCCTCCTAACTCAAACCTGTAAAATCAACAGCAGAAGAGGCAGATGCAGGAAGACATAAATGATGCTTGGTGGTTTCAGACAGTGGCATGGAGGAATATCATCAACAGAACTCATCATGAATACAAGGGACCGGGATATGTGGAGAGACATGAATACCTATGCCTCTTTGCAAGGTACATGATGATGATAATGATGCCGAAATGTGATGTTCTGTCTAAAGGATGCAAATATCTCTAGTTGTAAGCAGACACAATGCAGCCAATATCCATTTACAGGCAATGAATAAAAAGAAATAGACACAGGTGGAACAATGAGAAGCATTATCAAACTTCTGTCAACTCATGTGGCAAATTTCTGTGAACATGAACACCTCCATGAACGCACCTCTCTGGTGGAAGTGTGAAAGTGTTTGCACATCTTGATGCATCCTGCCCTCTCCTCTTCTCCCATCTCGGTGTCCTCTAAGTAGCGCGATGCTACAGCTTGTAGAGCATCTTCTGGCCAGCTCTGGTGAAAGAAACAAACAGACATCATCCACAAATAAAATTATAGCTTTATAAAAGTTAGCTGCATATCCTTTACATGATGTTGCAGTCAACCCCAGCATTTTTAACTGTTTTTAATTTCTTGGCAAGTTAAGATTCAGTAGTTTGCCGTTGCTTTCTGAAAGATAGGCACTCATACCATTGTTTGAAAACCAGCACAAGGCGGTCTGCTTCTAAATCGCCCACGGCTGTGTTTCAAACACAGTATGCGGGATTAGAAATTGTGTTCGTAACCCCTTCATACAGACAGAATATTAGTTAACACCATTTGTTAAATAAAACAATTTTCGTTTTTAAACTCATTCAGTGTACAAATCTGTTATATTTAAACCACACTCACTGTCAGAAACAAAAAAGCAAAAAAATGAATAAAATTCTTACACTTAAAAATCTACACTTGCGGCCAAACTATGCAGTCTCATCTGTCTTCAGTTGTATCTGATTGGTTTAAACAAACCATCATTTGCACTGAGCTCTAAAGAGAGAGTTTGTGTTGCAGCTAATGTTGAATTTGTTTCATCCGTCTCTAACCAAAATCTCTCATGTTTTGTCTTTGTATGGGTATGCTGTATGATATGGAATGTATAGAAGCCAACGGCTTCAGACAGAGGAGGTGCAATAGAGAGTCTTATCCTGGTGCGATGAAATGCAACCTAAGACTAAATGAAAATGTCATGGCAGGACAGACCAGGCCCTAAGCCTTGGTCGGCAACTGGTCTATGATCAAAGCTCTGCCAGCTGGGCAGCTTCTGCAGCTTGTCTTGTTCCAGATGTATTGGTGTTACTTTTCCTCTGGAGTAAACTAGGCAGGCCGAGGGAGGGATCATGCTGCATGGACAACACATGACTCTACACTTCAGCCCAGGCTTTGAGCTATGGAGAGGTTATTATACCTTTTTGTAAGCACAATAACTAGATTCTGTCAAGAAGGCAAGGTGCCAGCACCCTTTTGCTTCTTAGCACACAAGAGATAAGACCACTTCTAGGAAAAAAAACTTCTCATGTCTCTAAACGTTACAAACAATGAACAGTCATTGCAGTTTCATTTACAATTGTATATAGTTCTTGTTTAAATATAAATATATTGCACTTATCTGACAGATTAGCAACGTGAGGACCACTGATCTGCAGAAATCATCAAATAGCAAAGAATAACCTTTATTTGGCTTGCATCTGCATCTGGACAATTGGGAACAATGTCAATCATCATCATTAAGTGACTTGTCAACCGGTGTTGGCAATCATGTTTTCCCACAGCTGATGATCTCCAGTGGCATTAATCAGCTTGTGTGCTGATACCTTTCCGTGCCATGACAAGAAGCTGTACAGAATCTTCTCTCCTGCTCTTCCTCTATCTCTTTTTCTACAAGTGTGTCACAACATGTTTCAGTTTTCCTCTTTGCATATGGCCTAACTAGCTGGCAGATGACTGACTTTAGCCCTGACTTTAGCCCTATTACATGAATTGGGAGTGAAGCCAGATCAAGCAAATCAGTGCCATCTTTGAGGTCAACAGAGGAGATTTCATAACAACCTCTTCATGGAGAGAGTAGAAAAATGGCTGCTGCACCAGAGGACTTTGCACGCATGGGAATGCCCAATGTACAATGACGTCATTTAATATAGTATAACATAATATAATGTCTGTCATATAACAACACATGTCAAGCTTACCTGGAACCAGTCAATCGTACAGCAATTTACAAGTGATGGAAATTTCCTCAGCCGGTTACGAAAGGCATCACCAATGGGACTCATTGCCAGGACAATGTGAAGCTGATCTCTCACTCGAGATATGAATAAATTGAACAGGGCAATCATTGACCCATCTGTCTGCTTTGTTTTATCTCTTTGTCTGAAAGTGAAAATGAATAAATTTAATGGTTTATAAAACAATGTATACATATAGTGAATGTAAACACAAAAGTTTCTTGCAATATGTTGCACGACTTATCACCTGGTATATTCCGCTGCATTTGTCTATTAGTTTAATTCAGACATCACTGGGATCCCACAGAGATCTGAAACCCCAGCAGAGATGCTACAGATGGTGTGGTTTACTGTCAGCACTAGAAAGGACAAAACGGAGTTAAGGCAAGTGTGTTATATTTGGAGCAACCAACACATAAATAGTGAACTACATGAAACAGAATTAGCTAAAGTTTCAATGTTTGTAGTGGTCTTTATGTTTCACAAACATTCCAAAAATGTGACATCTGCATGTCTATTTCCCATTACCAAATGATGTTACCTGTCAATAGTTCTCATTTTCTCACAGATCTCAGTTTTCTCATCTGCTGGGTATAGACTGAGGACTTCCCCAGCATTCAACATACCTGTCAATAGTTCTCATTTTCTCACAGATCTCAGTTTTCTCATCTGTTGGGTATAGATTGGGGACTTCACCAGCATTCAACAAGTTGTTGATGTCCTCCAGGAATGACTCTTGTTTGATCTGCATTAATGAACAAATTGAAAGAACAATGTTTTAATTTGTATTGTCTATACTTTTAATCAGAATGGTAGATAATAGGGAAACAAATCTCGCTTACACTCAGGAAATAAATTACCGTAGACTCCGAGGTAGACCAAGAAGATGGTGGAGAGATAATATATATACAGACCTACAAGCACTTGGAATCAACGACTGGCAAGAGAAGATCAACCAGAGAGACGAATGGAGACGGATTGTATCTGCAGCAAAGAACCTCAATGGCTCAGAACGCTGAAGAAGAAGAAGATACTTTTAATCACTTTTCAAAGTGAATATAATGTGATATTAACAATTATAAATGTGGAGTCAGCACTATCTGTAGAAAAATATCTTTGTGGCAATAACTTAACTGATGACATTTTTAGTCATTTAACAGTTCAGTTGTGCAGATGCTCTTTATCATCACTGCATCTCAGATATATCACTAGGGACTCAGATCGTCTCCACAAAGAATCCATCAGCTTACAGCAGCTAACTCTGCCAGCTCACTGTTGTGTTCTTGAGCTGCCTTGTTCAGGCCACCCTGATCTTCAGTCCAAACTTATGCATGCTAACTGTCAACATGGATTCACTTTGTTGAAAGTGCTCGTTTCAGCCCAACTCTGTAAGGCTGGTCATACTGTTGGTTCTATCTATTGACTGGCTCAGATTTTGGCAGAACCAGCCAGACTATCCACTCTTTCATTGCTCACAAATGACATCTGTATGCACTAGAAAGTGATAGCCTCCGCCACAGATATATTATTTATATTCATTAAAACATTATTCATCAAAACATTATGATCAGGACACAATAAAGCAATAAGTGTGGTAAACGATGCTGGTCATGTTTGGTTGGAAGACCTCTGAAAGATTTCAGTTATAACCCTTGTGTCTTTTCACATTCCGGTCACCTGAGCCCTGAAATGTGCTTGCATCCTCCGGAGGGAGACTAGTTTACAGACTTTCTTCCCAACCCAGTCCCCATCAGAGGGAGACTGGTGTACAGAAGTTCTTCCCAACCCAGTCCCCATCAGAGGGAAACTGGTGTACAGACTTTCCTCCCAACCCATTCCTTATCAGAGGGAAACTGGTGTACAAATTTTCCTCCCAACCCAGTCCCCATCAGAGGGAGACCGGTGTACACTTTCCTCCCAACCCAGTCCCTATCAGAGGGAAACTGGTGTACACACTTTCCTCCCAACCCAGTCCTCATCAGAGGGAGACTGGTGTACACACTTTCCTCCCAACCCAGTCGCAAAGAACTATTTCTATGTGGCCCTTGTTGCAGAGCTTTTCTTCCACCTCTCCAAGTGCAGGAACCAGTGCTTCAGCTTCATATCTGTGGGTAGGCATGATGCTCCTTGCAACATTAGCCAGACTGGGAATCTAGTCTGCAGATAAGCATGATGATCCTTGCAACATTAACCAGGTTGGGAATCTAGTTTGTGGGTAGACATGATGATCCTTGCAACATTAACCAGGCTGGGAATTTAGTCTGCAGATAGGCATGATGATCCTTGCAACATTAGCCAGGCTGGGAATCTAGTTTGTGGATAGGTCTGGGCCAATGTAAGTCCTGATCCTGTCATCTCTGTGAACCTATTTGTCATAAACACTGACCTGCTGAAATCTCATGTTCCATAAATACTGACCTCTTGATATGAGGGGTTCCACAAATACTGACTTCCTGATGTGTAGTTTTCCATAAATACTGACCTCTTAATATGTGGTGTTCCATAAATACTGACCTATTGATATGTTAGTTAGTTAGTTAGTCTTTCCTCTTGAGCCTAAGTCGGCGCATAGGGCAGAAGTCATAGCTCTCCATGTCTGGCGGTTCGCTGCTACCTGTTGTAGATCTGGATATGTGGTGTTCCATAAATACTGACCTCCTGATATGTGGTGTTCCATAAATACTGACCTCCTGATATTTGGTGATATTTTGATGATATTTGAACTGGAGCTCTCATGTTCACGCTCTTACCAAGAAAATAGCACAAAAAGTTTACCAACTTGCTAAAATTCAGCACTTCCTGGACGAAAGCACACGAAAAATATTCTATACATGCTATATCCAATCACATCTCGATTACTGTTCCACAGTTTGGGATGGTTGCCCTAAATCTAATTTAAAACGACTATGTTCTCTACAAAACCGAGCTATTCGTCTGGTTTCTGGCATAAAGCACGTTGAAAGTAATAATTTGTACAGTCATCTAAGACTTCTACCACTACAAAAGCGCTTCCTTTTCAACAAAGCCAAATTAGTGAATAAAATTATATCTCAAAATACCCCAGAGTATCTTCTGCCGCTGATTCAATCTAATGCAATGAACAGCAAGCGCCTAAATTTGTTACATGTCTCAAGGCCTAGATTGGACCTATACAAAACATGTTTCGCCTATTCTGGTGCTCACTTATGGAATCATCTGCCTCTAGATCTGAAAACTCCAATGAGTCCCTACACATTTAACCGAAAACTCTTTCAATACTTAATCCATACCGACTATATGCCACCATAATTCATTTACTGGTATAATTGTTCAGTATAATTGTTCATTATAATTGTTTAACTATAATTGTTCACTATATATGTGTGTGCGTGTGGGAGCGAGAGAGAGAGAGAGAGAGAGAGAGAGAGAGAGAGAGAGAGAGAGAGAGAGAGAGAGAGAAGTGGGTGTTAGAGAGAGGGAGAGAGTGAATGCGTGTGTGCGCACGTGCATGCGTGTGTGTGGAGAGAGTGATTGAGCGAGAAATGGTGGGGGAATGTGTCAGTGCATGCATTCGTACGTGTATGTGTGAGAGTGAGTGAGGGAATGTAGGCGTGCGTGCGTTCATGTGCATGCGTTCATGTGTATGTGTATGTGTGAGAGAGTGTGATTGAGAGAGTGAGTGTGTGTGTGTGTGTGAAGGATTGTGTGTTAGAGAGTTAGACAGTGGGAGAGTTGATGTGTTAGTGTGTGTGTGTGAGCGCGTGCATGCGTGTGCGTGTGTGTATATGAAAGAATACAGAGAGAGAGAGAGAGAGAGAGAGAGAGAGAGAGAGAAAGAGAGAGAGAGCTGAGCAGATGCATGTCATGTAACACGCATGTTATGTAACACGCGAATCCATATGTTTGTGTATTCTCATCTGTCATATTATCAGTTAAATACCATTTGATTTTATCATGCATAATATAAACTAATGTTCATTACTGTAGTTTGAGTGAGAGAGTCAGTGAGTGTGAATGAGAGACAGAACGAGTGAGCGTGAGAGTGAATGAGTGAGCGGGAGAGTGAATGAGTGAGCGTGAGAGTGAATGAGTGAACGGGAAAGTGAATGAGTGAGCGGGAGAGTGAATGCGTGAGAGTGAATGCGTGAGAGTGAATGAATGAGCGGAAGAGTGAATGTGTGAGCGTGAGAGTGAGGGTGTGTGTGTGTGTGTGTGTGTGTGTGAGAGAGAGAGAGAGAGAGAGAGAGAGAGAGAGAGAGAGAGAGAGAGAGAGAGAGCATCACTATTTTTACGTCACATACATTTTATGTACACATTTTTCTCCATGTTTAACATTTTTATGAGACTGCTCATGACAAGTGTCAGTGTATATGTGTGAGTAAAGTGTGGGAGTTTCTTCATACTAGTTTCAATACTAACGTGAGACATTTTGTATGTGTCTAGATGTGAGGAAGTGTGAGTGTATGTGGAGGATGTGTGTGAGTGTGGGGATATGTGTGGGTAGTGGGTGTGTGGGTGGGGGTATGCGTTTGGATGGGTTGGTTGGGGTGTGTGGGTTTTCGTGGGTAGTGGTATTTGTGGGTGTTGGTGGGATGTGTGGATGGATGTGTGGGGGTGAAATTAGGGGTGTTGGAATGGGTGTGGGGGATGTGTGTATGGGTGGAGGATATGTGTATGGGACGGATGCAGGGGATGTGTGTTTATGTGGGTGGAGATGTGTGGACGGTTTGAGGAAGTATGTGTAGGAGGCGGGGTTGTGTGGGTAGGGGATTGTGTTGGGTGGATTGGGGATGCAAGGGCGGGTGGGGAGAAGTGTATGGTGTGTAGGTTTGAGATAGTGTGCGGTGTGTTGGTGGGGGATGTGTGAATGATGTGTGGGTGGAGGGTATGTTTGTGGTGGTATGGGTGGAGGATAGTGTGTGGTGTGGGGGATGTGTGTGATGGGTGCGGGGAATGTGCGTATGGGTGGGGTATATGTATGGGTGAGTAGGGGATTGTGGTGGTTGGGGAAAGTATGTGGGGGAGTGTTGGTGGGAGATGTGTGTGTTTGGATGGGGAATGTGTGGGTGGGGGTGTGTGAGTGGCTTAGGGATGTGTAAGTGGGTGAGGAAGTTGTATGTGTCGGGGTGGGATGTGTGAGTGGGTGGAAGATGTGTGTGGGGTAGGGGTATTGTGATCGAGAGATGTTTGGTTGGGGGGGGGGGGGTGTGGGTGCGTAGTGGAGGATGTATGCGTGAGTGAGTGTGTGTTGGTGGACGGGTAGGGAATGCGTGTGTGGGTGGGGAGAGGTGTGTGGTGTGTTGGTTGGGGATATTGTGTGGGTGAGGTATGTGTGTGTGGGTGGGGGATTTTTGTGGTGTGTGAGTGGGGGTATGTGGGGTGGATGGGTAAGGGTATCTGTGTGGGTGTGGGTGTGGGTGGGAATATTGTGTGGTATCTGGGTGGGGGATATGTGTGTGGTGTGTAAGTGGGGATGTGTTGGTGAGGGATATGTGTGTGTGTGGTGCGTGGGTTGGGAATAGTGCATGGTAGGAGGTGTATGTGATGTGCGGGTGGGGGATTGTGTGGTGGGGGATTAGGTTAAGGCATGTGTGGGTGGGTGGAAGTTGTATGTGTGGGTGGTGGGGTGTGTGTTAGTGGATTGGGGATGTATGGGTGGTTAGAGAGATGTGTGTGTGTGTGTGTGTGGGGTGGGGGTAGGGATATGTCAGTTGGTGGGGATGTGTGTGTATGGTTTGGGAATGTGTGAGTGGATGTGCGATGTGTGGGTTGGTGGGGAATATGTTGTCGATGGAGATGTGGCTGGGGGATGGGTGGTTTGAGGTGTGGGTGGGGAGAGGATGTGTGGGGTAGTATGTGTATGTGGATGGGCGTAGGATGTGTGGGTTGGTGGGGGAATGTTTGTGGGTGGCGAGTGTGTTTTGGTTGGGGGATCAGGTGAGGGCAGTGTGTGTGGGTGGGGTATGTGCGGGAGCGGGATGGATCGGTTTGTGGGGTACGTATGTGTCCTTGGTGTGCGTGTGTGTGGGTAGGTGGGGGTGTTGTGTGGGTGGGGTGATGTATGGATAGGTGGGAGATGGGCTTCATAACATGGTAATTAGCCTTGTTTATGTTTACAACATTCATTTCACAATGTTTATTTTATCTTCCTATGTAAATGTATAATGCTCTTGATGAACGAAAGACGAGTGATTGGAAGGGCCGAATGTAAGACGGGCCTGCGCGCCCAATTTGTGACCCTAATAAAGTTGATTTGATTTGATTTGATTTGGTGTTCCATAAATACTGACCTTCTGATATGTGGTGTTCCATAAATACTGACCTCTCAATATGTGGTGTTCCATAAATACTGACCTCCTGATATGTGGTGTTCCATAAATACTGACCTCCTGATATGTGGTGTTCCATAAATACTGACCTCCTGATATTTGGTGTTCCATAAATACTGACCTTCTGATTGCCACATAGAGTTTAGACAGAATGACGTCATCGGAAAAGGCGGTAGAAAATCATATAGGGAAAACCCCACAAGAAACTAAGGAAACTGTTGGTAAAGAACACAAAGGACAGTGACGTCAGATATCAACAGGAAGGACATCGATTGGGAAGGTAATAGCAGGCCGAAAAATGCAAATATTGGCGATAGAATAGTGTTGGCACGTAAAGCAGTGGCTGCGATGAAGATATACAGGGATTGCTACAGAACGTTCGGGAGTACCTAGACTTATATCGTGCAGAGCGGCAAAGGAGAACTTCAGGCAGAATGACAGAAGGTCAAGTGAAGATTAATGAAAGGATGGTTGTTATTTAAGCAGGTTAGTTATTGTAGATTATCAACATGTTCCTATCAATAGATCATAGGCCCAGCCTGGCGGTAACAGGCCCCTAGGAATGGACTGTATCGATATCATTTAAACTTAACTGTGAACTGTCATTAAATGATATTCATATATAAGATCCAAATCTTCAACATGACAGTTGGCTTCGTCATTACCCTGCCGTTCCAGTTCTGAACTTTGCTCGTTTACTTTTATAAGTTGTGTCGAGCCGAAATTATTGATCGTGCTATTTGGACATTTTGCATGTAATTGTTATGAATGCTGGACATATAGCATGGCAGCCTTGGGGGCTCGTCCATATGCCTCGAAGTGCTATCCCTCTCACTTATAAGAAGTCATCCGAGGTATTGTTGAAATTTGGCTCGCCTCCAGAGTAAACAAAACACTCAACGTCAAACTGAAGTTGGCAACGAAAATTCACAGATGCTGCTCTGACGATAAGGCATTAAAATACACCTTTTTATTTGGATGTATCAACAATGTTGAAATACACAATTCTTCTACTCTATAGGGTGTCCTTAAGACAGGATCGGCACCTATTACGAGCAGCTCGAATTGCCATTCTCATATGTCCTTAACCTCTACCTCAGCGCTCATTCTGGTTTTCATTCCTGTGTTCGTTCATTCCGTGTCGTTATCTTCTAGGTACATTTATCTCGCTCCTGGGTCCATGGTCTTTTGATCCCAGCAAGTGACTCCTCCCATCGTCCACTTGAATATGAGCTACACCTGCATAAGAATATCCAATTCGCTCCACGACTCTCCTCAGAATATCCACACACGTCAGAATCCCAAGACGGTATCCCAGCGTAATCTTGTTTGTTGACGTCTGACGCATCTCCTTAGTTTCCCTGCGCACTCTATAATTGTACCATTCGGTGCATCTTTTAGGGAAGCTCCCTTCAGCCTTTCTCAGTCTGCTGTGTGTCAGTGACTGATATGTGGCATTATTAAATGCAACTGGTACCTGTTTATTTACTCACGTCCCCTTACTCCAGGTTTTGACCTAGAGAAGGACGCTTGTTCTTAGGGACAAATGAGGGACTGATCATTATGGTTAGTTAGTACAGCCTCCCCATGGGCTGTATACACGACATCTACCGTCGGGGTGAAGATTGGAGGGCGTGCCCGTTATATATTAATTTTTTTTATTTTGTGGGTAATCGATAGGTGTCCATAGCATCTTGCTAGTCCCATAAAAGTCATTGTGTCTGCACTGCTATGTGTCAGGTTAATTATCTTGATGTAAAAAAAATGATTGCATCATTTTAAAAGGGAGGGGGGCATACTGCCACATAGCGTTTAGACAGAATGACGTCATCGGAAAAGGCGGTAGAAAATCATATAGGGAAAACCCCACAAGAAACTAAGGAAACTGTTGGTAAAGAACACAAAGGACAGTGACGTCAGATATCAACAGGAAGGACATCGATTGGGAAGGTAATAGCAGGCCGAAAAATGCAAATATTGGCGATAGAATAGTGTTGGCACGTAAAGCAGTGGCTGCGACGAAGATATACAGGGATTGCTACAACGTGTCGCTACAGAACGTTTGGGAGTACCTAGACCTATATTGTGCAGAGCGGCAAAGGAGAACTTCAGGCAGAATGACAGAAGGTCAAGTGAATATTAATGAAAGGATGGTTGTTATTTAAGCAGGTTAGTTATTGCAGATTATCAACATGTTCCTATCAATAGATCATAGGCCCAGCCTGGTGGTAACAGGCCCCTAGGAATGGACTGTATCGATATCATTTAAACTTAACTGTGAACTGTCATTAAATGATATTCCGATCCAAATCTTCAACATGACAGTTGGCTTCGTCATTACTCTGCCGTTCCAGTTCTGAACTTTCCTTGTTTACTTTTATAAGTTGTGTCGAGCCGAAATTATTGATCATGCTATTTGGACATTTTGCATGTAATTGTTATGAATGCTGGACATATAGCATGGCACTGATATGTGGTGTTCTATAAATACTGACCTCTCAATATGTGGTGTTGCATAAATACTGACTTCCTGATATGTGGTGTTCCATAAATACTGACCTCCTGATATGTGGTGTTCCATAAATACTGACTTCCTGATATGTGGTGTTCTACAAATACTGACCTTTTGCTATGTGGTGTCCCATAAATAATGACCTCCATATATATGGTGTTTCATAAATAATGACCTCCATATATGTAGTGCTTCATAAATAATTACATCATCATCAGCATCATGTGCCATGTTGATAAGCATGAGCAGTCATAGTTCACCATCTCACACAATCATCAGAGTTTTGGTTCAAGTCTGTGTTCTTGTCATGTCTATGCCATGTGACAAATCTATTCAGATATTTATCTTTTTGCCTTCCATTTGCTCTTGTCTCACTAATGTTTATTAAACACCAATCTCACGACTGGCCAAAGTTATTGGTCATGAATACTGACTTCCCATCCTTTAAGAATTAAAACACTGGTACGCATATTTCCTTTTTTTTTTTTTTTTCTTTTTTAATCTGAAACAAATCCAAACCACCTGCCTCACTCGACGTTTCATGACCCACTCTAGTTATGATGAAGGTATTTACGGTATATCTGGTTGGGTTAAACTATGAACCCACAACAGAATATTTATCACCATCACTAAGAACCATTTCAGACACTGAAGTCAGCTATAATGAGTCTCCAACATGGTCTGTCCTGTGTCTAACACAAACACTTACCCTCCTACCCCCCTCCCCCAAACCCGCCTCCCTTCCCCCAGATATTTATAGTATGTATGATTACGGTATACACATTGTGTGATCTTTTTCACTACAAGCCTCAAACTAATTTATATAACTCATAAAAATTAACTCTGGGGATCTGTGACAAACATACACTGGTACAGATATTTTACGAATCTCTGAGCATGTCCATGCAAATAGTGAGTACAAGAAAACTGGCCAGAGTGAAACACAGCACACAAACAAGTCACACCAAGGTGAGATATAGTATGTGTACATTCATATGTGTACGTGTCATTTAGAAAATATACCGTGACATTAATATGAGCACGTCACACCAAGGTGAAATATAGTATGTGTACATGTCATTTGGAGAATAAACTGTGCCATGAATATGAGCCTGTCACACCAAGGTGAAATATAGTATGTGTACATTCATATGTGTATGTGTCATTTGGAGAATACACCCTGACATGGATACTGAGCTCGTGAGATGAGCATTTTGTGAAATGTGATTACAAAGTTGACAATGTGTGGTTATCTCGTCTCAAACAATCATCGCCACAAATAAGGCTACGGCTGCCTGCCACTATGAAACCTTCATTGTCTTGCCAGCACAAACATATTTATATCAGAAAATCAACATTTAATTTACCAGGCTGTCGATGTTAGAGCTAAAGTATGAGTTTGTATGTAACTTATGAACAGTGCACACACACATACACACACACACACACATAAAGTGATTAAATATCAGAAAATGGTGACCACCCGTAACCTTGTACCTCATTGTCCGAATCATCTGCGGTAAATTCATCTGTAAACATGAGATGTCGCAGCTTTCCAGACAGATGCATATTTCATGTTTTATATTGTCTCAAACTTCAGAGAGAGGGGTAGGGGTAGAGAGAGAAGGAGACAATCAGACAGAGGGAAAGAAAGAGACAGACAGACAGAGGAAGAGAAAATAAGACGGAGACAATGAAACAGACAGACAGACAGACAGACAGACAGACAGACAGACAGACAGACAGACAGACAGGCAGGCAGGCAGGCAGGCAGGCAGGCAGGCAGGCAGAGGAAGCAACAGAGAGAAAGAGAGTGACAGACAGGAAAGAGAGACAGAGAGAGAGACAAAGGGATAGTAAGACAGACAAATAGACGCAAACAATACATGCACACATATATATCTATTGTGTTACTAGTGTGCAATCAAACAGAACTAATTAGCTTCTTTCTATGATTGCATTTTTCAATAAGTCATTGTTCTGTGTTGAATATGTCAACAGATTGTTACCACGACACATGTACCTGACTTTAAAAAAAAAAAATCTTAAAAGTCGAGAGGATCAACTTTATTGCACCAGGTTTTAACCTATATGGCTCAGTCTCTATTCACAGGATGGCCTTCTGAAAGCGTCACACAAAGCACAAACTCTGTAGCTCCAGCAACGACCCACAGGAGTCTCCAAGAAAAATCTTTTGGCTAAGATCAAAGTGTAGTATCTGCATTTGATCTTGCCAGGGCCACCAACAGAGGCGGTCATCCTAATGACACACAGGGATGTGGGGATTTTTGGGGGGGGGGGAGGAGGGGGGCTATGACCCCTGAGGGAACCGTGAGTCCTTATAAAAATAAAAGTTCAAACATCTATGTAAATATGTGCAGTCTCTTGGGATTTTTATGTTCACTTGCCTCATACCCCACGTTTTCATTTCATGTTTTTGTTCTCTTTGCCTGCAAGTTTTCATGTTTATTATGAATTATTTTGAGGACCCTATCACGCACCTTGAGATGTACTGGTTAAAGTGTGCTAGCTGCAGGTTGTACACACCCACAGGCAGACACCCCATGGCTGATGTGGTCAGACCATCCTGGCTGCCTTTACTTCCCAGGGCAAGTCCGGTACGCATTTTAGGCTGGGTCAAACCGGAGTTGGGTCCATTTACAAAATCCACCTTGTTGGGGTCCACACATGATCTCAGGTCAGCAGGCAAGCATGCTGGCCAATTAACTGCTGTGGTTTCCATTTAAACTAAGCTCTATATATAGGATCTACATAAATTTTTTTCTAATAATAATCTGTTTGAAGATGTTGATTACATTACATGTTTCTGTTCTAGTTGTTACTTGACATGTTTCTCTTCTAGATGTTACTTGACATGTTTCTGGTCTAGTTGTTACTTTACATGTTTCTGTACCAGTTGTTCCTTTACATGTTTCTGTTCTAGTTGTTACTTTACATGTTTCTGTACCAGTTGTTAATTTACATGTTTCTGTACCAGTTGTTACTTTACATGTTTCTGTACCAGTTGTTACTTTACATGTTTCTGTACCAGTTGTTACTTTACATGTTTCTGTACCAGTTGTTACTTTACATGTTTCTGTACCAGTTGACTTTACATATTTCTGTTCTAGTTGTTACTTTACATGTTTCTGTACCAGTTGTTACTTTACATGTTTCTGGTCTAGTTGTTACTTTACATGTTTCTCTTCTAGTTGTTACTTTACATGTTTCTCTTCTAGATGTTACTTTACATATTTCTCTTCTAGATGTGACTTTACATGTTTCTGTTCTAGTTGTTACTTTACATGTTTATTTGTTGTTGCTACTTTATATGTTTCTCTTCTAGATGTTACTTTACATGTTTCTCTTCTAGATGTTACTTTACATATTTATGTTCTAGTTGTTACTTTACATGTTTCTGTTCTAGTTGTTACTTGACATGTTTCTCTTCTAGATGTTACTTTACATGTTTCTGTATCAGTTGTTACTTTAAATATTTCTGTTCTAGTTGTTATTTGACATGTTTCTATTCTAGTTGTTACTTGACATGTTTCTCTTCTAGGTGTTACTTTATATGTTTCTGTATCAGTTGTTACTTTAACTATTTCTGTTCTGGTTGTTACTTGACATGTTTCTGTTCTAGTTGTTACTTTACATGTTTCTAACTATATTGTTACTTTTTCCAATAGTTGTTACTTTAGATGTTTCTGAATTAGTTTGTTACTTTACATTATTTTAAATTAGTTGTTACTTTACATATTTTGGACTTAATGACTTAATGACTATTTTTGGACTTAATAAACAACAGCATAGGACTTGAAAGTTAAACTGGCACATACAAGTTACATATTGTAAAATGTGCTTGACAGAATTAGGCTGGCTATTTCCAATTACATAAAATAAATCACTAGAGACAAGACTGTGTACTTACTACACAAGATTGTTATTTCACTTTCTCATACAAACAAACAAAAACACTTGAGTTAGTCAAGGATGATGATGATGATGATGATGATGATGATGATGATGATGATGATGATGATGATGATGATGATGATGATTGTGAGAGATTAACAGCAAATGTGCAGACATACCTGGGTATCAGAAAACAGGAAGACAGCGTGGTTTTCTGTCTCTGTGGCTTTGCGAAGGATTCGTTTTAGATCTTCTCGCCATTCACTGGTGGTGTAACTTTTTGTAATTTCAACCTGGACAGACGGCAGAAACCTGATCATATTATATTATGTCAGTGGAGGTCAGCATGGCAGAATGGACAAGAGCGCTTGGTCTTAAACATCCAGTGTGTTGATGCTGAGGTAGCAGGTTCAACCCCTACACTGCTCAGTTGGGCTGAAATGTTGACTTCTCCTCCTTAACTTGGGGACATAAATTACAAGTACCTCAGAAGCCGGGGTAGATTCACCAGATTGCGAAGGATACGGGTAATAAGGAAAGCTAATCCACACGCAAAAATCAGTCCAGTGCACTAGAAGTATTAGCACGTTTATGGACTATGTTTGAGTGGAGAACAAACAAAAATATTAGATCAGTTGTGTTGTAGTGATTGTACACTTGTATAGCTCATTATCATAATCCAGTGGATTGTCCTCCACAGAGCTTTTCCCCCATAACATTCTTTCACAATTGCTTTCTATCATAAGCCACATGTCCTGCCCTCGTCGGTGTTGTGTGTAAATTATCCGTCACATCTTGAATCGATCTGGATTGTGGCCTTTTGCTTATCTGCTTTCTCAGTACACCTCCTTCTATAATGATTTTTTCCAAACATTCTGATCTTTTTAGATGCCTAAAATATTTGAATTTTTTTCAATTATTTTGTCTTAACCAATTTTCTTCAATATTGAGTTCTTGTTGTTTGAAACAAACTGAATATTTGCTTTGATTTTCACATAATTGTAAGATAAACTCTTTGAGAATATGTCACAGGACCACTATCGAATCACAAACAAAATATAAACCAAAGAATACCAGTAATATCACAAATCATTGCACAAAACAAATTATTTAACACTTTAAACATGATTCTTGCTCAATGGTGTTATCTATCTCTACTTGGCTCAGTTTGTTTATCACACACATCAAAAGAAGAAAACCCCATTAGAGCAAGGAAAAACATAAATATTAAGTAACTTTTCTTATTATATCTAAAAATTCAAAGATGTCCACACAAACACACAATCACATGCCGTTGACAGCAAGCTACTACTGTTTGGAGAATTGTGACCACTGTGTGGTAATTTCATAAAACATACAAATTGTTCATAAACTCATCAATTTTAGTAATTGCAAAGCAAGTGATTTAACTGTTGCCAGTGATAACCCTTCTCTTCTTTGCTGAGTATGAATACTGGTCAAGTGCACTGAGACAGGGAATGGCATTAAAACTAACCAGAATCTAGTACAAGAGCAAAATCAAGCAGCTTGTGAATCTTATATTAGGGTTTACGAGGGGAATCACTTCAGACCACTCTCCTATTTGTGAAATCAAGGCGGTCATGAGGAATTATGTGCAGACAAGAGGTAGCCAACTAAGAAACACAGAGAGAGAACTGTTATGGAACTGTTACACAGAAGTTGTGTAGAGAGGACTGTTATAGAACTGTTACACAGAAGTCGTGTAGAGAGAACTGTTATGGAACTGTTACACAGAAGTCGTGTAGAGAGAACTGTTATGGAACTGTTACACAGAAGTCATGTAGAGAGGACTGTTATAGAACTGCTACACAGAAGTCATGTAGGAGGACTGCATAGAACTGTGACACAGAAGTGAAGTCATGTAGAGAGAACTGTTATATAACTGCTACACAGAAGTCATGTAGAGAGAACTGTTATATAACTGCTACACAGAAGTCATGTAGAGAGGACTGTATAGAACTCTACACAGAAGTCATGTACAGAGGACCTTTATAGGACGCTACACAGAAGTCATGGGATGCCATGAAAATCAAGTCAGCTACCAAGAAACAGAACTATGTGAGAAAAAGGATGCTGTATCAAACAAGCACACATCTACTAAAAAAAAATGTTTTGCATATCCTTTACAGGACATCGCTGTCAACATCAGCATCTTTCAGCTGATTGTTGATTTCTTGGCAAGATTATGCTCAGTAGTTTGCCACTGCTTTCTGAGCGGCCGGCTCATTTATCCCGCAAGTCACCAGCGCGGGTAGAACAGCTTCCAATTCTCGCGCACTGCGAGACCCTGCGTGGATAAACGGGATTACGGAGAAAGTCATGTAACCCCTCGGCCAGAGAGACCGGTACACATCTACAAGGAATATGAAAATATTAGGACTGTCATGAGTGTGTGTGCTTGCGCGCGGGCATGCATGCATGTGCGTGCGTGCACATGCATGTATCTATGTGTTTTTTAATTTACAGATCTAACATAAACAAATTGTATTCAAACTGAATTCCTAAAATGACCACCTTAAATTAATAAACTGAGCACAGCAGGAATTTAATTGAAGGTAACAAGAAATTAACTGTAATGCTTGTTTTAATTTGCTGTTGTTGCTATCGATAAAGAGACACCTGGACTTCCATCATTCTGCCCAATCTGATGCGTTCAAATGCTCATCAGTTGTTGTCTTGATCCACATACAAGTGCTCCTTTTGTCTGTAGGCTAGATTATAATAACTCACAAAAGGTCACACAGGCAGAAGTGAGGTGAGAGTGCATGAACTAGACCCACCTGGAATATATCGTAGTCTGCCATGTGACAAGCCAGACGAGTCAGGGACTGCCGACCTGAGCCACCAACACCAACCAGAAGGGCATGACTTCTAGGCTGCTTGATGATTCTAGCAATCCTGCACACATGCTCAATGGCAAATCTGAAATCATGACACACATGGTTACATTCACACAACTGTGAGGCTAAGGGGTTATTGACGCAATTCATAATCTCACATATCGTGTCTGAAACACAGCTGTGGGCAATTTGGCAGCAGACTGCCTTGCGTTGATTTCCCATACAAAGGTATGTGTGCCTGTCATTCAGAAAGCAATGCCAAACTACCAAATGTAAACTTGCCAAGAAATCACAAGCAGCCAGAAAATGCTGGGGTTGACTGTAACGCCCTGTAAAGACTATGCAACTAAACTTTACATTCACACCCACAGGAGAGAGCTAGCCAGGTTCATTTGCTTGTACCACGTTCGAAACACAGCTACACGCGATTTGGCAGCAGACCATGTTGCGCCGATTTTCATACAATGGTATGTGTGTCTGTCATTCAGAGAGCTACTGAACTACTGAACGTAAACTTGCCAAGAAATCACAAACAGCCAAATAAATGCTAGCGTTGATTGCGATGTCCTGTAAAAGATATACAACTATTTTGTAAACAATTCTGAGTCCAGATCTGTTTTCTTATTATTATTTGTCCCCTTATCTCGCATTGGGGCATAGTCTCTCAAGCAACAAATGCCAAGCTCTGTCCTATCCCTAGCTATCTCTTTCAGGTCCCTCTATGACCTCTTCGTTTTATTCATTTCCATCTCTAATTCTCTTCTCCATGTGTTCTTAGGTCTTCTTCTATTTTGTTGGCCTTGTAGAGAGTGCCTGGTTATACTATTATGTTCTCTCAATGTATATCCTATCCAGCGCCAACATCTGTTCCTCGCCTATTGGTTCACTTGAATTTGTTGAGTTCTCTCCATGAGCTTCACAATGGTTGATTCTGTAATAGTATTTTAGTGCATCAAGTCTGTGCATGCACCAAATAATGAATGTTTATTGTTTATTAGTTAAGTGTATGAATCATTCTCCATGTTTCTGATTCCCACAGTAGTACCGATTGAAATCATATCTACAGGTTGCTTATGTTGCACAAACTAACACAGTGATTTGATCTCACTTATCACCAGTCACAAGCAGACACTGTACCTCTACATCACTCCAACCCTAGACCAATGATACTGTGGGTGTCAGTTGTTCACAGAACAGCCAGCTCATGGGAATACCAACCTAAACAAGACCAGGCTTAATGATGCTGTGGGTGTCAGCTGTTCACAGAACAGTCAGCTCATGGGAATACCAACCTAAACAAGACCAGGTTTAATGATACTGTGGGTGTCAGTTGTTCACAGAACAGCCAGCTCATGGGAATACCAACCTAAAAAAAAAACAGGTTTAATCATACTGGGGTGTCAGCTGTTCACAGAACAGTCAGCTCATGGGAATACCAACCTAAACAAGACCAGGTTTAATGATGCTGTGGGTGTCAGCTGTTCACAGAACAGCCAGCTCATGGGAATACCAACCTAAACAAGACCAGGTTTAATGATGCTGTGGGTGTCAGCTGTTCACAGAACAGCCAGCTCATCAGAATACCAACCTAAACAAGACCAGGTTTAATGATACTGTGGGTGTCAGTTGTTCACAGAACAGCCAGCTCATGGAAATACCAACCTAAACAAGACCAGGTTTAATGATGCTGTGGGTGTCAGCTGTTCACAGAACAGCCAGCTCATGGGAATACCAACCTAAACAAGACCAGGTTTAATGATGCTGTGGGTGTCAGCTGTTCACAGAACAGCCAGCTCATGGGAATACCAACCTAAACAAGACCAGGTTTAATGATGCTGTGGGTGTCAGCTGTTCACAGAACAGCCAGCTCATGGGAATATCAACCTAAACAAGACCAGGTTTAATGATACTGTGGATGTCAGTTGTTCACAGAACAGCCAGCTCATGGGAATACCAACCTAAACAAGACCAGGTTTAATGATACTGTGGGTGTCAGTTGTTCACAGAACAGCCAGCTCATGGGAATACCAACCTAAACAAGACCAGGTTCATTGGCTTCCTGCTCATGTTGTTGAACTCCTCAAGATAACCTTCAGTGATGTGCTGCAGGCTTTCCAGATCTCGCACTTCGACGTAATTACGAGAGTCTGACTTGGGATCAGCAAAGTCACAGTACATCAAAGAACGAAGATCATCCTCCGTCACCTGAAAATGTCACACAGACATATTTTGAACGCTAGCATAAACATAAAATACACTTTTAATTAAATGAGACCCACTAATTTCACCTTAATAAGCATGAAATATTTGTTTCCAGTATAAACTGAATGCAGGCTCTGTGGCGCAGTTCGTAATCCCGCATACTGCGTTCGAAACACAGTTGCGAGCAATTTGGCAGCAAACTACCTTGCATTCATTTTTTACAAGATGGTATGGCTGCCGATCGTTCGGAAAGCAATGGCAAACTGAATGGCATACTGAACATAAACTTGCCAAGAGATCACAAACAGCATAAAAATGCTGGGGTTGACTGTGATGTCCTGTAAAAGGATATGCAACTAACTTTTTTTTATATATATACCAAATGGGTAAGAGACTTTGTCTATTTACTCACAATTTGACCTTAATAAGCATGAAATATTAGTTTCCAGTATATACCTAATGTGCAAGAAACCTTGTCAATTTACTCACAATTTGACCTTAATAAGCGTGAAATATTAGTTTCCAGTATATACTGAATGTATAGGAAACATTTTTGTCTATTTACACACAATTTGTTAAAAAAAGCAAGTTACAGCCTTGTACCAGCCTGAAGGCATATTGGGCATGTGGTGATAGACCCATATTTTCAAAAACTACGTGGCACTCATGGGTGGTGTGGTCCGTTTTGCATCGGCCGCCTTTACTTTCCAAGACATTTCCTAGTACCCATTTTAGGCTGTTCGACCTGGAAGCTCAGATCAATTTTTTTTAAATTCTAATCCACCCCCTGCAGACTGAATCCCTGACCACCGTAAGCAAGCTAGTGTCTAGACACTACGCCACCACAACTCCCACTGTTCTATTTATTCACAATGATAAACTCCAAATTAGCTTTTTAGTCACTGTGACCGAATAACTACAGTGAATGTAAAAGAGTCTTAAAGACACATGAACAAGTCAATAGTTGTTCTTACCTAGGATAATTAATAACAGATGGTGGCAGGTGTGAGGTAGAAATCAGAAAGGGAATAAGAATGACTAAAGTCACATTCATTGTGGCCAGATTGTTTCCCACACCTGTACTTTGTATGCAAACACAAAAGCCAAACCTACCTTTCCATCATTGTCAGAGTCTAGATGAATGAACATGTCATCAAAATCTTCCTTCATCTTGTCCTTAATGATGTCACGTGTGACAACGAACAGCCAATTGCGATCGGCGTCATCAACCAGGCGATCGTAAAACACTCGAAACACCTACATTTATATTTTTAGAAGAGAAAAGTTGAAAAAAAATTTGGTGTGCATGAGGTTTTTAAAACAATGCATTGTCAAAAACATTTTCTAAATAGATTACTATTTTTAAAAAAACTGTCATTTACTGCCAATATTGTACCTTGCAGTGTATGTTGGGGGGGGGGGGGGGGTGTCTTGAGTCCGAGGAATTATGGCTGCCTGGCTAGTGCAGTCACCGCAAACTGTGCAGGTTAGAGTTTTCTTTTTGCCCCCGACAGAAAAAACTTCACACCTTACCGGGGATTCTAACCCAGGTCACCCGAAGGAGAATCCGGCATTCTAGCCCCGTGGCCAGCTGTCTTTTAGATTACTACATATACTAATAAGTGCAGAGTTAGTATTCATTTTCACTGACCCATTCCACAATTGTATTTCTCTCTTTGAACAATCTATATGTGATCTATTACTGTATGGATGATAACATTTACTGCATGTATGCCATTAGCTATAGTGGAAGGATAGTTGTAAAGTTGTCAATATTGAACCAGTTGTGGCCTCTGGGCTATGCTGAGTTGGTGTCTGTGTGATATAACATTTGAAGAAAAAAACAATTTATTGCCTGGCATATTTCGCTGTATCTCGTTACATGCAAACTACAGAAATAAATGCTACACAGACAGAGCTTCTTTGACTGTAAGCACAAAGTGATAGTTAAATGGGTTTCATTATAAGAAGATGCCAGACTGAATAATTATTTTGTAAAATTGTTGTTTGAAATAAACACAACCAAATCATTTGCATTCAAATTTATCTTTCAATTTTTTTATTGCAATTAAAAAAAAAATAAGTTTCAGCAAAACAAATGTTTGAAAATAAGTATACTATAGCTTACAATGATACTATTAACTTTAATTGATGGTATAACTATTTCATAAAATTGTTTTACATAAGCTCAACCAAATCATTTGCTTTAAAAGTATTTTCTCACATCTTTATTGACAGAAAGTATTAATTTATTGTTACAAGAAGTTTACATCAATGACAGCCCATTTTCATATTGAAATGTCCTCTTTTCTTCTACATTTGCTGATGTCATGTCTGTGAGTGGTTGTCTGGATGTGTGAATGAGTGTGCATCTATACATCAAATTTATGTGTGTGTGGGTGGGTGGGTGGGTGGGTGTGTGTGTGTGTGCGTGCGTGTGTCTGCATGTGTGTGTGTGGGTGGAGAAGATAAAATTTACAGAAACAAGTGTCTTGCAGTGCATCATTCAATCTGAAATTATTGTTTCTAAAAAAATGCAGCCATACTAGAAAGAGATTGTATCATGGTGGCCAAAACATAGATAATCTTATGCCTGACACAACAAGAGTGATGACAAATGAAAGTCTTGGTACAATACAATATGACGAAAAATAAAGAGAAGTCATATCTTTTAGAAAAATATTATTCTTCTACTAGCAGACATGTAAACATTCATTAATTGGTGCCTGCTCAGAACTGAAGGACTAAAGTGGTATGCACTGAACCAAGAGGTGAGGACACACATTGAGAACACCTGAGGATAGTATCACTAGAAAGTCCCTGGTCTATACCCCACAGGGCCCAGGAAACAGAGGGCGACCTAACACTCACAGAGGGGCGACTTAGAGACAGAGAAGAGTAAAATGGGGAGGATATGGAAGGAGTGACACAGACAGCAATGGATGGGACAACTTGGTACAAGATGGTAAGAGTCTATAGTCCAATGGGGAATAAAGTGCAGAAGAAGACGTAGAAATTCAAACTTACATATTCCCTCACTCAACATTTAAACTTACGTATTCCCTCACTCAACATTATTGCCTCATCTTTAATGATGAATGAATGTTAGAATTTTTTTTAAAACTAATACAAAGTTTTGCATTGATTACTTTTCAATACCAGAGAGGAGCTTAACATCTTAGCGGCTGGTGCACTTGTCTGCTGGCCCTGTGTTTTGAACACAAGAACCTCAAGATCGGATATATTCAAGAGCAAATAGCACAGGATCTGATCCAACCTTGTAAAATGTGTACCAGAACATGTTGTCAAAGGGTCAGGTGGCAGTGTGAAGCTGACCACATCTTCTATCCTGTGTTATTTGGTCAAAATATGGGCCCACCACCAAATTCTCAATATGTCATGATCCAAACAACACATGACACATTTGTTGGTGTTTCAATAGACAAAATGCTTCTCTTTATTTCTTTTGTTCCAGCCGATGTTACATGTCCTATCTCATTTTTTAAATGTATATTTTCCCAATTGTACCTTCTTCTGTCTCATGCTTTTATTATTTTTAACTCATGTATATCCAATCATATATCAGTTACAGTTACAACTGCTTTAGGTAGACAGAGTCACAGTAACAATGGTCTGGGACAGACCAGCTGATGGGCCCATATTTGTGAGTCCAATATTTCCAGCCATCCATGATTCTTCTACTGCTGTCTCTTATCTCCCAGTGAAGCACAGACCCTCAACCAGCCTACACCACTACCTCCTAGCTTGTCTATCTCTGCAACTCCCTCCATGCCCTCCACATTTGATTCGTCTGTCTCTAATACTCTTCTTCATGCTGGTCGACCAGTATCCATGTGTAGTATTTATTTATTTTTTTTTAAATAAGGGCTCGCAGTTCCCCCAGAGGCCAGAGCCGCCCCATCAGGTCCCCATATCCCTGTGTGCCATTCAGTTGACCGACTCTGCTGGTGGCCCTGGCAAGATAAAGTGCAGATACCACACTGTGATCTTAGCAAAACGGCTGAGAAGCGATAACTATTATCACCTTCTTTTTGTTTCACTATTATAGTTATGTATTATGTCGATTTGTAACCCACTGGTGACTTCTATTTGATAATGTGTTATGTCCCTTTGTAACTCACTGGTAACTTCTATTTGACAATAATGTTTTATGTCCCTTTGTAGCCTACTGATAACTTATATTTGATAATGTGTTATGTCCCTTTGTAGCCACTGTTAACTTCTATTTGATAATGTGTGATGTCCCTTAGTAGCCTGATAATGTGTTATGTCCCTTTGTAGCCCACTGGTAACTTCTATTTGATAATGTGTTATGTCCCTTTGTAGCCCACTGGTAACTTCTATTTGATAAATGCTTGGGAAAAGTTTACCCTTAAATGTTATCTTACTCTAGGCCCAATAAAAGAAAAAACTTTGCATTCTTAACAAGTGAACACGCTTGTGCTGTACCATACAAGCCTCCTGATAACTGTATATAAACCATGATATCACAAGTAGAAATGAATTAGCAATACCTCATGCAGCCACAGCTTCTTCATTGATGTGAGGTCTTCCATTGTTTCAGGAGTTGAGAGGAGCACTCCCTGGATGACCCTGCAGAAGTCTCGCAGGTTAAACAGGTAATGGGATTTGGCAGGGGTGGGCAGGAGGTTCTGTAAAGCTTGTTTGTAGACCTCCAGTGTCCCCAGGACAATCTGTTCTGCGCAGGGTTTAAACTCGTTGCTAAAACCTCTGTAGGCAGAACAATAAACATGTTTAGTGACAAATATATATATCATTATCGTGTGCTGTGTCGATAAGCATCGGTGGTCATGTTTCGCTATCTCACACGATCGCCAGAGTTGTGGATCAGCAATGTGTTCTTGTCTCGACCATGCCACGTGGTCAAGCCATCCAGATATTTACTTTTCTGCCTTCCCCTTGATCTTTTGCCTTTAATCTTACTAGTTGTCACTACGTTCTCTAGTTTATTTCTTCTCATAAAGTGACCAAAAAATGTTGATTATCTACATCTAATTTCTCCAATCAGTTTATGGTTTTAATTTGCTTCTTATAGGATTTGGTCATTGATTTTTCTGCCTGTCCATGATATTCTTTGCATTTTCCTCAGAACCACATTTCTACAGCCATCAGATGTTTTTCAGCTTATCTACTCATAGTTCACTTCTCACATCCATACAAAAGTATAGGTTCTAATCTGTTTGACTGACAAGTATATTTATATCTCAAGTGTTATTGTATTACATCTGCTCTTACTTGAATAAGAGTTACAGTAACAACTCTTTGGGATAGAAACAGTTAAAGTAACAACTGCCTGGGATAGAAAGAGTTAGTGTTACAACTGCTTGAGATAGAAACGGTTAAAGTAACAAGTGTTATTGTATTACATCTGCTCTTACTTGAGTAAGAGTTATAATAACAACTGCTTGGGATAGAAACAGTTAAAGTAACAACTGCCTGAGACAGAAAGAGTTAGTGTTACAACTGCTTGAGATAAAAACAGTTAAAGTAACAAGTGCTTGGGATTGAGAGAATTAAAGTAACAACTGCCTGAGATAGAAAGAGCTAATGTAACAACAACTTTGGACAGAAACAGTTAAAGTTACATATTCTTGGAATAGAAACAGTTAAAGTAACACCGGCTTGGAATAGAAAGAGTTAAAATAACAATTGCATGGTCAGAAACAGTTAAAGTAAATACTGCTTGGGATAGAAAGTTAAAGTAACAAATTATTGGGATATAAACAGTTAAAGTAACAAATGCTTTGGATAGAAACAGTTAAAGTAACAACTGCGTGAGATAAAAACAGTTAAAGTAACAACTGCTTGGGATAAAATGAGATTTATCTTGAGATAGAAAGAGGCAATAAAATGTGTAATCTGTTGTTTGAGTTCTCTTTGTTCAAATTTAAATGTGGAAACATTGCTTTGAAATATAATAGTGAGAGTATCAACTTTCAGCAACACAATACTATCAGTGTTTAATATAATATAATATAATATAATATAATATAATATAATATAATATAATATAATATACACAAATTGGGTATGTGTGTATTTTGTTGACTTGTACAGCTGTGATTGGCATAATGTAATGGAGTTTATGTCAGTAGGTTGACAGGTGCGCAGAAATGACAAGACACCACAGTTGTTGGTATATACCTTGCACTGATATGCCAGTCCATGATGCTCTTGAAGATGGTCACCATGGTTTCATCGTCAAACTCATTGATGGTGACAGTGTTCAAATGGCGTAGGAATCTGGGAGTGATAGGGTTGCGGCCACCACCTAGAAGTAATAAGTATTGTTAAGCTTCTCAAATAGGAAGTGAAACAAGTGCATTATGGTCATTTGTTTTCATTTTTATAATTACGTACAGTCACAACAGCTGCTCACCGTATTTGCTGAATACATGAAAATATGAGAAATCGGGTCTGCTACTGAGAACACTGGAAGGCAACATCCAGAGAGAAAGTAACAGTGGATGTCTCTGAAACAACTACAGTCTTAGATGAAGAGAACAGAAGAGATTATATGAATTCAACACCAGTCTTCAGATGACTAACCTGATGATGATGATGATGATGATGATGATGATGATGATGATGATGATGAGGAGGAGGAGGAGGAGGAGGAGGAGGAGGGGGAGGATGAGCAGGAGGAGCAGGAGGAGGAGGGTGGTGATGATTATGATGATGACAATGAGGATGATAATGATGAGGATGATGCTGATGATGATGATGAGGAGGAGGATGATGATGAGGTAGAGGGGGATAATGATGAGAAGGATAAGGAAGATGATGATGAGAAGGATGAGGATGTTGATGAGTGGAGAATGAGGATGATGATGAGGTAGAGGATAATGATGAGGAGGATAAGGAAGATGGTGACAAGGAGGAGGAGGATGATGAGGAGGGGGAGGAGAAGGATGATGAGGAGATTGATGAGGAGGAGGAGAAGAATGAGGAGTAGGGGGATGATGATGAGATGGAGGATGATGATGATGATGATGATTATATGAGGAGGAGGAGAAGAATGAGGAGTAGGGGATGATGATGAGATGGAGGATGATGATGATGATAATGATTATATGAGGAGAATGATGATGATGAGGATGATGATCAGGATGATAATGACGACGGACTAGCTTCTGGCATTTGCATATAGAATGAAATTAATTTTATGCAAAAAAATGAGACAAATTAAGACAGTACACAGGTGACAATGGTAGGGTGTCAGGGTGCTATTGTAATGTTGTTCATGTTCCTGTAACAGTCTCAGCAATACTTCTTGCATTCCACCAATCACAGAACTGCATGGCTGATCAGCCACTTGTGCATTTATTCAATCTACACATTCTTATATACTGGAAACATGTTCAACCCCAAGATTTATTTATAAACAAGAGCAGTTCTCAAACCTGGTGGGCCCATGGCTCCCACAAACTGAAGATCGATCAGTTTGATGCTGGATGTGTCTTTGAGGTCATACCAGTTCCAGTGATCAAGCCACTGTCTCAGAAGTTCTATAGGAGGTTGAGCACCGTAAGTTTCTCTCATGGGCATGTTCAGGTCATCAATGAAGACTACCTTCAGAGTGGAAACCATGAAACTGTTACCATAGAAGAAATTAACACTAATCTAAATGAAACAATGAAACTGTTACCAAAGGAGAAATTAACACTAATCTAAAAGATACGACACTGTTACAATAAGATAAATTAACACTAATCTACATGAAACAATGAAACACTCGACAATCTCACTCCAAGTACTCAGAAAACTTGTTCATGAGCAGTTGGATTTACAAATAAGGGAAGAGATAGCCGGTCTCATGCTAACCCTCCTTGGTCACACCTCTTAGGAAGTTTTGGTAGGTTACAGTGTTACTGTTCTTTGCTTTCCTTATGGGCCCGGGTCACACTTGAGTAATATAAGTGTTATAGGTGCATTTAACTATTCCAGGATTAGTGGGCTCACTGATAACACAAATTCACTATTTGGTCTATTTGGATTCTCTACTGGCACCTTGCCGTCTTGACAGACTTGTTACATTGTGCCTCAAAACAGGCATAATAACTACAACCCATGGTGGTTGGTCCAGGGATGGAGTTATACCTCTCAACAGCACAAAGCCCAGGCTTAATTGTAGAGACCATGAGTTGCCCATGCAGCATGATCCCTCTCTCTGCCTGCCTAGTTTACTCAAGAGGAAAGGTAACACTAATGCATCTGGAACAAGATAAGCTGCAGAAGCTGCTGGATCAGCAAAGCAATGCTCTAACTGTTCACCTTTCAGAACTTTGATCCTAGACCAGTTACCAACCAAAGTTTAGGGCTTGGTCTAGAAGAGAATGAGAAATTCTATCATTGTCTTAGCTCGATGCAGTGAGGCGCCTAAGTGCATCTTCGAAAGGGAAGAGGGTGGGCAAAACACAAGTGTGTGGGTAGTTTAGGTAACTGAATATTGCTCTTTAAAAAAGTTGTTATAACAGAAATGTTAGATATCATGTGTTGACTGTACCAGCCTTTCCAGGTGGTCCTTAGAAATGTGTTTGTGCTTATTATGCCATAGGAACTTAACATACCATTTTGTTTCATTTGATATGAGTATTCACCAGAACTGGTAGTGAATTCTGCACCTGCACACAGCAAGGTATTCAGGCAGGACTCACCTGTCCTGACAACTGCAAACATCTACGTGGATGTGAACATCAAGGGAGAATCATCGCATTATCATCCCATGCTTAAGTTTATAGGCAGGTCACAAATCAGAAATGTGTGGTGTGACATGTTCAGAAGCAACTACCAGTGTTCATAAGAATAGCAACTTTTTGGTCTGAATAACCCGACATGACAATTGTTGTGGACAGACATCAAGAGCTGGCATTCAGTAATAACAGGTCCAAGACATGACAATCCTTGTGGACAGACATCAAGAGCTGGCATTCAGTAATAACAGGTCCAAGACAAGACAATCCTTGTGGACAGACATCAAGAGCTGGCATTCAGTAATAACAGGTCCAAGACAAGACAATCCTTGTGGACAGACATCAAGAGCTGGCATTCAGTAATAACAGGTCCAAGACAAGATAATCCTTGTGGACAGACATCAAGAGCTGGCATTCAGTAATAACAGGTCCAAGACAAGACAATCCTTGTGGACAGACATCAAGAGCTGGCATTCAGTAATAACAAGTCCAAGACAAGACAATAACATGACAATCCTTGTGGACAGACATCAAGAGCTGGCATTCAGTAATAACAGGTCCAAGACAAGATAATCCTTGTGGACAGACATCAAGAGCTGGCATTCAGTAATAACAGGTCCAAGACAAGACAATCCTTGTGGACAGACATCAAGAGCTGGCATTCAGTAATAACAAGTCCAAGACAAGACAATAACATGACAATCCTTGTGGACAGACATCAAGAGCTGGCATTCAGTAATAACAGGTCCAAGACAAGACAATAACATGACAGGAGCCAGTCCGTTGAGATTGACGTGTTAGTTTACAATTCTGGGGTTGGAATAGGGGCAGACACCTAACACCTTAGTTCAACAGGACCTAACGTGTGAACCAGCCACGGCAGAATGGGAGATAAGAGGGTCAGCCAGACCCGTCTGAAATAACACATGCGGTAAAAGTCCAGACATTGGGGAGACGGGACAACGTCTGTAGTTGCCACCCCAAAGGAGCAATTAGGACCAGATACTTAACACCTCACTGCAATACAGCGGCAAAGTAGGAACACATGGCTGACACATTTCTGATAGCAACCAAGGAAGGCTTGTGTTAACCGCAGATGGGGATGTAGTTATGACGCAACGTCTATTGCATCGCTAGCGAAGCATGTTTCATTGTTTCAGACATGCGGCAAAACATCGGTCAATTTGATTGGCAGATGAAACTACCCTTCACAGGAAAGGAGGAGGGGTGAGAAGAGTTTGGGACGTAATCCATCCCGTCATTGTACATGGACAAATAGGTGGAGTTAATTAATAGGGGATATATTAATTAGCCAACGTGAAAACTAGCCAGGGATGAAGAGAATAAAACTACATGCATGGCCAGCAAGACTTCAGACGCAAATTCACAATAGCATTCTTAGGATACCTACTGGAGAAATATTAACATTTCATTCTGTTGGACTTCTGTACGAAGTCGTATGACAGGATTTCCTAGCTATAACCCAGGTAATACCATTATTCTGAGTTTGTCTGCTAGTCTGAAGGCCTTATAGTTTCTTGTTTCTGTTTATTCTCCAAAACTTTACACTCGTGGATTTTCTTTGTACTTAATGTTCCAGTTTCTAGATTTACTATTACACTGTGAACTTTATTTTCTTCTTTCATTCACCACTTGGTTGTCTGATTTGTTGTATGTGATAATTTGGAGAAATCCATTATCCAAGCTACATGAGCGTGTGGCTTATGCATGTACAGGAGATACATTTAGATTCATCCTGTATGATGTTAAACATTGGGGAGACTGACTACTTAGGAGAAATTCCTGAGAGCTACCAGTCTCTTGATAGCGTCCAATTAACATTGATTATTTGGACCAACACTTTGAGTGCCTACCAAGATTGTGGGGAAACCACTTGGTTTGAGGAATGGCACCAGTTCACCTTGTCTGCATGATGTCTGCATGAGGACAGACATGACTTAGGACATTCAATATCCCAGACAGATTCAGGGAAGGCATTTAATGTTCGACAGGACTGTGCGACCAGCCCTTCCGACAAGACAGTATGAATGAATCAGATAGGGAAAGAGTAAGTGAGGTGAACTTATATGGGAAACACCCCATTACATAAATGTATGTGATGATGTATGTTTTGAGCTATAAATGTTCTAAATGGTTTTATGAATATTTACATATATATTTATTTAGTTAGAACTGATATATGTTTATGTAACATGCCATCATCTATCATCATTTTTTTTTTTTTTTTTCCCGCGTTTCCATCCTGTTTCAGGATATTGCGGTCAACACCAGCATCTTTCAGCTGCATGTTGATTCCTAGGCTAGATTACGCTCATCAGCACGCCACGACTTTCTGAGCGACCGGCTCCATACTCTCATAAGTCACTTTTGCGATTCGAACCACTGCTAATTCTCGTCGCGTCACGTGACGAGAGTATTCGGGGTTAGCGGAGAAAGCTGCTAACCCCTCGGCCACGAAGCCGGTATCTATCATCATACCATCATATATTATGACTTGAATGTATGTTTATATGAATGTATAGACATATGTGTTTGAGATGTGTAGACGTAGATACTACAACAGGTCCAAGACAAGATAATAACATGACAATCCTTGTGGACAGACATCAAGAGCTGGCATTCAGTAATAACAGGTCCAAGACAAGACAATCCTTGTGGACAGACATCAAGAGCTGGCATTCAGTAATAACAGGTCCAAGACAAGACAATAACATGACAATCCTTGTGGACAGACATCAAGAGCTGGCCTTCAGTAATAACAGGTCCAAGACATGACAATCCTTGTGGACAGACATCAAGAGCTGGCATTCAGTAATAACAGGTCCAAGACAAGACAATCCTTGTGGACAGACATCAAGAGCTGGCATTCAGTAATAACAAGTCCAAGACAAGACAATAACATGACAATCCTTGTGGACAGACATCAAGAGCTGGCATTCAGTAATAGCAGGTCCAAGACATGACAATCTTTGTGGACAGACATCAAGAGCTGGCATTCAGTAATAGCAGGTCCAAGACAAGACAATAACATGACAATCCTTGTGGACAGACATCAAGAGCTGGCATTCAGTAATAACAGGTCCAAGACAAGACAATAACATGACAATCCTTGTGGACAGACATCAAGAGCTGGCATTCAGTAATAACAGGTCCAAGACAAGACAATAACATGACAATCCTTGTGGACAGACATCAAGAGCTGGCCTTCAGTAATAACAGGTCCAAGACATGACAATCCTTGTGGACAGACATCAAGAGCTGGCATTCAGTAATAACAGGTCCAAGACAAGACAATCCTTGTGGACAGACATCAAGAGCTGGCATTCAGTAATAGCAGGTCCAAGACAAGACAATAACATGACAATCCTTGTGGACAGACATCAAGAGCTGGCATTCAGTAATAACAGGTCCAAGACAAGACAATCCTTGTGGACAGACATCAAGAGCTGGCATTCAGTAATAACAGGTCCAAGACAAGACAATCCTTGTGGACAGACATCAAGAGCTGGCATTCAGTAATAACAGGTCCAAGACAAGACAATAACATGACAATCCCTGTGGACAGACATCAAGAGCTGGAATTCAGTAATAACAAGTCCAAGACAAGACAATAACATGACAATCCTTGTGGACAGACATCAAGAGCTGGCATTCAGTAATAGCAGGTCCAAGACAAGATAATCCTTGTGGACAGACATCAAGAGCTGGCATTCAGTAATAGCAGGTCCAAGACATGACAATAACATGACAATCCCTGTGGACAGACATCAAGAGCTGGAATTCAGTAATAGCGGGTCCAAGACAAGACAATCCTTGTGGACAGACATCAAGAGCTGGCATTCAGTAATAACAGGTCCAAGACATGACAATCCTTGTGGACAGACATCAAGAGCTGGCATTCAGTAATAACAGGTCCAAGACAAGACAATCCTTGTGGACAGACATCAAGAGCTGGCATTCAGTAATAACAGGTCCAAGACAAGACAATCCTTGTGGACAGACATCAAGAGCTGGCATTCAGTAATAACAGGTCCAAGACATGACAATCCTTGTGGACAGACATCAAGAGCTGGCATTCGGTAATAACAAGTCGAAGACAAGACAATAACATGACAATCCTTGTGGACAGACATCAAGAGCTGGCATTCAGTAATAACAGGTCCAAGACAAGACAATCCTTGTGGACAGACATCAAGAGCTGGCATTCAGTAATAACAGGTCCAAGACATGACAATCCTTGTGGACAGACATCAAGAGCTGGCATTCAGTAATAACAAGTCCAAGACAAGACAATAACATGACAATCCTTGTGGACAGACATCAAGAGCTGGCATTCAGTAATAACAGGTCCAAGACAAGACAATCCTTGTGGACAGACATCAAGAGCTGGCATTCAGTAATAACAGGTCCAAGACATGACAATCCTTGTGGACAGACATCAAGAGCTGGCATTCAGTAATAACAGGTCCAAGACAAGACAATCCTTGTGGACAGACATCAAGAGCTGGCATTCAGTAATAACAAGTCCAAGACAAGACAATAACATGACAATCCTTGTGGACAGACATCAAGAGCTGGCATTCAGTAATAACAGGTCCAAGACAAGATAATCCTTGTGGACAGACATCAAGAGCTGGCATTCAGTAATAACAGGTCCAAGACAAGACAATCCTTGTGGACAGACATCAAGAGCTGGCATTCAGTAATAGCAGGTCCAAGACAAGACAATAACATGACAATCCTTGTGGACAGACATCAAGAGCTGGAATTCAGTAATAGCGGGTCCAAGACAAGACAATAAAATGACAAATGAACATACTGCTTTTTTGCCCAGAGGAGGTCCATAGACACCCTTTCTTCTCCTGTCCAGCTTGGACATGATCATGTTCTGTGTCTGACTGGCGCTGGTCTGGGCGGAGAAGTTGATGATGTTCGGTTTGTACATCTCTTTGTCCAGCTTGGTCAACAAGAAATCCTGCAAGGCAAACAGTAACAACATGACATTTTATTTCATTGACACCAAACTAGTAATTAATTAATGTACCACACTTTGTGGTCGACCTGTTCCGTGGTGAAGGGGTTATGGATGCAGTTCATAATCCTGCACACCGTGTTCGAAACAAAGCTGCGGGCAATTTGGCAGCAGACCGTCTTGCATGGTTATTTATGAAATGGTATGGGTGCCAGTTGTTCAGAAAGAAAAAGCAAACTACGGAACGTAAGCTTGCCAAGAGATCACAAAAAGCAAATTTTAAAATGCTGGGGTTGACTGCGATGTTCTGTGAAGGATATGCAACTAACTGTAACCACAATTCATGTGTAAGATGGATATCATGGTAAAATAAATTACAAATGGTGTCCTGAAGCAGTTTCTTGCTATTGGTCTATGATCCCATTTTAAACTTCAGAAATCATGGAGGAACCGGTGGCCAATCTTTCCTCAATTTTTCAGATGATAAGCCCAGGTGCCAAACCTGTTTCCAATCCTGCTCACTACATTATCAGCTCAGTTCACTATCAAATTTGCTAAAGCACCTGCTGGACAATTCATGTGTAAAACGGACATCAAACTGGTGTAATCAAGCAATAAATAAAGTATCACAGTTCATGTGTGAATTCGACATCGAGCTGGTAATCAAGTAATAATTAATGTATTACACTTCCTGTGTAAAGTGGATATCAAGTAAGTTAGTTAGTTAGTTAGTTAGTTAGTCGAGGTTCCAACTTCACGGCAACGGGTCGTCCCCATTATGCTCCATTCCTGTGCCAGTGAATATCACACAAAATGCTCCCCACTGTCCATTGTGAAAAGTGGAATAGGCAGGAGTCTCGGCAATCCAACAGCCTGCACAGGTACAATGTGCATAATGCCGCCGCCAGAATACCAACACAAAATTAATCCATGAAAACCACAGTTCCTCATTGATGGACTCGGCAGTCACCAGAAAGACCTCATTGACCTGGGTTTTCTCACATGGCTCGGTCTTTTACCGCAGGGCGACCCACCGAAAGTGTTGCATAAAGCACAAACTCCGCAGCTTCAGTGCCAACCCTCGGGAGTCTCCTGAAAAATGCACTCGTGAACCGAAAAGGCAACTCAGTCAATTCAGCAACAGCCGGTAGCCATTGTTCTGAACATGCAGGTCACTGTACAGTCTGTACAGGACAGATGTAAAAGCATTCCACCCACATTTCACAGCTCACAGTGTCACCTACGCCCTCACTCAGTAGTAGGGCGACGGAACCATGTACTACCAGTCCAACATGAGGAAAATGTGATTGCAAACCGTAGCTGCAAGCATAAACATGCCACAGGCCTTAATGGTTCAACGTCTAACCGCCATGTTAGCGACCAGAAGACGGATATATCAAGTAATAATTAATGTATCACAATTCATGGGTAAAATGGATGTCAAGCTGGTAATAATCAACATATTCTGTACCAAACAAAAAGAAAATTTGGACCACACACAAATGGATGGTGAAAAATGGGAAGTAGGGGTGTGACACAGTTATGACTTAAAAGATTGTTAATATGGTAGCAGACATGTTGTATTATATCTCAAATTAAAGGGGATGGCATAGGGAAAACTACTGTATATAAGCCCATGGCAGATATGGCAAGTTGGTAAAGACAATTAATCATCCCCTGGCACTTACTCAGTTAATGCATAACAGTTCATGTGTAACACTGACATCAGAAGGCAGATGTGGCTGAGAAGACTCACTGTCTGTTCTGATCACAGTTCATGTGTAACAATGACATCAGAAATGAGATATTGGTGAAAAGATTCAGTGTCTGCTCTGATTACAGTTCATGTGTAACATTGACATCAGAAATGAGATGTGGGTGAAAAGATCCAGTGTCTGCTCTGATTACTGTTCATGTGTAACATTGACATCAGAAATGAGATGTGGGTGAAAAGATTCAGTGTCTGCTCTGATTAAAGTTCATGTGTAACATTGACAATGGGTGAAAAGATTCAGTGTCTGCTCTGATTACAGTTCATGTGTAACAATGACATCAGAAATGAGATGTGGGTGAAAAGATTCAGTGTCTGCTCTGATTACAGTTCATGTGTAACAATGACATCAGAAATGAGATGTGGGTGAAAAGATTCAGTGTCTGCTCTGATTACAGTTCATGTGTAACAATGACATCAGAAATGAGATGTGGGTGAAAAGATTCAGTGTCTGCTCTGATTACAGTTCATGTGTAACATTGACATCAGAAATGAGATGTGGGTGAAAAGATTCAGTGTCTGCTCTGGGCTCAAAAGTTAACTGGTTCACTCCTGCCATGGACTGGACTAACAATTTTTATAAACCCCATTTGGTTTCAACTGATATAATACATTCCCTTAATCTCTTGGGCTCTTTTGTAAGGAGGTCAGATACCCATAGCAGTGCCAGAAGTGGACGACAGAAGGACACCATTGTTGTACATCCTCTGGAAGACTTGACTTTTAACTCTGAAGGCCAATGCAGTTTCATTTAGATCACCTGAGCCCAGAAAACGGCTTGCATCAACTGAGTGAGGCTATTGTAGTCACTTTATTCCTGAACCTGTATCATCTGGACTGGGACCATCAACTTTGCATCAACTGAGTGAGGCTATTGTAGTCACTTTATTCCTGAACCTGTATCATCTGGACTGGGACCATCAACTTTGCATCAACTGAGTGAGGCTATAGTAGTCACTTTATTCCTGAACCTGTATCATCTGGACTGGGACCATCAACTTTGCATCAACTGAGTGAGGCTATTGTAGTCACTTTATTCCTGAACCTGTATCATCTGGACTGGGACCATCAACTTTGCATCAACTGAGTGAGGCTATAGTAGTCACTTTATTCCTGAACCTGTATCATCTGGACTGGGACCATCAACTTTGCATCAACTGAGTGAGGCTATTGTAGTCACTTTATTCCTGAACCTGTATCATCTGGACTGGGACCATCAACTTTGCATCAACTGAGTGAGTCTATTGTAGTCACTTTATTCCTGAGCCTGTATCATCTGGACTGGGACCATCAACTTTGCATCAACTGAGTGAGGCTATTGTAGTCACTTTATTCCTGAACCTGTATCATCTGGACTGGGACCATCAACTTTGCATCAACTGAGTGAGGCTATAGTAGTCACTTTATTCCTGAACCTGTATCATCTGGACTGGGACCATCAACTTTGCATCAACTGAGTGAGGCTATTGTAGTCACTTTATTCCTGAACCTGTATCATCTGGACTGGGACCATCAACTTTGCATCAACTGAGTGAGGCTATTGTAGTCACTTTATTCCTGAGCCTGTACCATCTGGACTGGGACCATCAACTTTGCATCAACTGAGTGAGGCTATTGTAGTCACTTTATTCCTGAACCTGTATCATCTGGACTGGGACCATCAACTTTGCATCAACTGAGTGAGTCTATAGTAGTCACTTTATTCCTGAGCCTGTACCATCTTCAGTGGGACCATCAACTTTGCATCAACTGAGTGAGGCTATTGTAGTCACTTTATTCCTGAGCCTGTACCATCTTCAGTGGGACCATGTTGCAGGGCTCCCCGGCCCTTGTCCAGCTCATACACCAGCAGCATGTGTCACAGACATGTTATGAAATAACCAGGTTATGATTCGGCACAACAAGCATGGACTGGCCGAGATGGAGCTTCTTTGGATGGTAATGTTCTCCCCATGGGTTTGTGTATTTCATTGTCTTCAGGTTGCAACCCAATACCCAGAGGACATTACAAGACATAAAAGAAGAATTGTAACAACATATAAAATGCTGGAGAAGAATATTAATGAGAGAAAAAGAGGTAATATCAGGAATGATGACATCAGGAAGCAAGCAGGCACAATGTCAGCAATGGATGGCATCAAAAGTCAACAAGTCACATGACTTTTTATGTAACAAGATTACCCCCAGGCAGCAGAACATAAACAGTACAGGTATCTAAATACAGTGGGAACAGGGCCTGAGATAGACTTTACAAACAGTACAAGTATCTAAATACAGTGGGAACAGGGCCTGAGATAGACTTTACAAACAGTACAAGCATCTACATACAGTGGGAACAGGGCCTGAGGTAGACTTTACAAACAGTACAAGCATCTACATATAGTGGGCAGCAGGGCCTGAGGTAGACTTTACAAACAGTACAAGCATCTACATACATTGGGAGGCAGCCTCACAAGCAACAGATTAGGAGAATGGCAACAACACCTAGCATGCTGCCAAAATAAGGTCTTTTCAGAAAGCTCTTGGACATTGAAAAGCATACTAGGGAAAGCGGATAGAAAAAAAGCAGCTATAAGAATTCTTGAGAGTTTCAATGTTTAACCAAATCAAGCATCATGAAGACATGTGATGTGACTTGCTCTAATCAGCTGAAATCAATCATGAACACACTGAGACTTACAGTGATGTAGCAACTCTTGCCAGTCCCAGTGGGTCCAACAAACAGGCAGGGCTTATTGTGCTGAATCATCATGTCCATCAGCACTGTGTATCGGACCGTGTCCACTGTCGGCACAATGATCTCGTTAAACAGGGACTCCCTGGGGATTGGTGGGGCATCCTTCAGTTCTTCAGTCCAAGGTATCCATTTTCCAGATCCCTGGGAAAAGATGCATTTACCTTTCATAAGGTTCAATAACCTAAACAAATTAAGCATGGCAGCAAGATCATAACTATACGAAAGAAGCTACATTAACCCTGAACATGTATATATATAAAGATCGTTTCAAAGCAGCTACTGCTGTTAGGGAGTGAAGTGTTAAAGTTAGCTGCATATCCTTTACAGGACGTCACAGTCAACTCCAGCATTTTTTGGCTCCTTGTGATTCCTGGTCAAGGTTATATTCAGTAGTTCGCCTTCATATATTGCAGACCTTGGCAAGTTGAGTTGAGTTGAGCTAAGAACTGACATCACTGCACTCTGGACATTCCAATTCACGCTCCGTCCCCTCGTTCAACAGCCAGTGAAGAGTCACACTACTAATTGTTCCCACCGCTATCTGACTGAAAGCTCTCCTGGTCTTTCCTCTCAGTTTTGAGATTCTTCCAGAACCCCTGCCAATCCCTCACAATCTCATTCTTTCCACATACAGGTTCTCAATCTGTTCTTGCACCTTCTCCACCTGGTCCCACAGGTGAGCCATTCCACATGAAACATTCCTTTCTCCACCTTACTAAGCATACTCTTTGAGTCCATAATGAATACAATGACAAATGAGGTGGGTATGCATGGTAGGTTACAATATTACTATTCTATGCTTCCCTAAAGAGTTCTGGTAACACACAAGCATAATTTTCTATCTACCCAAAGTAAAACAACATTAATTCTTTTTTTCAATGATTTGTTTAGTGGCCTATGGCTTCACCTTGTATAATATTTTAGGGAGTCTCCATGGCGAAGTGGTCTAGCCATCTGGCTTGGGCTACGAAAGTTGTGGGTTCGATTCCGGGCCACATCCTTCGGCTCACGTGTGCTTTTTTTTTTTAGACTCCTAGGTTTGTCACTGCAGCTACGGAGTTCATGCTCTGTGAGACGCTTTCAGCAGCTCATGCTGCAGAAAGAGACCGAGTCATATGGGATAAAACTCAGTGCAATGAAGTTGACCCTTTCGACTTTTAAGCGAATTTGTTTTATATTTTAGAATATGCATAGACATGTTGACTTTCAGTGTTCAGTGATGAGAATACCACACATTCATCACTATCTGGCACATGCTTACCTCTCTGACAAACCTGTAGTCATAGACTTTGCCTTTAGGTGGGAATGGAATAACATAAGGCTTCATTGGAGGTTCCACCGAGTCTACCAGGCAGATTTCTTTCCTGGTTTCTTCTGTCATCCCACCCTGCGGAAAGATCACTTCTTTGTGTAAATAAGCATAAGCATCACAGATATAACATGGAACATATTTATCATTTAATTTACCGTTATACTGACAGATCTTAGAAACTCACTGAACTATTGTTTGACTATTTTTCTGGCATTTGTACCCATCTGTATCTATCTCTCTATTGGTTCATCCCTCACTCCCTTCCTTCCTTCCTCCCTATTCTTTCAGCCCTCTCTCTCACCACCTACCTAACCAAACCCACCCATCTATCAATTCCCAAATGGAAGATGCTTTATGACCCATATTTATCACTAAGCATAGATGAAACTTAAGTTGTCTATCCTGTGTGAAATGTATTTCATGTACGGTGTTTCACGTACAATGTTTCACTTTGTGTTTGTGTTAATATTTATTATACATATGGACATGATGATGCATACAGAGCGTTATATTAGTCTTTTCACCTCCACACAGACAGTAAGTTAGCATTTCACATCCACACACATAGCTAAGCTAAAATGTCACCTCCATACAGACAATAAGCTAACATTTCACCTCCACACAGACAGTAAGCTAACATTTCCCATCCACACAGACAGCTAAGCTAAATTTTCACCTACACACAGACAGTAAGCTAACATTTCACCTCCACACAGACAGTTAACATTTCGCCTCCACACAGACAGCTAAGCTAACATTTCACCTCCACACAGAGGATGTCTCGGTGTCTATGATTGTATGTGGTGTCTATGTCTATGATTGTGTGTGGTGTCTATGATTCTGTGTGACGTCTATGATTGTGTGTGGTGTCTATGATTGTGCATGGCAGCTCTGATATGTGCCAGGTATCTCTGATCAGCCGATGCCTACACTATCTCACACATTGGTCAGAAAAACACATACTCACCGAGATTAACTCTCTCACAAGTTTATCAAATCGGAACCTGCCCTTGTCATCACAGCTGGCCCCCACAGACCAGGTCAAGGCAAAGAAGAACATGCTCTGGAAAATGTTTCATTAGGATCTGTTAGTTGGAACTGATACCTTGATCTTGTGTTTTCTACTTTCTCTGGTTTGTCTGTATGCATAAGTGTACACCTGTGTTGGTCTACGGATACTTGTGTACTTCTTCTTATTGTTCATGTTAAAAGATGTTGGTTGCTAAGTAGAGATGTTCGTCCTTGCCGTTGGTGTTAGGATATTCAATATCTCTCTAGGTCTTCTCCTGTTATTTTTCCCTCATAATGTCCTGTTACGATGTATTTCCATTTCAGCCATTTTATTAAGGTACAAGAGGAACAAGATGAGATGAGATAAGATTCTATTTTATTCCAAAGAATGTACATATGTACTTCTAATGCAAGTAACCAGGTTTCTTAACAAGTTCTTTTCTTTCAAGGCACCTCCTTTACTCTTGTTATTTGTCCAGGAGTTCTTCTTTAGAACCACATCTCCATAACCACCAAGTATCCCTGAAATGATGATTGTCTGTAATTCACTTCCAGACATCAGAACTTGGTCTATACAACTCTAAAGAAGTGTCCTCCTGACCTTCATTGACAAAGATGTTGCATACAATAATCTTCATCTAATAAACTGTCACTCTGGTTTCAGGTGTTCTGCATGTCAGCTGTTTAAGACATTTTCACTATCATATGTTCAAGGTATCCAGATATTTGGACTTCTTTGTTTTATCATTGCTTCATTTATTACTAGAGGACTTCTTTGTTATTGTGATTACCAATACATCTGTTTTTCTGCTGTTTAGATACAGACCTTTGTTGTGAATTTCTGCAGCAATTGTGTCCACCACTTCCTGCAACTGCATTTCTGTTTCCATGATCAAAACTCTCTGTCTCACCTGTGTGTTGCCGGGGCCCATACGGGGGGGAGCAAAGAATAGTAACACTGTTGCCTACCATGCACGTCGTAAGAGGCGACTAAGGAGGATATGGTTCCATCGCCCTGCTACTGAGTGCGTGGCGCGACACTGTGAGCTGTGAGTTTCACATGGAATGCTTTTACATCTGTCCGTGGTTGTTTGTAGCGTGAACTGCATGTTCAGAACGATGACGGCCGGCTGTTGCTGGATTGACTGGTTTGCCATTTCGGCTCACGAGTGCATTTTTCAGGAGGCTCCTGGGAGTCTCCACTGGAGCTACGGAGTTCGTTCTTTGTGCGGCGCTTTCGGCGGGTCGTCCTGCGGAAAGAGACCGAGCTATATGGGATAAAACCCGGGTCAATGAAGTCTTTCTGGTGACTGCCGTTTCCATCGACGATGAACTGTATTTTTAGTGGAGGACTTTTGTGTTGGCATTCTGGCGGCGGCATTATGCACAGTGTACCTGTGCGGGCTGTTGGCTTGCTGATACTCTTGTCTATTCCATTGTTCACATTGGGCAGTCAGGAGCATTTTGTGTGATATCCACTGGCACTGGAACGGAGCAATATGGGGATGACCCGTTGCCGTGAAGTTGGAACCACGACTAACTAACTAACTCTCTGTCTGTGCGCGTGTGGGTGTGTATGTATGTATACACATTGTAAAAAATACAGCACTTTTCACATAAAGGGTTCCAGTAATAACAACATCTGGTTTATTTGGTAAAGGAGTAAATATGGATTGAAGTACATCAATGGGCACCCCTTGATCCTGGTGGGCGGTGGGAGGTCGGATCTCTAGTCTTCTTGGATACAGTGGAAAAACTAGGAGGACCTGTGTACACACTGTACATATTAAACATCCTAGCAGTCAGAAACTAGAAAGAGGCTGAACTGGCTACCTCTGCGATATGGTCTTGTTATCTCTGGTGGAGATCTCTCACAATAGATGACTTCAAGAATGACAGGAGTACAATTCTGCCATTCATTTTTTGTACATTGACTTGTAGCTTTTACAGCTAATGCAAAAATAATTATTAACAGGCAACCCAGCATTTTTTGGCTGTTTGTTATTTCTTGGCAAGTTCACATTCAGTAGTTTGCCATTGCTTTCTGAACGACCAGCGGTCATACCATTGTATGACAACCAACGCAAGTGATCTGCTGCCAAATTGCCTGCAATATGTTTCGAACGCGGTACGTGGGATTTTACAAATTGTGTCCATAACCCTTTTGCCACAGAGCCGGTAATGCAATAATAACACATTCAATAATCATGAAACACTATCATCATCCCGTGGTTGAGTAGCGGCTAGATCAGGCTGGTTTCTTGGGAAGTAGAGACGGCCAGCAGGACACCAACCACATCAGCCACTGAGTGCTGTTTGGGCCATACAAATATGGGTCTAGCTCCATAAGCCCAATGCACCTTAAGACGTAAAAAGGACCATTACTTTACTATCATCACCATCATCATCATCAATCATTATCATTGTCATCATTATCATTCAACATCATCATCATCAATCATCATCACCGTCAATCATCATCATCATCATCATTCATCATCATCATCATCATTCAGGGACGTAGAGGTGGTTCCAAGGCACCAGGATCAGGTTCTATACTGGCCAAGATCTACTAACACATCCTAGTCATGCGTCCTGGGCAATAGGTCCATTCGGGGTCCTGGCTAACGTAGTAGGATCACTGATTCTTCCGAAGTCGGAGAGTATCTGCCTGCACAGCGAGGAACCACCAGTCTGCATACCAATAAGCCAGACATTGGACAACGGATACTCTCGCAAACCCCAGTCTGGTATGACATCACACTGCTGTTGGACAACAGGATGTCTTCATCCAACATACAGGACTTCACGCTGGAGTTCACAGCCAGCGAACACAAGCAAGCAAACAAGCAATCATCATTCATCATCATTCACATATAAATAATAAATTATGCATGTTTGTCTAGAGATATGCATATGGTGATATTGTCACCTGTGCTTTTGTGTGCAGCAAAGCTTCTGTTTTAAATGCCAGCCTTTTATTAATTTCATAATGTCATTTTCATGTCATCTAAAACAAATGAAAGTGAAGTGTGACTTGCGAGCTTGACAAACGAAAAAGGAGTAAACAGTCGAACATTTCAATCAAAGTCTTCATCCACAAACAAATAAACAAGCGATAAACAAACTACGAAAACATGAAATCGTATCTAAAAACAAAAAAATAAATTGTTATGCATTTTATGTGATGACTTGAAACAACTTCATTATCATTACATAAACAACAACATCCAAGATGGACATATTCATTCATACAGGAGTTAACTAATATAGGAACATTTACAACTAAAGCTCTCTCCAACATCTGAACTTGTAGCTGGGCAGAACCCTACCACAGAAAACACCAGTGTGTCCACTCCACACTTCTCACATCTTTGCAAGAAAGTCAAATATGAACTCTTTGAGTGACTAGCTTTTGCAGAGATCAGAAAGTTACTACTTTGACAAAAGTCAAATAAATGGAAAATACTTTAAACAGAACAGGGCAAAAACTTATGACCACAAGCATGTATTACTACATGGCACTGGACCAAATGCACGAACTCAATCATAGCTGTGGGATGTACAACTACCAGCTTACCTCAAGCCATGAACACATCTACCTTTCTTCATGCTGCAGGGTATACCACACTGCCATCACCTTTCTTCATGCTGTGGGATGTACCACAACTACCAGCTTACTTTCTTCATGCTGTGGGATGTACCACAACTACCAGCTTACTTTCTTCAAGCTGTGGGAAGTACCACACTACCAGCTTACTTTCTTCATGCTGTGGGATGTACCACAACTACCAGCTTACTTTCTTCAAGCTGTGGGAAGTACCACACTACCAGCTTACTTTCTTCATGCTGTGGGATGTACCACAACTACCAGCTTACTTTCTTCAAGCTGTGGGAAGTACCACACTACCAGCTTACTTTCTTCAAGCTGTGGGATGTACCACAACTACCAGCTTACTTTCTTCAAGCTGTGGGATGTACCACACTACCAGCTTACTTAAAGCCATGAACAGATCTCCCTTTCTTCAATCTGTGGGAAGTACCACACTACCAATTTACCTTTCTTCAAGCTGTGGGATGTACCACACTACCAGCTTACCTTTCTTCAAGCTGTGGGATGTACCACACTACCAGCTTACCTCAAGCCATAAAAAGATCTCCCTTTCTTCAAGCTGTGGGATGTACCTCACTACCAGTTTACCTTTCTTCAAGCTGTGGGAAATACCACACTACCAGCTTACTTTCTTCAAGCTGTGGGATGTACCACACTACCAGCTTACCTTTCTTCAAGCTGTGGGATGTACCACACTACCAGCTTACTTTCTTCAAGCTGTGGGAAGTACCACACTACCAGCTTACCTTTCTTCAAGTTGTGAGATGTACCACACTACCAGCTTACCTCAAGCCATGAACAGATCTCCCTTTCTTCAAGCTGTGGGATTTACCACACTACCAGCTTACTTTCTTCAAGCTGTGGGAAGTACCACACTACCAGCTTACCTTTCTTCAAGCTGTGGGATGTACCACACTACCAGTTTACCTTTCTTCAAGCTGTGGGATGTACCACAACTAAAAGCTCACTTTCTTCAAGCTGTAGGATGTACCACACTACCAGCTTCCTTTCTTCAAGATGTGGGATGTACCACAACTACCAGCTTACTTTCTACAAGCTGTGTGATGTACCACAACAACCAGCTTACTTTCTTCAAGCTGTGGGAAGTACCACACTAACAGCTTACCTTTCTGCAAGTTGTGGGATGTACCACAACTACCAGCTTACCTAAAGCCATGAACAGATCTCCTTTTATTCAAGCTGTGGGAAGTACCACACTACCAGTTTACCTTTCTTCAAGCTGTGGGATGTACCACAACTACCAGCTTACTTTCTTCAAGCTGTGGGATGTACCACACTACCAGCTTACCAGAAGCAATGAAAAGATCTCCCTTTCTTCAGGCTGTGGGATGTAAAACCACCAGCTTACCTCAAGCCATGAAAAGATCTCCCTTTCTTCAGGCTGTGGGATGTAAAACCACCAGCTTACCTCAAGCCATGAAAAGATCTCCCTTTCTTCAAGCTGTGCAATCTTGGCCTCATCCTTGAAGTCATCCAGCTGGCAGTCAATCAGGTTCATCAGAGCCATGACTAAGTTAGAGTCAGTGGTTGGGGAGAGTTCCTACAACAGATCATGACTAAATTAGAGCCATTGGTTGGGGAGAGTTCCTACAACAGATCTTTAATAACTGCTCAATGTGAGATGTTGACAGGCTAATTACTGCAGACCTCACACGAACATCTACATTAGACAGAAGCTGACTCATCCACATGCTAACTTACAGGGAAAACTCAACGATTATCCTCGGTCAGCAGCCGTGGGTCATTACTTAGCTCAAGGTCACCTGAGTATGATGAATGTCATATCTGGTTAGTCGGAGGTCAACATGGCTGAATGGATAAGAGCATTTGTTCTTTAACTTCCAGTGTGCTGATGTCAACATATAGAGTTCAGCCCCTACACTCGACAGTTGGACTAAAATGTTGACTTCTTGTCCTTGACTGGGGACGTAAATTACGAGCACCTCAAAAGTCGGAGTGGGTTCGCCTGATGGCGAGGGACACTGGTAATAAGGAAAGCTAATCCACACACAAAAATCATTCCATTGTACTAGAAGTAGTAGCACATGTTTAGACTAAGCTTAGGATCAAAGCGAGTGAACAGCCAAAAACAAAGAAGAAGATAATTGGTTAGTCCACAAGTACCCATACACAATATGCCAGGCATATCAGTTGGTGGTAAACAACGACTGGTGGATTGATTCTGTGCACACACTGCAGATTCCAAAACAGCTGGATATTATGAGGAAATTTCAAAGTGAAAACCATTTTTGTTTGGTGACTATATTCTTAGAAAGTACAGAACACATGTATCATTTTTCGATGTAGTCACCACTGCGTTCAATGCAAGTCCTCCAGCGCCAATAAAGTGCTTGAATTCCTATAGAAAAAAAGTGCCGAGTGGTCTATAACAATATGGGTCTAACACCATAGGCCCAATGTCCCTTATGGTGTGTAAAACAGTCCTTTACTGAAACTGACCATAGCCTTGATCATAGTTTTACAATCTTTAAGTTACAATATAATATCCATCATCATTATTATGTGTTGTGATGATAAGCATGAGAGGTCAAGGTTCACTATCTGACATGATTACTGGCGTTTTGGATCAGGTCTGTGTTATTATCCCGATTATAAAAGAGCCTCCTGGTGCACATGACTTCCTCACTGAGTGAGGCTGTGACTATGGAGTACTCCTTTATGCCGTTTATCTTCAACTGTGTGAGCTGTCCAATTATTCTGTCCTTAGATGCAATACAATTATGTACTAGGATACAGACAGTGGTCTGAACTTTATCCCCAGACATGTAGGATTCTGTTTACTGATCAATATTGCTCTTACAGTGATCACAGATTGATTACAGGCACATTGAGGGTAAAGTTAAAGAAAGTCAAGTATATAACAGGAAACACTAAATATGATCTGTATGCATTAAAAATGACAAGGACATACAAAACAAGTTCAAGATAGAAGTACTGAACACATTTGATATATTGTCTGATCTAGAGATCCTATTTTGAGATGTGGATGATCAATGGGAAATGTTGAAGAATTCAATCAGTTTGGCTGCAGAAACAACTATTCCAAGATTAAAGAAGGTGGGTCATAAGAAATGGATGACTGAAGAAACTTTACAACTAATGGAAACAAAAAAGACTCAACAAAAATAACCCTGCCAAAAATGAAGAAATTATAGACAAGTCAGAACATTATGTAAGGACACAAAAGAAGCATGACCTGAGAAAAATTTCATAAAAAATGAAAAACAACACAACAGTAAAAATACTCAATTAATGCACAAAAGAATTCAGGAGCTTACTACTAAACGAACATGTACATCAGCAGGCTGTCTAAATACAAAAGATGGCAAAATCATAATAGAAAATGATCATATTCTACATGTATGGTCAGACTATTTGAAAAATCTTTATGATGATAACAAAGATTAACAGTATAAGATTTGAAAGGACCATCAATTTTGAAGATGAAGGTTCAGAAGTTCAGAATGTTCTTAACCACATGAAAACTGGCAAGAACCCCAGTTCAGATAACATCTCAACAGAAATGAATAATGCTTTAGAAGAATATGGAATAGATCAAGTCACCAGACTGCTGAACACAATATATGATACTGGAGATATACCTCATGAATTATGTAATTCTGTATTTATTGCAATCCCAAAGAAATCAGGAGTCTTGGAATGTGATCAACATCGAACAATTAGTCTAATTATAGTCTAACACTGCTATATGCTTGTGAAACCTGGACTGTTTATCAGCGACACGCTAGGAAATTAAACCACTTCCACACAGTCTGCCTAAGGAAGCTACTGAAGATTAAATGGCAAGACAAGATTCCAGACACTGAAGTCCTAGAAAAAGCATCCATGCCCAGTATCCACACTATACTGATGAAGAATCAGATTCGTTGGGCTGGTCACTTGACTCGCATGCCAGATCACAGACTCCCTAAACGAATTTTTTACAGCGAACTGCGTTGTGGTAAACGCTCCCAAGGTGGCCAGAGTAAACGCTTTAAAGACACTCTGAATATTTTACGGAATGCTTTTGGAATTCATCATGACACCTGGGAGGCTGCAGCAAGAGACCGAAATTCGTGGCGTGCATCATTACACAAAGGTGCAGTCAAATGTGAGGCAACCAGGACTGCAAGAGCTGTGAAGAAAAGGCAGGACAGAAAAACCACTGCAGGAAATCCTCCTCCAGAGACGTCAAGCATTCTTTGCCCACATTGTCAAAGAACATTTCGAGCCAAAATAGGCCTTATCAGCCATCTTAGAACCCATGGCTCCACACCTTCAACCCCACTGGATGAAATGAATGGTCATCATCATTATTGATGGACAAACAACAACAGTCTAATTAGTCACATCACAAAGATTTTGCTAAGAATTATCATGCAAAGAGTTAGGAAGAAAATACAACTTGAAATAGGAGAAGAACAATGTGGGATTGTAGAAGGCAAGGGTCCAGTAAATGCTGTGTTTATGCTGAGAACATTAATTGAACGTTCTATAGAAGTAAACAAAGATCTACACCTTTGCTTTATTGACTACACAAAGGCTTTCAATAGAGTAAGGCATGCCAACATGGTAGAGATGCTTGCAGATCTACAAATTGATGGAAAGGACCTTAGACTTATAAAAAATATATACTGGAAACAATAAGCTGCCATAAAGATTGATAATGAAGTAGGTCAATATCAGCCTATTAAGAGAAGTGTGAGACAGAGAAGTGTAATGTCTCCAGATCTTTTTTCCCTGTACAGTGAAAATATTTTCAGAAATGTAGAAGATATTAAATAAATAACCATTGTGGGACGAAACATCAATATTAGATATGCAGATTATACAGTATTGATTGCAGACAATAAGCAGGATCTGCAACAAGTAGTCGATGTGGTTGTTGCACACAGTGAACAACTAGGGTTAGAAATGGATTGTAAGAAGAGACAGATTATGGTCGTCACTATGATAAAGGAAATACCACAATGTAATATACAAGTAAGTGGGTATATTCTTCAACAAGTGAATCAGTACAATTATCTCGGAACAGTTATAGCATCTGATGGAAGATGCCCTGAAGAGATTAGAACAAGAATCGCCATGGCAAAAGTAGCCTTTAGCAAGATGAAAAACATACTTACCAATAGAAATATGTCAATTGCAATGAGAAAAAGAATGTTGAGGAGCTACATAGAATCTGTACTTTTGTATGAATGTGAAGCTTGGACAATGATCAAACAAGCTGAAAAACATCTGATGGCTGTGGAAATGCAGTTTCTGAGGAGAATGCAAAGAATACCTTGGACAGACAGAAAAACCAATTACCAAGTCCTACAGGTAACAAATGAAAACTGTAAACTGATTGGAGAAATTAAACGCAGACAGTCAAAATTCTTTGGACATGTTATGAGAAGAAATAAATTGGAGAACTTGGTGACAACTGGCAAGATCGAAGGAAACAGACCAAGGGAAAGGACAAGGAGTAAATACCTGGATGGCTTCGCCACATGGTATGGTCGAGACAAGAACACTGAGCTGATCCACAACTCTGGTGATCGAGTGAGATGGCGAATCATGACCGTCCACGCTTATTGGCATGGCACATGATGGATGGATGGCTCTAGGGTGGACCAGCCTCAAAAAATGGGCAGGGGATCATTGTCAGAAATATCTGGGAACTGTCTGGGAAGTGAGGGGGAGCCATGGCTGAGAGCTTAAAGTGTCTGTCCCAGGCTTATATGGTACCAGGTTCGATCCCTGCACAGGGCTAGGATTTTTACACGAACCCCTGGTATCTAATATTATGACACTGCCCCTTGATCCTGTGGGTAGTTGAGCGAGTCCACAAGCAACATCACAACACTCGGGGCATTCCATACATTCCCCGTCCTCATCTTCAACAACCAGCAAAGAGTCCCAATATGATCATACCTATGGCAATCTGATTCTGTGTCCATCTGACCTTTCCTCTGAGTACTGAATGTTGGCCAAATCCTCTAGTGGGTAGTTAGATCAGATACGTAGACCTCTCAGATAAGGGCGGAAAACAGGAGGTCCTGTGTGCCAGTTGTGCACGTTAAAAAACCCAAGCCAGTTAGAAATCACAAAGAGTAGGCTATAAGACCACTTCCCTGGCAAAACTGATAGGAAAAGTAGACCTACCCACTGGTAGATAGAGTGAGTTACCTTGGATGGAATCTGTCTAGAGTAAGAAAGCCTTACACAAATGAATGCTGAAGTCAGACACACTGACCCATGAGGTGCATAACTAGATGTGATACACTCCCCGTGAAAGAGGAGCAAAAAGGAGGTAATCTGGGAAGCTGTGTGATGATGAAGAGAGATGGCCACCTTCATCTCATTATGCCAAGAATATATGAAGGCCCAACATTTCACACCCCAGTGGTAGTATCTGTTTCTGTACACACATGTTTCTTGTAACAGACACAGTGCAGCTGCAGGCAATTAAGGTTGATAACTTGAGTGACAAAAATCAAGGCTGATAACATGACTGACAACAATCAAGGCTTATAACATGATTGACAACAATCAAAGACAGATCAGAAATGGGGATCAGCCTCACCTTGACCCCAGCTCTTGACTGACAACAATCAAGGCTGATAACATGACTGACAACAATCAAGGTTGATAACTTGATTGACAACAATCAAGCTTGATAACATGACTGGCAACAATCAAGGTTGATAACATGACTGGCAACAATCAAGGCTTATAACATGATTGACAACAATCAAGCTTGATAACATGACTGGCAACAATCAAGGTTGATAACATGACTGACAACAATCAAGGTTGATAACATGACTGACAACAATCAAGGCTTATAACATGATTGACAACAATCAAAGACAGATCAGAAATGGGGATCAGCCTCACCTTGACCCCAGCTCTTGACTGACAACAATCAAGGCTGATAACATGACTGACAACAATCAAGGTTGATAACTTGATTGACAACAATCAAAGACAGATCACAAATGGGGATCAGCCTCACCTTGACCCCAGCTCTGTGCACCAACTGCAGTGTAGGAGCCACGAATCTCTCAAACAGATCAACAATGATAGCCTTGTAGTTGTCTGTCAAAGTTGAGGGAAGATGACTCAGCCAGGATGTCATCAGTGGGCGCCAGCCTAGTGTCAGTGGTTCCATGTAGATCATTCCACATCGAGAAACCTTGAACATAAACACAAATACACATCACTTATTTATGTTGTGTACACATTATGTCACTCATTTATCTTGGCTTATAAGTCTCAATTACTGGTTTGTTGTTATTCTTCACTCTTTTATCCCTGATTGAGGCATTGGACCTCAACCAACCCACGCCAACTCACCCTATCTTTTGTTATCGCCCACAGCTGCCTCCTTATCCTCACTCCTTATTCACTTCTATCTGTAATTCTCTTCTCTGTGTATTTTGAGGTCTCCCACTGTTTGTGGGTTCCAAATAAGAGAATGTCTAATTACATTGTTCTCAGGGTTCTTAGTGTGTGGCCTATCCAGTGCCAGCATGTTTTCCCCACCACTTGGTTCCCTGGCATTTGTTTAGTTCTCTCCACCAGCTCCATATTGGTGATTCTGTCATAACATTTTAGTCCCACTATTCTGAGCAGGCACCAACTGCTTCACTACTTGACTACTTACTTTTGATTCAACTGAGCAAACAAAGAAAGAATAACCTTTCAACTACTATATTATCTTCTTTTTCTTCTGCTTCTGCCTTTCATATCTCACTACAGCATAGGCCATAAACACTTTGCCAAGCCTTTTGTTGACAAGTTTATGATTGGTTGGATTTTGCAACTACAGATTTCTACAAGATGAAGTAGCCAATATCAGGCCAACCTTGCCTAGTGGCCTCTTATGACATGCATGGTAGGTCTAAGTGTTAATATTCTGTGCTCCCTTATGATCCTGGTTACATACTGGCATGGTAGGTCTCAGTGTTAATATTCTGTGTTCCCTTATGATCCTGAATACACACTGGCATGCTGTGCTATCACCTGGGGTTATTAGACATGTAAGATCACTGCCTACAAGCTCTTCAGTTGCCTCGTTGAAATGCATATGATAAATCCCCAGCAGCTCAAAATCTGTAGGAAGTCTTCTTTCTTGAATGGTACTTCCTCTTTTCTTGTAACTAACAACATGTTTCTGTTGTTCTCTCCTGTAGTGTTGATATGGTCTTCTCCAAGGTATACGAGAGTAACAATAGGTCATTATAGGAACCTTGAACTTGGTTTAAGAGTACCATCAAGTCAAGTTAACACATCATAAAATGTATCTCTCACAAATGGAGGTTTACACGTAATTTGATTTTGAGTTGTTTTTTTTTAACAGACATAAATCTTTCTTTGGCATTTATGTCCAATATCTAGATGATGCTCATTGTTGTTCCATGGGAACAAACTGAACTCTGTCAGGATTAGGTTGCAGAAATCCATTTGATCAATATTTTTATTGCTCACTGACAGAAGAACCTGAGCTGTAGCTTAGGGGATAGTGAAACTGTGTTCTACACCTCCCTGTAATAGCAGTCGAGGGTTGGAAGTCAGCCACAGGTGATTTAGACGCAGACCTCTTTACATTGAGTTTGATGGTTTGAGGTCTTGCATGTTCATAAAGCAATAGCAGATTACTGAACCAGTACTGTCTAGTTAATCACACACATTCAATAAATGTTTGGATTTTATTGCAATAAGGACATGCAACTAACTTTTATCTGACAGGCGAGTCCTATAGACTGAATGGTTCAATGTGCAGTGGGGATAATATGATGATTAACTAACGAGCAGAAGAGTTTCCAACTAGAAGAAAAAATCTGTGAATCATGAGGGTGGGATCATGTATGGTTTGCTGAACAAAACTCTCCTTCAATGGATTCTTACAAAGCTAGTTAACTGTTGTAGACAATGAGTGAAATTTCTGCATTTACTTTAGCCAGGGACACCATCTATAGTTTGCTGAACAAACCTCTCCATCAATGGATTCTGACAAAGCTAGTTAACTATTGTAGCACTTACTGTAGCTGTGGATGCTACCTATAGTTTGCTGATCAAACCTCTCCATCAATGGATTCTGACAAAGCTAGTTAACTGTTGTAGCACTTACTGTAGCTGGTGATGCCACCTCCAGGTCCATGGGCTCAAAGATCAAGTTGGTGGTTGGAGCCAGCTGGATGATCTCACCACTCATCAGGCAGAGCTTCTTGTTGTCGTCTAGCACAGTGTTCATGTTTTCAATCCAGATGGCATCCACGGGTCCGTCAAAGACCAGCCACTTGCGATCATCAGTCTGAAACCAGTTATTGTACATTGTCACTAGGTTAACACCGACACACTTCCCACACAAACACACACAATCTCAATATGATACCAGGATGATCTAAGTCTTATATTAGACACAAAATCTGTGAAATATTTGTTTTTCATTTGCTCGCTTTGAACTCAAGTGAAGTCCATATATGTGCTACTACTTCTAGTATTGCTGACTGATTATTGCATGTGGATTAGCTTTCCCAATTACCAGTGTTCTTTGCCTTCAGGTGAACCCACTCCAACTTCTGAAGTACTTGTAATTTACATCCCAAAGCCAAGGTTGAGAAGTCAACATTTAAGTCCAAATGAACAGTATGGGGTTTAACCCACTACCTTGGCGTCAGTACACCGGATGTTTAAGAGCGCTCTTATCCATTTGCCAATGCTAACCTATAGACATCATGTTGAATTGAAATTTTTTTATTTACTGAAGTTCCATAAACTTCTCCCTCTAAACTAGAATTTCTTACAACTGTCAAGGAGCCCAAGTGTGTTATATGCCTCTCTAATCCTGGGCTAGTGGATCAGATGTGTTGCCTTCTAAAATGAGGGTAAAACAAACTGGAGGTCAGATATGCACATCACATATACTGAACATCTCTGATCATTCTAAACTGTAGTTGTCATGGTGGCAATACTGGCAAAATTGCAAACATCAGAGCAGCTACCTACAACATCATATTTACAGCATTTCCATTGTTTGTGTTGATGTGGAAGGCAAGAGGAAACAACCACATTCATATCCTAAGAATGTATTTATAGACAGTCGGGAAAATGTCATCTACTGCCAAAAGTACCTTGCAGTGTAGGACAAGGGGGTCTTGAGCCTGAGGAATTAAGGCCGCCTGGCTAGTGCAGTCACCGTGAACTTTGCAGGTTAGGGTTTTCATTTTGCCCTCGACAGAAAAAAAATATCCACACCTTACTGAGGATTCGAACCCGGGTCTCCTGAAGAGAACCTGGGGTTCTAGTCACTTGGCCAGCTGCTCCTCTGTAGGCAGTAACAAAGCTAAAATTGTGGTGAGTTGACATTTTCAATAATTGTTATACCTTTGTGTGAGCACCTGATATGACATTACAAAATAGTGTCATCTCTTGTTAACTGATGGCTCCATGAATTAGGTCACTGATGTTCTGTTTTCAAAACAGCAACATCCAGATGGTAATCCTTCTTCTTTAGGGATCTAGTCTAGAGCAAACATTTATGATCAAGATTCTTCAATCCTCTATTTCATTCTGTAATTAACTTGATGTTTCTTTTATTGTTATTTGCTATCAAGCTGTTCATGTTGTCCACAGACATTATTCCTAATCTTCCTAGACTTCTCTTGCCTAGCATTTTTATCATCATTATGTGTCATGCCGATAAGCATGGCAGGTAATGTTTTGCCATCTCACATGATCACCAGAGTCGTGGATCAGCTCTGTGTTCTTGCCTCGACCATTCCACATGGCCAAGCCATCCAGGTATTTCCTACATCAGACTAACTTGTCTATTCAACATCATCTGTTGATAACCACACATACCTTCATTTGCCAGGTTTTTCTTTTGGTTTTATTGAGTGACCCAGTAGCATCTGCTTCTACCTTAGTGTTTGTTTTCTTCTGTGTACACAATAGTCTCATCATAATTATTACTGTCAGCATTTCAATACTGAAATTTGTTATGTTTTTATCAGTATATTTGCTTGAACAGCTCTTAGAGATGTTTATTTCAAAGGTTTCAGTACATTAATCCTTTTCATCTTTCTAGACATTCAGACATCAGCATGAATATATCCAGAAAAAGCAGCAGTCAACTTCAGCTCGTTGTCATCTCTATAGAGTTGGTCTTCAACTTCAGCTTGTTGACATCTCTACAGAGTTGATCTTCAACTCCAACTAGTTGACATCTCTACAGAGTTGATCTTCAACTCCAAGTTATTGACATCTCTATAGAGGTCTTCAACTCCAACTAGTTGACATCTCTACAGAGTTGATCTTCAACTCCAAGTTATTGACATCTCTATAGAGTTGGTCTTCAACTCCAACTAGTTGACATCTCTACAGAGTTGGTCTTCAACTTCAGCTTGTTGACATCTCTATAGAGTTGGTCTTCAACTCCAAGTTATTGACATCTCTATAGAGTTGGTCTTCAACTCCAAGTTGTTGACATCTCTACAGAGTTGGTCTTCAACTCCAAGTTGTTGACATCTCTACAGAGTTGGTCTTCAACTCCAGCTCCAGCTCGCTGTCATCTCTAGAGTTGGTCTCCAGCTCCAGCTCGTTGTCATCTCTACAGAGTTGGTCTTCAACTCCAGCTCCAGCTTGTTGTCATCTCTACAGAGTTGGTCTTCAACTCCAGCTCCAGCTCATTGTCATCTCTACAGAGTTGGTCTTCAACTCCAGCTTGAGCTCGTTGTCATCTCTACAGAGTTGGTCTTCAACTCCAGCTCCAGCTCGTTATCATCTCTAGAGTTGGTCTCCAGCTCCAGCTCGTTGTCATCTCTACAGAGTTGGTCTTCAACTCCAGCTCCAGCTTGTTGTCATCTCTACAGAGTTGATCTTCAACTCCAGCTCCAGCTCATTGTCATCTCTACAGAGTTGGTCTTCAACTCCAGCTCCAGCTCATTGTCATCTCTACAGAATTGATCTTCAACTCCAGCTCCAGCTCATTGTCATCTCTACAGAGTTGGTCTTCAACTCCAGCTCCAGCTCGTTGTCATCTCTAGAGTTGGTCTCCAGCTCCAGCTCATTGTCATCTCTACAGAGTTGATCTTCAACTCCAGCTCGTTGTCATCTCTACAGAGTTGGTCTTCAACTCCAGCTCCAGCTCGTTGTCATCTCTACAGAGTTGATCTTCAACTCCAGCTCGTTGTCATCTCTACAGAGTTGGTCTTCAACTCCAGCTTCAGCTCATTGTCATCTCTACAGAGTTGGTCTTCAACTCCAGCTCCAGCTCGTTGTCATCTCTACAGAGTTGGTCTTCAACTCCAGCTCCAACTTGTTGTCATCTCTACAGAGTTGATCTTCAACTCCAGCTCCAGCTCGTTGTCATCTCTACAGAATTGATCTTCAACTCCAGCTCCAGCTCATTGTCATCTCTACAGAGTTGGTCTTCAACTCCAGCTCCAGCTCGTTGTCATCTCTAGAGTTGGTCTCCAGCTCCAGCTCATTTTCATCTCTACAGAGTTGGTCTTCAACTCCAGCTCCAGCTCGTTGTCATCTCTACAGAGTTGGTCTTCAACTCCAGCTCCAGCTCGTTGTCATCTCTAGAGTTGGTCTCCAGCTCCAGCTCATTGTCATCTCTACAGAGTTGATCTTCAACTCCAGCTCGTTGTCATCTCTACAGAGTTGGTCTTCAACTCCAGCTCCAGCTCGTTGTCATCTCTAGAGTTGGTCTCCAGCTCCAGCTCGTTTTCATCTCTACAGAGTTGATCTTCAACTCCAGCTCATTGTCATCTCTACAGAGTTGGTCTTCAACTCCAGCTCCAGCTCGTTGTCATCTCTAGAGTTGGTCTCCAGCTCCAGCTCATTGTCATCTCTACAGAGTTGATCTTCAACTCCAGCTCCAGCTCATTGTCATCTCTACAGAGTTGGTCTTCAACTCCAGCTCCAGCTCGTTGTCATCTCTAGAGTTGGTCTCCAGCTCCAGCTCATTTTCATCTCTTTAGAGTTGATCTTCAACTCCAGCTCCAGCTCATTGTCATCTCTACAGAGTTGGTCTTCAACTCCAGCTCCAGCTCGTTGTCATCTCTAAAGTTGGTCTCCAGCTCCAGCTCATTGTCATCTCTACAGAGCTGATCTTCAACTCCAGCTCGTTGTCATCTCTACAGAGTTGGTCTTCAACTCCAGCTCCAGCTCGTTGTCATCTCTACAGAGTTGATCTTCAACTCCAGCTCCAGCTCGTTGTCATCTCTACAGAGTTGGTCTTCAACTCCAGCTCCAGCTCATTGTCATCTCTACAGAGTTGGTCTTCAACTCCAGCTCCAGCTCATTGTCATCTCTACAGAGTTGGTCTTCAACTCCAGCTCCAACTTGTTTTCATCTCTACAGAGTTGATCTTCAACTCCAGCTCCAGCTCGTTGTCATCTCTACAGAGTTGATCTTCAACTCCAGCTCTAGCTCATTGTCATCTCTACAGAGTTGGTCTTCAACTCCAGCTCATTATCATCTCTACAGAGTTGGTCTTCAACTCCAGCTCCAGCTCGTTGTCATCTCTAGAGTTGGTCTCCAGCTCCAGCTCGTTTTCATCTCTACAGAGTTGGTCTTCAACTCCAGCTCCAGCTTGTTGTCATCTCTACAGAGTTGATCTTCAACTCCAGCTATAGCTCATTGTCATCTCTACAGAGTTGGTCTTCAACTCCAGCTCCAGCTCGTTGTCATCTCTACAGAATTGATCTTGAACTCCAGCTCCAGCTCATTGTCATCTCTACAGAGTTGGTCTTCAACTCCAGCTCCAGATCGTTGTCATCTCTAGAGTTGGTCTCCAGCTCCAGCTCATTGTCATCTCTACAGAGTTGATCTTCAACTCCAGCTCGTTGTCATCTCTACAGAGTTGGTCTTCAACTCCAGCTCCAGCTCATTGTCATCTCTACAGAGTTGGTCTTCAACTCCAGCTCCAGCTCGTTGTCATCTCTAGAGTTGGTCTCCATCTCCAGCTCATTGTCATCTCTACAGAGTTGGTCTTCAACTCCAGCTCCAGCTCATTGTCATCTCTACAGAGTTGATCTTCAACTCCAGCTCCAGCTCGTTGTCATCTCTACAGAGTTGGTCTTCAACTCCAGCTCCAGCTCGTTGTCATCTCTACAGAGTTGATCTTCAACTCCAGCTCCAGCTCATTGTCATCTCTACAGAGTTGGTCTTCAACTCCAGCTCCAGCTCGTTGTCATCTCTACAGAGTTGGTCTTCAACTCCAGCTCCAGCTCGTTGTCATCTCTAGAGTTGGTCTCCAGCTCCAGCTCATTGTCATCTCTACAAAGTTGGTCTTCAACTCCAGCTCCAGCTCGTTGTCATCTCTAGAGAGTTGATCTTCAACTCCAGCTCCAGCTCGTTGTCATCTCTACAGAGTTGGTCTTCAACTCCAGCTCCAGCTCGTTGTCATCTCTACAGAGTTGGTCTTCAACTCCAACTTCAGCTCGTTGTCATCTCTACAGAATTGATCTTCAACTCCAGCTCCAGCTCGTTGTCATCTCTACAGAGTTAATCTTCAACTCCAGCTTGTTGTCATCTCTACAGAGTTAATCTTCAACTGCAGCTCCAGCTTGTTGTCATCTCTACAGAGTTGGTCTTCAACTCCAGCTATAGCTCATTGTCATCTCTACAGAGTTGGTCTTCAACTCCAGCTCCAGCTCGTTGTCATCTCTACAGAATTGATCTTGAACTCCAGCTCCAGCTCATTGTCATCTCTACAGAGTTGGTCTTCAACTCCAGCTCCAGATCGTTGTCATCTCTAGAGTTGGTCTCCAGCTCCAGCTCATTGTCATCTCTACAGAGTTGATCTTCAACTCCAGCTCGTTGTCATCTCTACAGAGTTGGTCTTCAACTCCAGCTCCAGCTCATTGTCATCTCTACAGAGTTGGTCTTCAACTCCAGCTCCAGCTCGTTGTCATCTCTAGAGTTGGTCTCCATCTCCAGCTCATTGTCATCTCTACAGAGTTGATCTTCAACTCCAGCTCGTTGTCATCTCTACAGAGTTGGTCTTCAACTCCAGCTCCAGCTCATTGTCATCTCTACAGAGTTGATCTTCAACTCCAGCTCCAGCTCGTTGTCATCTCTACAGAGTTGGTCTTCAACTCCAGCTCCAGCTCGTTGTCATCTCTACAGAGTTGATCTTCAACTCCAGCTCCAGCTCATTGTCATCTCTACAGAGTTGGTCTTCAACTCCAGCTCCAGCTCGTTGTCATCTCTACAGAGTTGGTCTTCAACTCCAGCTCCAGCTCGTTGTCATCTCTAGAGTTGGTCTCCAGCTCCAGCTCATTGTCATCTCTACAAAGTTGGTCTTCAACTCCAGCTCCAGCTCGTTGTCATCTCTAGAGAGTTGATCTTCAACTCCAGCTCCAGCTCATTGTCATCTCTACAGAGTTGGTCTTCAACTCCAGCTCCAGCTCGTTGTCATCTCTACAGAGTTGGTCTTCAACTCCAACTTCAGCTCGTTGTCATCTCTACAGAATTGATCTTCAACTCCAGCTCCAGCTCGTTGTCATCTCTACAGAGTTAATCTTCAACTCCAGCTTGTTGTCATCTCTACAGAGTTAATCTTCAACTGCAGCTCCAGCTTGTTGTCATCTCTACAGAGTTGGTCTTCAACTCCAGCTCCAGCTCGTTGTCATCTCTACAGAGTTGGTCTTCAACTCCAGCTCCAGCTCGTTGTCATCTCTACAGAGTTGGTCTTCAACTCCAAGTTATTGACATCTCTACAGAGTTGATCTTCAACTCCAGCTCCAGCTCGTTGTCATCTCTACAGAGTTGATCTTCAACTTCAGCTCCAACTTGTTGTCATCTCTACAGAGTTGGTCTTCAACTCCAGCTCCAGCTCGTTGTCATCTCTACAGAGTTGGTCTTCAACTCCAGCTCCAGCTCGTTGTCATCTCTACAGAATTGATCTTCAACTCCAGCTCCAGCTCGTTGTCATCTCTACAGAATTGATCTTCAACTCCAGCTCCAGCTCATTGTCATCTCTACAGAGTTGATCTTCAACTCCAGCTCCAGCTCGTTGTCATCTCTACAGAGTTGATCTTCAACTCCAGCTCCAGCTCATTGTCATCTCTACAGAGTTGGTCTTCAACTCCAGCTCATTATCATCTCTACAGAGTTGGTCTTCAACTCCAGCTCCAGCTCGTTGTCATCTCTAGAGTTGGTCTCCAGCTCCAGCTCGATTTCATCTCTACTGAGTTGGTCTTCAACTCCAGCTCCAGCTTGTTGTCATCTCTACAGAGTTGATCTTCAACTCCAGCTATAGCTCATTGTCATCTCTACAGAGTTGGTCTTCAACTCCAGCTCCAGCTCGTTGTCATCTCTACAGAATTGATCTTCAACTCCAGCTCCAGCTCATTGTCATCTCTACAGAGTTGGTCTTCAACTCCAGCTCCAGATCGTTGTCATCTCTAGAGTTGGTCTCCAGCTCCAGCTCATTGTCATCTCTACAGAGTTGATCTTCAACTCCAGCTCGTTGTCATCTCTACAGAGTTGGTCTTCAACTCCAGCTCCAGCTTGTTGTCATCTCTAGAGTTGGTCTCCAGCTCCAGCTCATTGTCATCTCTACAGAGTTGATCTTCAACTCCAGCTCGTTGTCATCTCTACAGAGTTGGTCTTCAACTCCAGCTCCAGCTCATTGTCATCTCTACAGAGTTGATCTTCAACTCCAGCTCCAGCTCGTTGTCATCTCTACAGAGTTGGTCTTCAACTCCAGCTCCAGCTCGTTGTCATCTCTACAGAGTTAATCTTCAACTCCAGCTCCAGCTCGTTGTCATCTCTACAGAGTTAATCTTCAACTCCAGCTCCAGCTTGTTGTCATCTCTACAGAGTTGGTCTTCAACTCCAGCTCCAGCTTGTTGTCATCTCTACAGAGTTGGTCTTCAACTCCAGCTCCAGCTCGTTGTCATCTCTACAGAATTGATCTTCAACTCCAGCTCCAGCTCATTGTCATCTCTACAGAGTTGGTCTTCAACTCCAGCTCGTTGTCATCTCTACAGAGTTGGTCTTCAACTCCAACTTCAGCTCGTTGTCATCTCTACAGAATTGATCTTCAACTCCAGCTCCAGCTCGTTGTCATCTCTACAGAGTTAATCTTCAACTCCAGCTCCAGCTTGTTGTCATCTATACAGAGTTGGTCTTCAACTCCAGCTCCAGCTTGTTGTCATCTCTACAGAGTTGGTCTTCAACTCCAGCTCCAGCTCGTTGTCATCTCTACAGAATTGATCTTCAACTCCAGCTCCAGCTCATTGTCATCTCTACAGAGTTGGTCTTCGACTCCAGCTCGTTGTCATCTCTACAGAGTTGATCTTCAACTCCAGCTCCAGCTCGTTGTCATCTCTACAGAGTTGATCTTCAACTCCAGCTCGAGCTTGTTGTCATCTCTACAGAGTTGATCTTCATCTCCAGCTCCAGCTCATTGTCATCTCTACAGAGTTGATCTTCAACTCCAGCTCCAGCTCGTTGTCATCACTACAGAGTTGATCTTGAACTCCAGCTCCAGCTCATTGTCATCTCTACAGAGTTGATCTTCAACTCCAGCTCCAGCTCATTGTCATCTCTACAGAGTTGATCTTCAACTCCAGCTCCAGCTCGTTGTCATCTCTAGAGTTGGTCTCCAGCTCCAGCTCGTTGTCATCTCTACAGAGTTGATCTTCAACTCCAGCTCCAGCTCGTTGCCATCTCTACAGAGTTGATCTTCAACTCCAGCTTGTTGACATCTATAGAGAGCAAATCTTCCATTGGAGTGGGTGTGGGTAGACAGGGAAAGCAAACCTGTAAAGCTTATCAATGTTGGATGTACTGAGGCACAGACTTAATGAAAGAGTGCAGCGCAACTTGCTCCATAGATTCAACATGCTGATCTCTAATAATGTACACTAATAGATGTTTATTAGTAAGAAAACCAACCTAGTCAACTTCAAACATGGCACAGCTTCTCACTGAAAAGAGACCTGTTTTGAAACCAGATTATGCTATCCCAAGCATCTACCTCTGTTCTTAATCAAGTTCCTCAGTAAAGCACTGCAAATTCTCTAACTTCTCTACCACTTTCACATCATAAAAATATAAGAAATTCATAATGAGTAAATACTCTTACAGGAATATGTGTATGTCACATCACACCCAATGATTACCTCCTTGACTTCCCGACAATGGAACACAGGATCAAGATCTGGAGAGCTCGTGCATACTTAAATATAAGTGCAGATGAGCAGCACCCTCTGCATGACGCTATATTCAGAGAAAAGGGTGACAGGCTAAAGAGGGGCAAATCATGGATGGGTCGGGCAGAAGATATCATCAGACAGGTCTGCAGTCTTACCAGTATCAACCCCGGCAAGGAATGGGTGCCGGTGCCTCCAGCTTTTAAGTGCACTTTCTCCTGCATTATCACACTCGACAGACGGTGCAGAGAGCAGAACCCTGCCACTGTCAATGCAGAGGTTAACGAGCTCATCTATGAACACTCAGATAGCCCCGAAGTGCTCATCTATACAGATGGATCTGTTGTAAAGCAGCAGAGAAGTGCGTGGGCATTTCCAGCCCGTTCAGCGGGCCGAACCGTTCAAGAATCCAGTGGTGCCCACTCTATGACCACGAGCAGCATGACAATGGAGGTGATGGCAGTTACACAGGCTTTCATATGGCTGGAATCACAGCATTATACCAACGTGTGTGTACTAAGTGATTCAATGAGCATGATTCAGAAGGTCGAAGCTGGATCTGTACGTAGACAGTGGACTGAATCGCTGTGGAAGCCTGTTGTCCGTAAAGTCACCTTCATCTTCGTCCCGGGACATGCGGGAGTCGAGGGAAATGAACGAGCTGACAAACTGGCTGGCTCTGCACCCCCTGTAGATGGCCAGCCCATGGATCCTGCCGATGTTATTAACATCCTTAAAGATATGGCGAGAACAGAGGACTTTGACGTCAGTGATTCCACATCGCTGTCCAGGATGAAAGACCTGGGAGTAAGAATCGGCACAGCCAGATGCGAGAGGTACATCGGGAAAACAAAGCGCCTCGTCAACCAACACAGAACTGGCACTATTAGCCACCGGACGCTGATGCATATGCTGGGGGGAGGATCTGAGCACCTATGGACATGTCTGGAGTGCAATGAAGATACCCCAACTGATAACTGAATCTGAAACCCAATGATTAATGATCAAGAACAGTGAAGGTCAGGTGTACATTTTGTAATGAACTCATAAGGCAAAGACAACATAAGTTATATGTACAAAATATTGACACAAGCATTATTGACACTTTTACTGGCTGCATGTCTCAAAAATGAACAGAAAGCAGAACATTGGGGGAAGAGAAACTTACTATGGAAGATGCAAACGCTCTGTAAGAGACAGCCAGCACACCATCTGACCACTCATGAGACACTGGATCAAACTGACCATACAGCTGACCCATGGTAATGGCCTTGGGGTTGATGACAGTTATCTGAACTTTATTTTCATTCATCAGTTCCTGAAACACAAACAGTGCGAGTCATTAGCTACACAGAAACTGATGTCATTTGCTAAACTAAGCTAGGCTGACCATTTCAACCACACACCATCATGTCTAAACTAAGCTAAACTGACCATTTCAACCACACCATTATTATGTCTAAACTAGAGACAGCTAGAGCATTGCTTTGCTGATGAGGCAGCTTTTGCAGCTGGTCTTGTTCCAGATGTATTGGTGTTACCTTTCCTCTGGAGTTAACTATGAATAAATAAATAATACTTAAGCTGTAACAAAACACTGTCACCAGTATTTTTCGAAGGTAGGTTTCTGGTTGTAGGGTAGATTCTATTGAAATAACTGTCAACATCTCCCCGATGTGAAGCATTCTTTAAGAAACTGTAACCTACACACCATATGTGACTTTACATTTCAGCTTCATTAACTCTCTGTTGTTACATACTTAAAGTTATATACATGTCTGGTGTTGTCTTGTTTATCTCCACAGGAGCACTGAAGGTTTTGTCTTGTCTATCTCCACAGGAGCACTGAAGGTTTTGTCTTGTCTATCTCCACAGGAGCACTGAAGGTTTTGTCTTGTCTATCTCTACTGGAGCACTGAAGGTAAATACTGAGGTTTTCTTCTAATCTTTGCCTGTCGCTGCACAATGAGAAGTTCTTAGTGAGTCTCTCTTGTGTTAGGCATGTTGCTCTGATTATCGAGATCCTTTGCCAATGTATAACATTCTGATGTGATCAATTCAACTGTAATTAGGTATGGTTCACACTTTAAAAGCTGATATTTTACCAAAATTAGTGTTTAATAATCTATCATTCTTACTTTCTCTTTGAGTCTGCCCAGTGCTTGTGACAGAGTCCTGTATGCACTTGTCTTGCCTCCTAGAGGTTCACCCACAATCATGAATCCATGCCGCACAATCATCATCTCGTAGATCTAAGGCAGCCAAATACAGGATGAAACATAGATGAATCACAGATTTAAGGTAATCAAATACAGGATCAAACATTTTAAATACAACCATTATCTTGAAGATCTATGATAATGAAATACAGGACAAAACATTAATATAACCATTATCTTCTAGATCTATGACAATAAAATAAGGATAAAACATTAATACAACCATTATCTCGTAGATCTATGACAATAAAATACAGGATGAAACATTAATACAACCATTATCTTGTAGATCTATGACAATAAAATAAGGATATAACATTAATACAACCATTATCTCATAGATCTATGACAATAAAATACAGGATGAAACATTAATACAACCATTATCTTGTAGATCTATGACAATAAAATAAGGATAAAACATTAATACAACCATTATCTCGTACATCTATGACAATAAAATAAGGATAAAACATTAATACAACCATTATCTCGTAGATCTATGACAATAAAATATAGGATGAAACATTAATACTTCTTCTTCTTCTTCTTCTGCGTTCATCCAGATTTTTTTTCCGGATGTGACTGCGTTGTGCCTGTTTACAGCAGAGCTGCATTCTTGCGCCGTTAGGCAGACACATCCGACTTCTGCGGGCATTTGTTGACCGGGTTAACCATCCCGGGGAAACATTAATACAACCATTATCTTGTAGATCTATGACAATAAAATAAGAATAAAACATTAATACAACCATTATCTCATAGATCTATGACAATAAAATAAGGATAAAACATTCATACAACCATTATATCGTAGATCTATGATAATAAAATACAGGATGAAACATCATAAATACAGTCATCATGGTGTAGATCTACTAAGGCTACAAAAGAAAGGATGAAACATAAATACAATCATCTTCTTATGAAATCTATGAAAACCAAAAATAAGGATGAAACATAAATACAACCATCATCTCATAAAATATATGAAAACCAAAGACAGGATGAAACATGGTAAACAAAATCATGTCACAGATATAACATATTATAAGACAACCAAAGATAGAAAAACATAATGACAATCAATCATCATCACACAGATCTAAGACAAGAACAAGGGAGAGGTGGTCGAGCACACGTGGGACCAGGTGAAGAAAGTGGGGGAACAGACTGAGAACCTATATGTGGAAAGGATGAGATGTTGGAGGATTGGCAGGGGTTCTGGTAGAACTTAAAAACTGAGAGGGAAGACAAGGAGAACTTTCAATCATATAGCGGTGGGAGAAATTAGCAGTATGACTCCTCGCTGGCTGTTTAACAAAGGGATGAAGCACGTATTAATATCCTGAGTGCAGTGATGTCAGTTTTTAGCTCAACTCAACTCGTCTTAAGACACAAGAAATGTAAGAAAACATAAATACAAAAAAGATAACACATCAAATAGATGAATCAAGTGAGAAACCAAATATATCTGCTAACATAACTACCATTTTCCAACTAATTTTAACCACAAACAAACTTTGCAACAACACAAATAATTGCCATAACTGTGTTAATTTTTTTACACACCAAGCAACGAGTGAAAATTCACTTTTTTTTACCAATACCATGATACAAACACTGACACTGCCTAAATAACAAAAAACATGACTCATAGGGGGGGGGGGGGGGGGGGGGTTGTTGCATGGTCTCGAGGTATGGTGTCCGCCTCAAGTGCTGGAAATCCCGGGTTCAAGCTCCGGTGAGGACCGGGATTTTTTTCATGTGGACTTCTAGTAATAAAATTTCCCCTGGTCTCTGGGTAGTGAGATCGGACGCCTGTGTGTATTGTTGTGCACGTAAAAAGTCCCTTGGCAGTTGGAAATCGAAAAAGAGTATACTATCGGCGCTGCCTGGGCAAAATTTTGAGTTAAAAATTTAAATTTTGAGTTTAAAATCTACCTAAAGTATTTCAGGATCCTTGCCGGTGCTATGGAGTTCATGCACTGAGCTGAGTTTCTCCAGACTCAGGTTTGAGTTAGGAGGAGAACGGAGCACTTATGGGTTTCACCCATGTGTCATGATGTTGATCCATCGATTAAACTAAACTACTCATGACATGATCTAAATCACACAAAAACTCATGACATGATCAATGAAATAATTAAATGCTTGAGAACTCTGCAGGTTTCACTAAAAAATACACAATTAGTAATACATTAGATACAGCATGATTATCACTGCCAGCAGTGAAGTTATAGAGAGAAAACACAGACAATGGTGGTCTGGACATCCTGTGAGAATGAGGCCCAGTCAGTCACTGCTCTACAACAGTAGAAGTGGTCTGGATACCCTGTGAGAATGAGGTCCAGTCAGTCACTGCTGTGTGCCTACAACAGTAGAAATGGTCTGGATATCCTGTGAGAATGTGGTCCAGTCAGTCACTGCTGTGTGCCTACAACAGTAGAAATGGTCTGGATATCCTGTGAGAATGTGGTCCAGTCAGTCACTGCTGTGTGCCTACAACAGTAGAAGTGGTCTGGATACCCTGTGAGAATGAGGTCCAGTCAGTCACTGCTGTGTGCCTACAACAGTAGAAATGGTCTGGATATCCTGTGAGAATGTGGTCCAGTCAGTCACTGCTGTGTGCCTACAACAGTAGAAATGGTCTGGATACCCTGTGAGAATGAGGTCCAGTCAGTCACTGCTGTGTGCCTACAACAGTACAAGCTCAGGGTGTAGATCTAGATATGGAGGTGTGGACACCCTGTGATAGTGAGGCCCAGTCAGTCACTGCTGTGTGTTTACAACAGTACAAGTTCAGGGTGTAGATCTAAATGTGGAGGTCTGCATGGCTGAATGGATCAGAGTGCCCGTTATTAAACATTGGGTGTGCTGATGCTGAGATAGTGGGTTCAACCCCTACACCGGTCAGTAGGATTACAATGTTGACTTCTCATCCTTGACACGGGGATGCAAATTATAAGTACCTCTGAAGTCAAAGTGTGTTCGCCTGATGGTGATGAATACTGGTAATAGGGAAAGCTAATCCACATGCACAAATCAACTAAACGTAGTAGCATATGCATGGACAATGCTTGAGTTCAATGCAAGCAAAAGCAAACAAATAAGATCTAAATAAAGACCAAGATCAGGTGGATTGATTCTATGAAGCTTATACTACACAAATACAAACTAAATAAAGACCAAGATCAGGTGGATAGATTCTATGAAGCTTATACTACAAAATACAAACTGGCTCCAGTCCAGGTGATATGTATGGCTCCAAGTGACAACTTTCAACTCTCCTGTTTAAATCAAAGTCCCGTAGTAGTGGAACCTGCTGTGGTTATGTGAAGTGCTAGAGTCATCACATTTTTAGGCCTGAGTGCAAGGAGGAATAAGTGGTCAGATAGTGAATGGTGAGTGCAGGCAGTGATCCCTGGCCCAACTACACTCATGCCGTTGTGAGTGTAAAGCCCCAGCCATCACACTAACACGTCCACCAATTCCCCCTATGCTGATCACCAAATATGGACCAAACATCATCAACCATACGGGGACAGATAATAGATCATGTATAATGAATATTTCCCATATTTTAATGACATATGTGGTGATATTTTCAAACAATGCTAAATGTCTACACCGGTATTCTGGTAGGTTTATTTGTAATATAACTGGTCTAACCTGTTGAATCTTCTCCAAGAAGAACTGTGTACATTGCAAATTGTCCTTCCCACAGTTCTCTCTGATGGCAACATTCAGGTCCACGTAGTCTGGTTCTGGAAGCTTCACTCCAGGGAAGAGGTCTGAAGTGATGCCATGAAACAGGGGCAGGTCGTGACTCAAGAATTTGGGCAGATTCACATCGATGATAGACCTCAGCATCAAAATGTTCTCATCTTCATCTGGGTATTTTAACTGGGAAATATCATTGACAGATTTTTCTAATGGTACCCGACTTAAGTTTTAACAAGTTTCAGTTAGTTTTACAAACTGACAATAATTGTCTTAGTAATAATGTACGCATTACATTAAAGAGTCCGGCTGCAAAAATAGTGTATGTGTTCATTTATAATTATTCACACATGCATATGTATATATACTGTTCACAAAAAGCAACGCAACATTTCTGGTATTACTTTTGTAAAAGATATTCACTGATTGGACATCAGTCAACCTATTGACTGTGTCCATCTGGTCATTAACTTCTCGTGGTTACCTGAATTGTACTCACCTCATGATTCGTGAGGTCATGAAAGATGTCAAAGTCAAAACAACATTAATGATAATCCTGTGAAACTTACTGAACACAAAACTCTCTGACCATATTATTGAATGCCTATAACCCTGGAATGGTTAACCCGGTCAACAAATGCCCGCAGAAGTCGGATGTGTCGGCCTAATGGCGCAAGAATGCAGCTTTGCTGTAAACAGGCACAACGCAATCACATCCGGGGGAAAAAAAAACTCTGGATGAACGCAGAAGAAGAAGAATGCCTATAAAAGATTGACGCTCCTCGAATAAATTCTGTTGAAAATTCAATGCACAAGTATAGTTCATCCCACCACAGAACGACTCAACATCATTGGACTTTTACAGGCTGGACAGTCACAAAGTGTAGCAGCCAGAGAATTTTATGTGGTTAGAAGCACCATTAGTCGCCTTTGGAGGCGATTTCAAGAAACTGGCTCAGTGGCAGACCGGCCGCGCAGTGGAAGACCCAGAATCACAGCTGCTGCCGAAGACCACTTCATACGGCTGCGTCACCTTAGGAATCGATTTGCATCTGCGTCCTCCACAGTCCAGTCAATGCCAGGAGCTCGTTGAATTTCAGATCAAATGGTCAGGAATCGGCAGCACGACGCTGGTCTTTGGGCTAGAAGACCCTACAGAGGTCCTGTTCTTACGGACCAGCATTGCTAGAACCAACTGCAGTGGGTGAATCAGCATCGTCAATAAAATGTTGGTACAAGTTTGCAAATGAAACTGCAATAATGTTGCGTTTCTTTTCTTGAACAGTATATGTACACATATAGAAACACAGATGTGCATTTCATCATATGAGTATTTCAACACCCTTTACATAGAATAAACATAATGGCAGCAAAAATGTGGTTTCTGAAGAAAACACACATATCATTCATGGACAGGCAAACGAATAAGACGATCCTTCAAGAAACAGATGTAAATAATAAACTGGTTACTGAAATTAGGTATAAACAGTAAATTTATTAATGTAACCAGATGTAAAGAGTAAAGTTTTTAGGTATGTTTTGAGGAGAAATAAAATGAAAACTTAGTGACATCTGGCAAAAGGGGAAAAGAGCAAGCAGAAGACAAAAAAGGTAAATGCCTGGATGGCTTTGCCATATTGCATAATAGGGATAAGAATACATCATTTGAGACTGTGGTGATCATGCACACTAATTGGCGATAAAAATAACGTGATTTTTGCAAAACTATCATTACAAAATCAGAATAAGCAAGCAGTTAGGATTATGGAAGATATTTTTATGTAAGTCAGAAATAAACTTCCACTTTTTGATTTCTTTAGGTACCTGGTCTGAGGCAGACATTAGCAGTCTTGACTCTCCATGCCATTTCTGGAGCAGACACTGGCAGTATTGACTCTCCATGCCATTTTTGGGGCATCATGGACAGTCTTGGCCCTCTATGATTCTCCATGCCATTTCTGGGGCAGAAATTGGCAGTCTTTAATCTCCATGCCATTTCTGGGGCAGACATTGGTAGTCTTAACTCTCCACTGATATTCCTCCATGCCATTTCTGGGGCAGACATTGGTAGTCTTGACTCTCCATGCCATTTCTGGGGTAGACATTTGTAGTCTTGACTCTCCATGCCATTTCTGGGGCAGTCATTGGCAATCTTGACTCTCCATTGATATTCCTCCAGGCCATTGTCTTGGACCAACCAGGATTATTCTCCAATGCCTCTCTCCTCATTATATGATCAAAGAACACTGTTCATCTTTCTCTTATTATTGCATATAATGTTTTACTTACTTGCCTCATTCAGGCAATTGTTGTTAGTTACTTTGCAGTCCTCAGAATTTGCAACATTCATCTTAGAAACCACATCCCCACTGCCTCCAAGCTCTTCTTAATTCATATATTGATATGTCCCATAAATGTCCTTTGTCTTTTTCTTATAATTTTTAGAAGTGATATAGCATCTACAATTGTCAATACCTCATAATTTGCTTTCTTCATAAAACTTCAAAAAATACCTCTCCAATATTTTTATCATTTCATAACTCATGGTGGTCTCCATGGCATAGTAGTCAAATCACCTGCCTCGCACTCAGGAGGTTGTGAGTTCATTATCAGACGATGTCATTCGGGGTAATGAGTGAAACTTTTTTCTTAGAACCTAGGGGTTGTTGTTAAAGCTAAGGAGTTCGTGTTCTATGGAATGTTTTTGGCAGGTGTTAGTTAGTTAGTCATGGTTCCAACTTCACAGCAAAGGGTCGCCCTATTATGCTCCGTTCCTGTGCCAGTGAATATCACATAAAATGCTCCTCACTGTCCCATGTTAAAAGTGGAACCCACAGAAGTCTTGACAAACCAACAGCCTGCAGAGGTATACTATGCATAATGCCGCTGCCAGAATGCCAACACAAAAGTCTTATCGATGGAAGGGGCAGTCACTAGAACACCAGTAGCTACATGTTACTGCATAAGGCAACCCGGTTAATTCAGCGACCAGCCGGTCGCAATTTTTCTGAACATGCAATTCATGTTACAAACAACCAACAGATGTAAAAGCATTCCACATGAAATTCACAGCTCACAGTGTCGCTCCATACACTTAACTCAGTAGCAGGGTGACGGTAGGTGTTTACAGCTCTGCCCAGAGAGACTGATCCAGATAGGATAAAAACCAGTATAATGAAGTTGAACCTCTTGCCATTTAACTCCTTTTAACTCATGATCCAATATTCATGTTTATAAACAGTAACATGGACCACACACATAACTCCCAGTAACCAGATTTTTATGTTTGTGGAGATACCTCCATTTTTTCATGACTTTTCTCACTCTAATAAAAAAGGCCTTTGAGACAGTTCTCACATCTTCTATCAGATATCACTGTGTAATACTAATAATACCATATATTCAATGCTTGCATGAGAGACTGAAGATGATTTCTCTATGTCAATACAAACCTTCAGGTTAGCAGCTGCAGTCAGTACAGACTTCACAGCCCGCATGCCATAGTCATAATGGTGCTGGGATGACAACTGCTCAGAGCATAGACGGTAGACTGCCACAATCTTGATGGACAGCGGGCGGGCGTTCACAAATCCACAAGAGTAGAGGGATATCTCAGCAATGAGGGCATAGTCAGGGACCATCATAGCCACAGTTCGGAACAAGGCCTGAAAACATGAGATCAGGCCTAGAATTGGCACCAAATGTATTATAAATAACATTTTAAAGAAAACTTCTACTTTGTCAGGTATTTTACAGTTCATTTCTGTAATAAAATGGTATGGCTGTTTCTCAAATACAATACAAACAAACAAATACCAAATAGTTTCATACTTTGAGGTTATCTGGCAACTCAGATCGGCCAGCATAGCCAGGGTTCATTGTTATGAAGACTGAACATGAGGGATCTAGTCTGATTTCTGTTCCTTCAAACATTAGGGTTTCAGCCATTGCCAGGATACCTTGAAAAGTAGTAAAATGAGTGTGCTGTTAAACACAAACTAAGAAAGAATTCTACATGAATAATTTATACGTCCGATACCATTCTGCTGGTTAAAATGTATCAAGAAAAACATTGACAAATGAAATTTTTTCTTGTGTAAAAAGTATATTTAGCTAAACTGTATGTTAAATGTTCAATATGCTTTATCTGTTCATTTTTGTGAATAAGGTGAACTGTTTGTTACATCAGTATATGTGCATGTGTGAGTGTGTGTGTGAATCCATACATGCATGCGTACATGAGAGGGAGGGGGGGGGGGAATAAGGGGGGGGGGGGAGATGCAAATGGGATGGAGATTGTTAATTATCATGCAAATGTGTAACTGATTCATATGTAACTGATTCATCATGTCAGTGTAGTTATCATTAAAGATGGAGTGAAAGGACTTCATCATTCTATTTTCCTGGAGTTGTTATTGTTGCACAGTGTCACCTAGACAGTTCTGAGTCTATTTTGTGTTGTAATTGTAATTAGGAAAAACTTAGAAGCAACAGAGATGTGGTTTTTGAAACGAATGTTGTGAATTCCTTGGACTGCCAGAGTAACTAACAACGGCTGCCTGAAAGAGGCTAATGAAACTAGAACACTATATACAACAATAAGAAAGAGACAAACAGCTTTCTTTGGTCATGTGATGAGAAGAGACATTGGAGAACATTGTGACAACTGGAAAGATCGAGGGGAAGAGAGATCGAGGCAGACCAAGAGAAATAATGCTGGACGGATTGAGACGGTGACATGGAGGAATATCATCAGAGGAGTTGATCCAGAACACTAAAGACCGAGATCTGTGGAGAGCCATGAAAGCCAACGCCAGCTGGCAGGGCACTTGATGATGATGAATTGTGACTGGATTGTCGTAATCATACTTTCTGTAAGGATGTACCAGTCTAATTTTGAACCACACACCAGACCTACATTTTCCGCACAACAGTAATCATAGAAACACATGCAGCATTTTGACGTATTGTCACCTGATTTGTTTTCATTATACCGTAAGCATATTATGAGATCTATAGAACATAATCCAGGCATTACACTTGGTGGTCATAATACAGGGTGTTTGTAAAGTATCACTACACTCTGGATGTAGAACAAATTTGAAAAATGCTTTCTTCCGTTGATAAAACCATTCTGTGTGGAGTGCAAAGACTTACTCCAGCAGACGACAACCATTTGCTGCATATTACTTCACGATAGACTGTGCAGCACATTTTTTAATGACATCATGTACTTCATTTTTCAAATATGTTCTACATACAAAGTGTAGTGAGACACTTTACAAACACCCGGTATAAACAACTTATGTTATACTGATTCTACTGCCTTGACAGAAGCAAGTGAAAAGGACACACAGAAAATGATCAATACAATGGTTGTAGTAAATGAAAATAAAGGACCACTATTTGAACAACACGACAGATGTTACGGCGATATAAAAGAAATATCCTACACATGTAATGTACAAATAAAGTCAGTAAGTATTAACTTGGAGTATGTAAAAAATTTAAGTATTTAGGGACATGGATTGCAGCAGCTGGAAGATATATCGCAAAAATAAAGAACAGAATAGGACAAGTAAAAACTGCATTTCATAAAATGAAGAACATCTGTATCATTGAAAGTGAATTCTGGACAATTAGTAAACAAGCAGAAATATCCATTAATGCCACAGATATGTTGTTTTATAGGTGAATAAAAATACCTCGAACAGCCACAAAAAAAATTAACATAAATCGCATGCACGCACACACACACACACATGCACACACACATATGCACGCACGCACGCACATGCACACACAGATATAACTACAATAAATGTGTAAAACAGCATAAATAATCATACCTCTCTGGATAGTCAAGATCTGTTGAGCAACCACGGACAATACTTCTAAATCAATTCTGTTAAATTCATCGAAGCATGACCAAGCTCCGCATGAAGCCAGTCCCTGAAACAGCAACATTTGTATTTTCGACATGAAGAGAGTACAGACATTTCAAATCATCAAATTTATTTTTGTGTGTCGACTTGTTAACCCAAAAGTTTGGTTTAGTTTTGCTTCAGGATCATCTAGAATTCACATGGTTTCTCCATAAGTGCTCCAGTCTTCCCTTATAGATCACACAAGGAAACATGGATTTCTCCATAAGTGCTCCAGTCTTCCCTTATAGATCACACAAGGAAACATGGAAAACTCCTATGAATGTTAACAACAACAAAAACATTAAAAGAAGAACTGCAATGAATAATGACTACTGTTGTTAAAGTTCAGTGCTATATCCAGGATATGTTTAAATCAAAGAACATGTACATGCAGGAGAGATGAGTACAGGACTAACAGTTTTGTGTCTCAGAGACGACACTTAAAGGCAGATGATATTGCCCAGTTAAAGCACCCTGCCAATAAAAGTTCTGCCACATAACTAGGCTACCAACTAACAGTATACCACAACAAGCAATGATGTACAGACCAAACGGAACTAGAAGAAAAGGCCGACCATGTAAACGATAACCAGAGGGAATAACAGAGTCCATAGGAATCTCAATACATGAAGCCCATAAATGGGCACTCTCCCACTGTTTATGCTTCCACCTCGACACCGCAAGATACAAGAAGAACAAGATCGGATGAGAATGCTGACCCAGCTAAATATAGCAACATCAATGATAATGGATAACGAAGAGTACAAACATTCACCAAATGTGAACATCATGAAACAGATTATGATAATCTAATCTCTTCAAATGAATGGAGTTAATCAGAGAAACTGAAAACTCTGCATATTATACAAGTCTTGAATGAGGACCAAGGTTTAAATGGAAGCATGATGTGAAAGTAAATTCAAGGCCAGTTGGCCAGTACATAGTGTATGTATTTCACTTCTGTCTTCTTACTGCTCAAGACCATACTAAGACTGAACTAATTTCACTGCCAACATGATAGACTGTTATATGATTGAGTACAAATGACAGACTGCTATATGACTGGGTACAAATTAAGTCAATTAATGCACGCATGGTGCTAGCCCCATATTTGTGTAGACCACTCAGAGGTGATGTGCTCAACATCACGACCGCCAACTTTACTTCCCTAGAAATTTTCTGGTACCCATGTTAGGTTGAATGGCATGGGATCAACTGACATTATCAGATGGGGTAAGGTCAACTGAAATCACAGAATGAATTCATATTTCACCCCAGCTTTTTATATTATTAACACTAACACAATCTGTTAGATAAAACAAGCCAACTATATGCAAAAATAAAAGAAAACTGGTCACCTTAAAGAATTTTCCCAGGGCAATGTAGTCAAGGCCATCAGAGCAGTTGAACACCACACACTGTTTTGCCACAGCTTTGGCCAAGTCCTTGGTGGTTTCTGTCTTTCCGGTACCAGCTGGTCCCTCCGGAGCTCCGCCAAGGTGAAGGTGTAGGGCACCAAATAGAGTTCTGCCGAGTCACACAAATATTATTTATTATTTATTGAAATTAGATGTGTACACGTATTTTGCTATGAAGAACATTGTTGTTTGTGTCTTTTCTTCAATTTACAATAGCAAAACATTGCTTTGGTATTATTAATAATAAACTCTGTGATACAAATTAAATATTGTGTGAGAGGTGGCTACTTGCATAAACATAAGTGAAACAATTCTCCCAAAATCCTCTTTTTTCCCCAGCAAATCCTGTACAGGACATCGCTGTCAACATCAGCATCTTTCAGCTGATTGTCGATTTCTTGGCAAGATTATGCTCAGTAGTTTTCCATTGCTTTCCGAACAACCAGCTCACATACTGGAAGCATATGGGGTTCTCCAATGTGGCGAGAACTGCTACCGATTCTCATGCAGGTTACGTTCCTCACGTGGATATATGGGATTATGGAGAAAGACGTTAACGCCTAGGCCATGGAGATGGGCCATAATCCTCTAGCATGGAATAATTAGCTAACAACTAAACAAGTTGACAAGCACTTTAGCAAGCCAAACATTAGAATATAAGGTGCATGGTGTTAAGACATATTTTCCATGGAAAAAAACAGCAGAAGAGAAGCAATATCGTTGTTAGTATTATATCAGCCATCTTGACTTCCATTTCCCAGAATTCTAATCACTAATATTTTATGAAGCTCAGTTGACAAGGAGCCCTTCCGGTGGTGGAGTGATCTGATGGTAGGATGTTCATCTCAAATTCAAGAAGACTGGGTACAAAGCACAGAAGAGGTTGTTACAAAATAAGGATCCTGAGGATGGATCCTAGGATAATCAACTGGACATCTAGCCTTCTCAGATAAGGGCAACAATTAAGAGAACATGTTCATATTTCAAACATTAAAAATCCTTCAGCATCTGGCCACTTCCAAGATTAAATTTCAACATAGAAAACAGAATATTTCTATCAAGTGTAGCTCTTATTTACACACATGTGAATCCTTGCCAGTGCTATGGAGTTTGTGCACTGTACAGAGATTCTCCTAGTGTGATTTATGGGAGGAGACTAGAGCACATATGGAGTTATCCAAGTTTATAATGAAAGTAATTCTTTACAAATCAAAACTACTTTTCATTAGAAAATATTCAACCCTGTCAAAACTATGGATCTAATCACAACTAATGTGCAGGCAGACGAGAGTGCTAACAACATGACCACCACAGCCAGCAACTGACAACTACACTGTTTACACATGAACCAGTCAGTTTGCTAACCTGTAACATCTGTCTGTTAGAGGTGTGATGACCAGACGCCCGCTGTTTCCCAGGTATTCATATCCATATGCCAGTTTGGAGTTGATCATTCTAGTTATCATTTGATTGTCCTAAAAGTACAAAAGAAAATAAAATAACATGTGTTGTCCTGTTAGGTTATTCAATCTAAAACCTAGTATGAAATCTCTGAACATGTGACTTTCTCCATTCCAAACTTGTTTCCTGCTCATAAACTTATTCTTGGGGAGATAATATTGTGGTTTCTCCTTATCTTCCACATAAAATTGCATACATGAAATAATATACATAAAATAACAGTTTTGAAAACTTGCTATTAAACCTTTGTCAAGGTTACTTTAAAGAGTCAATCAAATTATCTCAATCTACATCACTTGTGTCATCTTCGTGCTTGAATAGATTAGAAAGTTAGAAATTCCCTGCAAATATAGGGAATGAAAGATCCAAGTACAAATGCTATGTTTTGGACAGAAAGAGTGAAGTTATCACTTGAGATAGAGTAGGCTTATGTAAACACTGTCTTGGACAAAAAGAGTTAAGTTATCAGTTGAGATAGAGAAGGATTATGTAACAATTGGACAGAAAGAGTTAAGAAAATGTTATCATGTATGACGAGTCAATTCAAGGAACCTTTTCACACACCAGTCCTGTGGGACTATCCCCACATTTAGATAGACCAATCAAAGGGTGATTTGGTCAATATCACGGTTTACTTTCCAAGGCATTTCCTGGTGCCAGTTTAGGCTGTGTAGACCTGGCACCCTAGATCAAATTGTTTCATCTGCTTTGATTCAAATGTAAGGAGTAACCAAATAACATACAATGAGTTATTTAGCCCAAAATTATTTCAGGTTTACCTCCCAGTAGTAGCGTAACTGACTCAGCCAGTTGAAGTCCAGCTCATTGGTCACGTTGTCAGACACTAGCTTGGCCAGCACATCCCGGGCATGGACGTCCAAGACAATCAGGGCCTGCAGTGTCACTCGGTTCTGCTTGGACAGCTCTCCTCTGACAAGTGCCACAACCTCATCAATCTGATTATTGTTCATCTTGAGCCAGACATAAATCAATGTTTAAAATGAACACATCAGTAAACAAATTATTCAAACTTATTCTGATTAGTTAAATAAATCTAATAATGGATAAAAAAACTGTAACTCTTTGACCTTGGGATCTCTATATTTTAGTTTGAGTTGCTCTTCTCTATAAATGATAATCCCACATTTGCTCTAGATATGGGGGGACTCCCATCTTATAATAATAATAGAAGGCTTAAAATATCAACCAATCACAGTGTTTTTATTAATGGAGTGATGGGATGGCTGTAAACAAAGATGTCTGTGCCGAGCAGTGAAAATGAAATTAACTCTGTGCCTGTCTCTGTTAATTTCTCAGTTGATAAAACAACAAAAACACTTCACAACTAGCTGCAGAAAATGTAGTAGATCGAATTTGTTTACTTCATGAGAAGCGTTGGGGTTACTGGAAACAAGTGATGATGAACATTCTTGATTATGATTATTCATTTGAAGAGATCGCAGATGACGGAGATGACAACTATAGAGGTGGGAAAATAAGGTGAAATTTTAACTTTTTCCCTCAGGAGCTCAAGTACTGAGCATTTGAAGATCAAAGAGTCAAGAGTACAAAGCAGATACATATGTATGTGACTGGTCTTTGGAACTGAAAGTATCCAGAGCCGCTGACATCTCCTGAGAAAGATGGAACACATACAAAAATATGCTGAGTTTTGCGATTCAGTGTTGGATGACACACGATTTCATGCTTGGGTTCATATGACAGATGAGGCAGTCTTTATGGTTTGCCTGCTGCAAAGGATTTACATAATACTCTTTACTTTCTTTGTATGCGTTCTGCTACTTGATTCCCTGTCTTTCTATTCTGTCTAACCTGGTAGCATGGCATCTGCGAACTGATAGATGCAGTTTGATTTAGTGAGTGAGAATAGTAAGCATAAGTTAAGAGATGAACCAGGTGTAGAAGTTTGTGGAAACAATACAAAACAATCCAAGCTATGATGCAAACACATTGCTGATAGGGTCTGTCCAAAGAATTCTGTAAAATAAATAATCATTATGAGAGATGGAAGGAGAAGAGGCTGGATAGACTGTTGGATTGGCACAGAAAATCATCAGCTGTTAAAATTATCAAAAAAACTGGGGACCAAACAGCTGTGGAGGATAAAGACTGCCCCTGTCTGCCAGCACAACACATGAGATGACAAGGTTTACCAAACTACACACCGTTAAGTAATCATCCAGAGCTTGCGAGCCTTTGCGAATGGATTCATGGATGAATGTGGTCCAGTACTTTTGGGAGACACATAGAACAGCTTGCCCTGGCCACGCTTTAACCCACTCGCAACGAGGACTGCTGTTATAAGCTTCCAGTGACTCCCAGACCACCTGTCTCAGAAAGAGAGTACTTTATTAGATACCAGTTCTTACAAATTAAAACTTTAAAAACAAAAACTGTGATCCAGAATGGAATAACAAAGCGTGCCACGTTCTATGTTCATTTATTAATTTGTCTTCTTTATAGTTAGTTAATTAGTTAGTTAGTTAGTTGACAGATCATCCTCATTGCACATCTAACCATTCAGTCCATAAGTGCTCGGATTCCCTCCTCAGCAAATCCCACAGCGTGTAGCGGCTTGTCTTCTTTATGTCTGTTGGTAGTTGTGACATGCGGCCAAACAATTATACATGCTGCCTTGTCCTTCCAGCAACTTGCTTGCTAACTTCAAGATTTATTATCCTTCACTGCTTGCTATATTAAGTATCCTGAGCAGACATTTAATCTCAGTCACATATATATTTAATAGTACATTTATAGTGTATGTATATGCCATTATTGTACATTTATAGCACATTTATAGTTTATTTTATCCATTTATAGTACAATTATAATATATCTATATACCATTATTGTACATGTATAATATATTTATATCCATTTATAGTATATTTATAGTACAATTATAGTATTGGGACCTCTAATGAGAAATGGTCAAGCCATTTATCTTGTGTGTCACTCAGAAGAATCCAGTGTTCCCAGAGACTCGAGGGTGTCATTGCTGGAGCTATAGAGTTCATGCTGTACATGATGCTCTTGGCAGGAGGCCTGCCATTCTGTGGTAAGAGACTGAGCCTGATGGGGTAAAACCAGGTGCAATGACACTGATCCTCTCACCTTTAACTTTAACCTTTATAGTATAATGGTGGCCTTGGCAGTGATAATAAAACAAGTCAATAAACTAGTGTTCCAAAACACTACCTTATTTTCACTTCTATTCACTTGTATCATTGTCACTGCCCATTTCACAAGACAACTGGTAAGATCGAAGAGAACAAGGGGAAGGCAGTGAACTAAATACCTGGATGGCTTGGCCACGTGGTATCATCCAGACAAGAACACTGAGCTGATCCACAACTCTGGTGATTGTGTGAGATGGCGAAACATGACCACCCACGCTTATCAGCATGGCACATGATGATGTCACTGCCTAGGCCAGCTCTGTACACAAAAGAAAGGCTTCCCCATGCCTTGGGGCACATGATGATGTCACTGCCTAGGCCAGCTCTGTACACAAAAGAAAGGCTTCCCCATGCCTTGGGGCACATGATGATGTCACTGCCTAGGCCAGCTCTGTACACAAAAGAAAGGCTTCCCCATGCCTTGGGGCACATGATGATGTCACTGCCTAGGCCAGCTCTGTACACAAAAGTAAGGCCTTCTTCTCCATGCCTTGGGGCACATCATGATGTCACTGCCTAGGCCAGCTCTGTACACAAAAGTAAGGCCTTCTTCTCCATGCCTTGGGGCACATGATGATGTCACTGCCTAGGCCAGCTCTGTACACAAAAGAAAGGCTTCCTTCTCCATGCCTTGGGGCACATGGTCAAGGTGATGCCAGTGCCTAGGCCAGCTCTGTACACAAAAGTAAGGCCTTCTTCTCCATGCCTTGGGGCACATCATGATGTCACTGCCTAGGCCAGCTCTGTACACAAAAGTAAGGCCTTCTTCTCCATGCCTTGGGGCACATGATGATGTCACTGCCTAGGCCAGCTCTGTACACAAAAGAAAGGCTTCCTTCTCCATGCCTTGGGGCACATGGTCAAGGTGATGCCAGTGCCTAGGCCAGCTCTGTACACAAAAGTAAGGCCTCCTTCTCCATGCCTTGGGGCACATGATGATGTCACTGCCTAGGCCAGCTCTATACACAAAAGAAAGGCTTCCTTCTCCATGCCTTGGGGCACATGGTCAAGGTGATGCCAGTGCCTAGGCCAGCTCTGTACACAAAAGTAAGGCCTTCTTCTCCATGCCTTGGGGCACATGATGATGTCACTGCCTAGGCCAGCTCTGTACACAAAAGTAAGGCCTTCTTCTCCATGCCTTGGGGCACATGATGATGTCACTGCCTAGGCCAGCTCTGTACACAAAAGAAAGGCTTCCTTCTCCATGCCTTGGGGCACATGGTCAAGGTGATGCCAGTGCCTAGGCCAGCTCTGTACACAAAAGTAAGGCCTTCTTCTCCATGCCTTGGGGCACATGATGATGTCACTGCCTAGGCCAGCTCTGTACACAAAAGTAAGGCCTTCTTCTCCATGCCTTGGGGCACATGATGATGTCACTGCCTAGGCCAGCTCTGTACACAAAAGAAAGGCTTCCCCATGCCTTGGGGCACATGATGATGTCACTGCCTAGGCCAGTTCTATACACAAAAGTAAGGCCTCCTTCTCCATGCCTTAGGATGCACTGGGTATATGGTGCTAGGATTTTAAAAGACCAATTGGCATTTGATGGGCCTTGTAGTCAACCTCACACACAGGCTGCTGCCTTTACTACCCAGACCATGTCCTGGTACTCATTTAGACTAGGTCAACTTGTGAATCCATTACGTTTTAAAAATCCCAACTTTGATGGGAATTTGAACGCAGGGCAATGGGGCTGGCAGGCCAGCAAGTGATCCCCTGCACTACCAGACTCCAGTAACATATGAGGGGGCTTCAAATTAAAACTTTAAAAGTATGACATAAATTACAATAACCATGCCATTGTCTTGTAACCTCTCAATATTGTTGTTAAGGATGTCAAGAATGTTAAGCGCATGACATCACGGTGCAGATGAACACAGTGACTACATAAGGTCAGTTTAAAAATGGCCACCCCACTTTTGACATGCACCAAAGAGGAGAAGTGTTCTGTTCTCCGTCTTTTTTTAATCAGTGAAGAGGTGAAACCTATAGAAATTCATTGGCGAATTAAGATCCAGTTTAGTGATGCATGCCTGTCAGTCCAGCAAGTGTATGAGCGGAGTAGGAAGTTTCACAACTTTTCGGTCCAATGAAGAGCTACTGCAGGTGGTGCATGAGTAATTACACATGTGACCAAGAGAATTGGTTTCTACAGGAATCCAAGCACTTTAACAAGGCTGGAGGACATGCATTGAACGTGGTGGTGACTACATCGACCAATAATACATTTGTTCTGTACTTTTTCAGAATATATTCACTGGGAAAAAAACTTTTACGGTTTTCATGTGAAGCCCCCTCATAAAATAACAACTGCAGATTCATACTAGTGACATCATTGGTAAAGACACGCCCACCTTGTGGATGGAGCCAATCATGTTTGTTTCCAGCTCTAGCAGCCACTTCTCTACTTGACCTCTGGCCTTTGAAGTGGAGATAACGTCCTTGAGGAGAACCACCTCGCCTTCACTGGACTTCATGTGGGTGATATCCAGAACATCAGTAAACTCCAGTTTGGCAATGCCTTCGAAGCACTTTTTCAGATGTGGCTGGACACTGGACATATATGAAAATCAAAACTTCACTGAACTTGATAAGGTAAATTAGTTGCATATCCTTTACAGGATCCTTTACTTTCAGTAGTTTGCCATTGCTTTCTGAATGATAGGCACACAACCAACGCAGGGCGGTCTGCTGCCAAATCACCCGCAGCTGCGTTTTGAACGCAGTATGCGGGATTACAAATTTGTGTCTGTAACGCCTTCATCATAGAGTCGGCTTGTTGCTAAACACTGCACATTTCTGGATATAGTGGGCACACAAACACACGTAATGCCCAGCTGAATATAGTGGGCACACAAACACACATAATGCCCAGCTGAGATGCACACTAAACACTGCACATTTCTGAATACAGTGGGCACACAAACACACATAATGCCCAGCTGAGATGCACACTAAACACTGCACATTTCTGAATACAGTGGGCACACAAACACACATAATGCCCAGCTGAGATGCACACTAAACACTGCACATTTCTGAATACAGTGGGCACACAAACACACATAATGCCCAGCTGAGATGCACACTAAACACTGCACATTTCTGAATACAGTGGGCACACAAACACACATAATGCCCAGCTGAGATGCACACTACAGGGCAAGATGGAAGGCATGTGTGCAGGAAGACAATGTAACCCTTTAACACACCTTAAGGTGCACTGGGCATGTGGGGTTGGACACATATTTGTATAGACCAACTGGCACACAGCGGGTGATGAGGTCAGTAGCATGCCGGCCATCTTTACTTCCTAAGACATTGCCTAGTACCCATTTTAATGACAAGGTTGATATGGAAGAATAACATGAACTGATGAAGGGAAAGAGCATGTTAGACTGAACTATCATGGGGAGTGACAGAGTGCTGAAGATACATTACAGCCAATCTTCGTTGTGGGGACAACTAATCTTATCTTGTATTAACTTGAGGAGAATAATCTGCAGTTTCTCCTTTTTTTCCTTCGTTCATCTGATATTTTCTTGTTGGTGTGTTTTGGAGGAAATTGCTTTGTGCCTGTTTACAGCAGAGCTGCTTTGTTAACGCTTTTTAGCAGACACCTTAGAACTTTTCCAGGCATTTGTTCACTGGGTTAGCTTTCTTGGGTCTTTGCAGTTTCAAAGACATATCCAAAATTTCTGCAACATCAAGTGTCTTGCCATGTGCCATGGGCAATCATGTTTCTCCATAAGTCATGTTCTCCAGAGAATGTCCCAATTTGAATGTCCAGAATCTCCTCTCACTGCCTGCTTCCACAAATCTCATCGGTTGTTACAACACACTCCCGCTTTATATAAATGAGCAGCTGTGTTAGTAGAGTTGATAGGGAACTGTGCCAATGTCATAAGCAATCATCGGACGAGTGTGCATATGTATGTTATATAGTGAGCAAAGAAAACTTGATGTTTATCAATATATGTACTTATCTTAACTGTCAAGAAAGCTCAATTAAATAACTCAAAAGTGATGATTCATATTTAGTGTTGATTAAATTCGGACATCATAACAAATGGACAATCCAAAGTGATGTCTTAAAGTTAATGTTGTTGAATTATGACATTTATACAACATACAAGAACAGAAATTATCAAGACTGATACAAAGAACAGAGCTACTATTAAAATCCACACAAAGAACAATGTTACTACTGAGAACCATACAAAGAACAGAGATACTACCAACAGCCATACAAAGAACATCTTCTATCAAGAGTAGCACAAAGAACAGGGGTACAATAAACATAAATTCATCATAAACATGGCGTTAAACCGTCTTTAAACCAAACATCAGATACATCATTAGATAAAAGAACTGATGAATCAACTCACTTGTACTTGCCCATTTACAAATTCACTGCAATCTTCTTCTACTGTTGGCACATTAATTTTCATAAAATTATACTGTAAATCACCACTTCTTCATTCTTCTTTCAGTTGAAGTTCCTGACACCAAGCTACTCATTTGTCTAGCTCAGAGGTCACTGTACCCAACTTGTGTATGCAACTGTGTCAAGTTTACTTTCTTCAGACAAAATCCATACAAGGCATCTCATCTTCCTGTGGGTAGGTTCTGCCCATTTACAATTTTGACAGGCCGGCAACTTTATGGTCTACTCTTTGCAATTTCCAATTGAAATGAGACTTTTAACATATGCACCTTGTAAACAGGACCACCTGCTTTTTGCCCTTATCTAGGAAGTCTAGGTTTCATATCTCACTACCCAAGAAATCAGGAGGACATGTGATACCACTGGTAAACAATGGTTTGGAAACATCCCCTGCCTATTTCCAGGAGTTAAACAAGCAACTTCTAATCCAGATTTGGACATGCAACCATCTCAGCCATGTCTCCCCCAAAAACCAAGTTGAGTTTAAAGATGTAACAAATAACATTTGAAGTTTAAATGTTCTGTAAAGCAGCAAATGTGTGCAGAAATGAGTCACATAAACATTTAAGAAATAACATTTGAACTTTTATATTAAACTTTGTGTAAAGTCACAAATGTGTGCAGAAATAAATCACATGAATATTTTCAGAATTACCGTGTTGGATCTTTTGTCTCGGAGAGAATCTCCAGAAGCTCATCATTAGACAGGAAGAAGAAGCGAGGAAAGTACAGGCGTTTTTTCTCCAGATACTCATTCAATCCCTGAAGAAGATAAACCATTCAGTTTTCATCACACCACATATATTATGCTAGGACGTATATGAAACTCATTAACAGGAACATAAATTGCAACATTTTTACTAAAAGATGCAGGTACACTTAGATGTCTGTAACTAAAGACACAAATACACATGTCTATAAATGAGGACACAATTACCTGTGTGTCTATAAATGAGGACACAATTACACCTATGTCTATAAATGAGGACACAATTACTTCTATGTCTATAAATGAGGACACAATTACCTGTGTGTCTATAAATGAGGACACAATTACTTATGTCTATAAATGAGGACACAATTACCTGTGTGTCTATAAATGAGGACACAATTACTTCTATGTCTATAAATGAGGACACAATTACTTCTATGTCTATAAATGAGGACACAATTACTTGTATGTCTATAAACGAGGACACAATTACTTGTATGTCTATAAATAGGTCAGTAGAAAATCAGTAAAGGACCCGTTCACACACCTTGAGGTCAACTGGGTACATGATGGTAACTCCCTATTTTGATGGACCAACAGGCACTGGATGGGTGATGAGGTCAGTACCACCCTGTCCACCGTGACTTCCCAGGACATGTTCTGGTATCTATTTTAGGCGGAGTCAACCTGGAAGTCCAAGTACATGTTTAAAAGGCCCCCTTGATAGGGGTTGAGTTGAGTGATCAACATCACAGCACTGAGGACATTCCCATATGTGGAGATGATGTCCTTGGGGAGAACCACCTCGCCTTCACTGGACTTCATGTGGGTGATGTCCAGAACATCAGTAAACTCCAACTTGGCAATGCCTTCAAAGCACTTTTTCAGGTGTGGCTGGACATATATGACAACTCAAGATATTCCCATATATGTCCCTCCCTCATCTTCAACAGCCAGTGAAGAGTCCCAATACTAATGCTGCCTGTGGCAATCTGATTATGTGTCCGTCTGGCCTTTCCTCTGAGCACTGAGTGTTGGCCAGATAATCTGGTGACTCCCTACCACACGATTCTTTCTAGGCAATGATGATCTATCTGTTCTTCCACACTATAGACACGATCCCAAAGGGCCCACACCACATCTGCTTTATCGTGCATCAATTTCGCACCCAGAGGTGAAGATCCAGCCTATTTGTACCCCACCCAGAGGTGAAGATCCAGCCTATTTGTACCCCACCCAGAGGTGAAGATCCAGCCTATTTGTACCTCACCCAGAGGTGAAGATCCAGCCTATTTGTACCCCACCCAGAGATGAAGATCCAGCCTATTTGTACCCCACCCAGAGGTGAAGATCCAGCCTATTTGTACCCCACCCAGAGGTGAAGATCCAGCCTATTTGTACCCCACCCAGAGGTGAAGATCCAGCCTATTTGTACCCCACCCAGAGGTGAAGATCCAGCCTATTTGTACCCCACCCAGAGGTGAAGATCCAGCCTATTTGTACCCCACCCAGAGGTGAAGATCCAGCCTATTTGTACCCCACCCAGAGGTGAAGATCCAGCCTATTTGTACCTCACCCAGAGGTGAAGATCCAGCCTGTTTGTTTTGGTAGGGATTTAAACACATGATCACTGGGCTGGCAGACAAGCAGACTAGCCACTGCAATACTGCAGCTCCCTACGTCTATAAATATAGACATAGGTTACACACATATATACATGAGGACACAGGGACACTTCTATGTCTATACATAAAGATATAAATAGCACACACACATACACACAGAGGCATTTGCACATGCGTGTGTGCATGCGTGTGTGCGTGCATGTGTGTGTGCGTGCATGTGTGCATGCGTGTGTGTGTGTGGCCACTAGAACATTTCTACATCTATAAATAAAGACATAAACTACACACATTTATAAATGAGGACACACGGACACTTCTATTTATGTCTATAAATAAGGACATAAATTACAAATATAATCTATAAATGAGGGCACAAGAACATTTCTATGTCTATAAATAAAGTGATAACTACATTTACATTTTATATTATTATACAAGGAAACACTGACACACAAATATTTCACCCCGTCACATTGTCTTTGGGAGAACTAACTTCAACATGAACAGTACACAAGCAAGAAACGACAAGGTTACAAAATCTCTATGATAATAATATAAAAAAATAAGTTAATACAGATCATGTGCTCAAGCGAAATTTGCTTCCTCCAGTTAAAGTTTGTCTTTTACAATGATTACTATGACAAGCCAAAATAACTGCACTAAGTAAAAGTCTCTAAGTGTTCAGTTTCTTCCAGCAGAAGTAAAAGAGTGTGGCTGCTGACTATCCTTGCTGTCAGATGATCAGCTACATATCAGACGCATCCTCACGTGCAGTCACTGCAATCTGTATCTATTTTCAAAGGCCCACTTCAGAAGTATTTATTGAGAAGATGCATGATAACTTTCTATGATCCTGTCCACAATTTTATCTCCGCTGGAGACATTAAATATCCAGTGTATGGGTTAGATTTAAAAAGAGAAAGATGAGAAAACATTCCTGCACAGAGAAAACATTTCTGCCAAAACAATGAAAGAACATTCCTGCTAAAACACTAAGAAAACATTCCTGCACGGAGAAAACGTTCCTGCCACAAAACTGAGAAAACATTCCTGCCTCAAACTGAGAAAACATTCCTGCCACAAATTGAGAAAACAAATATTGCTGCCACAGAGCTGACAAACAACCCTGGACACACCTTCTGAATGAGCTCCAGCAACTCGTTAGACTTCTTTAATTTGTCCAGAATCTTGTCAATGGTGAGCACTGAGAGCACATGTTTGTCCACGTTGACAGCTTTCATGATGTCACGCCAGTTCTTGTCCACTGCAGAAGAAATTCATGCAAAATGTTACGGACACTGCCATGCTGAAACACAACACAATTAGTGGACGTGAAGTAAAGCTGTGGACATGTAAACAATGTAAAACAACATAAAGTAATGCAGCTTTACAGAACAGTATTATGGAAAACACAGGACGTTGCGGCAACTAGCCTTTATCAGCAAACAAATACATACACAAAAACACAACATATAATCATGGGGATGACACTGCAGTGACTACATTAAGGCATAAGAACGGGATGAGAAGAATGGAAAGATGAAAAATTAGAACAATGAAAAGAAAATATCACAGCTTGGGATTCTGAGATAAGTAGCAAATTTTTTTCTTTTTTTTTCCATCTCTCCACTACATAACAATATGTAATCCCTTGAAGTGATATCTTCTTCTTCTTCTGCATTCATCTGGATAGTTTTTTTTTTGGACATGATTGTGTTGTGTCTGTTTACAGCAGAGCTGCGATACTGCGCCTTTAGGCAGACACATCCGACTTCTACGGGTATTTGTTGAGCGGGTTAACCTTCCCGGGTCTTTAAGTGATATTAAAACTGGATTGCTGTAAAAACAAGAATTATTACCTATAACGGAGGTCAGCATGGCTGAATGGATAAGAGCACTAGTTCTTAAACTTCCAGTGTGCTGATGCTGAGGTAGCGGGTTCAACCCTTATAACGGTCTGTTGGACTAAAATGTTGACTTCTCATCCTTGACTTGGGGACGTAAATTACAAGTACCTCAGAAGTTGGAATGGGTTCATCTAATGGTGAGTGACACTGGTAATACTAATAGGGAAAGCTAATCCACTCACAAAATCAGCTCAGTGCACTAGAAGTAGTAGCACATGCATGGACTACGTTTGAGTTCAAATCGAGCGACAGCAACGAAACACATTACCAATAATATCAGAACATTCACACCTGAACCAACAAGACTCACCTGTTGAGAACCGCCTGCCCTCTTCTGGCATTTGTGCCATGATGTCTGGGGAACTGAAGATGGGCTCCAGGTAGAGCCAGGTGGACTGTACCTTCAGCCACTCATCTAGGATGTCCTGCAGCATCATCAGCTTGCTCTCCCACTCTCTGGTGTCCAGATAAGATCAGAGATTAATCTGCTGCCATAAGAGCTATCAGTTGAAAGTTGTATTAGCAGACCATTGTTATTCAGGTTTAGACACCATCACTTACGTGGGAAGCTGTGGTAGCACATGTGGCTACTGCCAGCCTAGAGGTCATGTACCTGGACTGTCAGGTCGACTAAGCCTAATGTTAGTTAGTTAGTTAGTCGACAGATCATCCTCACTGCACATCGAACCATTCAGTCCATAAGTGCTCGGATCCCCTCCTCAGTAAATCCTGCAGTGTGTAGCGGCTAACGACACCAGTTCTGTGTTGGTTTATCAGTCTTCTTTGGCTTTCTGCGTAGTGTTCTTGTTTGACCACCCCTCTTTTAATTTGCTGTTCTCGCAGTCTGGCCAAGGTTGTAGATTCACAGTCATCACCTGGTTCTCGCAAAAGTTTTACTTCTCGTAGAGCATTCAGAATGTCAGCCTGGTCCATGGCGCGTCCGCCCTCCACAGTAGCGTTTACCTGCGAGCTTGTCAGCCCGCTCATTTCCTTGTACTTCCGCATGCCCTGGCACGAAGATGAAACTAATCTTTGCCAGCCGAGACCGTTCAAGAAATAGCAACCATTCTTTTCGGATCCCCTCCATCTCTATCCTCTTGAGCATGTTCATTGAGTCGCTAAGGAAACATGCCCTAGTGAATGTCTGTGTCTCGAGCCATGTTATTGCTTTACTTCCTGCCATGACTTCCATAGTCAGGCTACTTGTGGTCTCAGCAAAAGCACCAGAGTCCTCCTTCACAATTCTCCCTCCGTCCTGAGCTGTAAAGGCCCATGAGCTTCTCACATGTCAGACGACCGGCCCATCTATATAAATGACAGCATCACCGTCCAGCGAATTCTCGAAAATTAACGCTTGTACTTCCGCCTCGACAGCTGCCGGGTTTTCTTGTCTGCATTTTGTCTAGTTAGATGCAAACTGAAAAGGATGTGCAGAAATTTGTTGGCACTTGTACCCACTCCTCGCCAGGTTCTAAGTCCTCAAGTGAACACACCTGTTGAAGAATATCTTCGGCTTGCATGACCGTCCTCTTTTTAACCTGCTGCCCTTCACCTTCATAATTTCACTATGCAGTGGATGTTGTGTGATTGCGTTAACTCTGAGGTAGGTGTGAGCTCTGCAGACTTGTATTCTGTCTTCAATGGTTGGAAAATCAAGAAGGTAGCGCATCGCCCTGCATGCTGTATCTCTTGTACATCCAAGAATAATGCGCATAGCTTCATTCTGTATCCTTTCCATCCTTTCTATCTGCTTACGGCTGAGAGTCAGGATTGCCATCACATACTCAAAAACAGACATGACCAACCGTATGTCTTCGTATAGAAGACATAGATGGCGCTGCTCACAGTTTGCTGGCGCCAAACCCCGCTTTGCCTTTGTTATCACCTGGTCTATGTGCCCATTATAAGCAAGGCGTCGATCAAACCGTATCCCCAGGTAATTCATTGCCTGCGTTCTTTCCACTGTCTCTGAACACAGATTTACAGTTGGTGTTGGAGTGTTGACAATATGATTATTCAACGAGAACCAAGTCACTGTTGCCTTTGTTGGGTTGACCATTGCCCCAGCCTAAGCCAACTAAGCCTAAAATTACCATTAAGAAATTATCAGGGAAGTACAGGTGACAGATTTGGAAGCAGACCGCTTTGCGTTGGTTTCTGTACAATGGTATGAGTGTTGATTGTTCAGAAAGCAATGGCAAACTACTGAACATAAACTAGCCCTGGAATCACAAACAACCAAAAAAATGCTGGAATTGACTGCTACATTTGGTGAAAGAAATGCAACTAAATTTTAACAGGTGACCACATCACCCATTGAGCGTTGATTCGTCTTAACATATGAGACCAGCATACTCCAAGTGGGAACTATTCAACATAATGAACAGATTGTTCATATTGAACCTCCACCTCGTATTCATGGCCTCTCTTTGATCTCTCACATTATTACTTGACTATAGTGAGAACAGAGATCGCGTGACCAAACACATTCTTATCTTACTCCTGGCTCTATTTGTTCACAATTGCCCTCTTTACTCCCCATATTAATTGCTGCTACCTGTTCCAAGTAAATAATTTTGAATTATTCTGAGATCTTTCCCATCTATTTTAATACCTTGCAATCATCTCATCTCATCTCATCATGTTCCTCTTGTACCTTGCGGTGTCGAGGTGAAGTATAAACTTCGTGAGAGTGCCCAGTTATGGGCTTCGTATATCGACATTCCCATGGATTCTGTTATTCCCTCCGTCCAACGTTTACGTGGTCGGCCTCTTCCTCTGTTTCCATCTGGTCTGTACATCATTGCTTGTTGTGGCATGCTGTTGACTGGTAGCCTACTTGCATGGCCAAACCATTTGACATGCTGCTTTCTAATAAAATCTAGAGCAGCTTTAACCCCCACTTTAGTCCTGATTTCTTCATTTCTGATCTTATCTCTTCTTGATACGTTGAGTATTCTTCTCAGGAACCTCATTTCTGTTGTTGTGATTTTTCTTTTCTCTTTTTCTGTCATTGTCCAGGTTTGGCATTGGTAGCACAGAGTTGGTAGGAAGATTGTGTTGTAAAGTGCTTTCTTAGTAGTTATTGATACATGTTTGTTCTTTAGTATTGGTGACATTTGTCCAATGAGTTGATTTGCCTTATTGCACCTATTTTCGATCTCGTCTTCTGATCTGCCATTTGATGATATTATACTTCCTAGGTACTTGAAGCTCTTTACTTGTTTCAAGGGATGTTCGTTTAGGTGAATTGTTGCTGTTTGTTCTTCTTTAGTTATAGTCATTACCTCTGTTTTGCTTGTGCTAATTTTCATGTTATGTTCCCTACACATTTCGTTTAGACTATTCATGTGGTCTTGTAATTCAGCTTCTGATTTTGCTATTAGTGCTTGCAATATTTTAGTCATTTCATCATGTTTGCCTCTACCAGATGCCTTGATATAATCTATAAATCACAAGTAAATTTCTTTCTGTTTCTCTATGTATCTCTCCATCAGTGTTTATAATGTGTATATTGCATTATTTGTACCTTTCCCTTACATATATAATGAATTACCAATGCAACAAAATGAAGATAATAATTTTATTTTTAAATAGCAATTCTATTATGATCACATTGACTATCCTGTGTATTACTGTGTCTTAACTTTGCAGCATCATAATTTCACAATAAAAATGCATAATCATCTAGAAATAATAGAAAATATAAACAGGTATGTGCAACTCCTACAAAAAAGATAAAAACAAGTGAGAGATAATAAACACAGACACAGTGTAACATATCTTACAACGAACTCCACTACGGCAAACGTAAATCACAGGGGGGAAAATCAATGATAATGTAACAAAATAAGATAAAAATAAGTTATACCATGATACAATCAATGAATTGATGTTTCTCATCTAATACTAGCTTTGAAGAAAGGCTATCAAACTAAGAGACAGGGTGAAATGATCAGATGTCAATCTTCAGTAAATATCTGTTAAAACATTTGGCCTGAAGGCACAAGTGGATCACAAGTACTGAAAATTCATTCAGCAGAACAACTTAACGACTAAACATTCATTAGTAAACACAATAAAAACTCCCCATTCTGTACATCGGCAACACTTCCCAGTATATAAATCTGCAATGAATCTAAGATTCCAAAACAGTCAACTACCGAAGATTCCAAAACAGTCAACTACCAAAGACTCCCAAACAGTCAACTACTGAAGACTCCCAAACAGTCAACTACCAAAGACTCCCAAGCAGTCAACTACCAAAGACTCCCAAAACGTCAACTACCAAAGACTCCCAAACAGTCAACTACCAAAGACTCCCAAAATGTCAACTACCAAAGACTCCCAAAACGTCAACTACCAAAGACTCCCAAACAGTCAACTACCAAAGACTCCCAAAACGTCAACTACCAAAGACTGTCATCACTGCTCAATTGATGCTTACTTGATCTCTTGCTCAAAAGGTTTAATGAATGGTGATCCCCTCATGGTCTGAGTTTTCACGATGTGATCATCCAGGAGTTGCTGTATGTCATCAATGGAGGACAGGATAGATGTGCCAGTCTCACGGTAGGGAATCACCACAAACTCAATCTGTACAAGAAGACATCATTGATGCTGGTGTCATTGCAGTTGATCTCAAATATAGAATAGGCTCTAGTAAACCAGACTACAGTCATATTTATCATATTTAACACATTTCTTACTGTCAATGACAATGGGATCAGTTGGTTGGTTGGCTAGAAGGCTGATTGGCTGGCTGAGTGGTTGGTTGGTTGATTGGTTGGTCAGAGAATCCTCTGGAAAACTGAGTCTGAATTACATGAGGAATGCATTGTAGAGCTCGTCTTCCCCTCTCCAAACCAGTGGGGTATGCAAGACTGGTCCTAGAACTTCACAACTGCAGAGAGACATACTCAGATGTGACCAGGCCATGACAGCACGACACTTATAGGCGGGCTGGGATCAGACCTGGGTTGGGAGTATTTCCTACATGCGCTTGCGGTGTTTCGTTGCCAAGACTCCACCAGTGCCCAGAGGAAATGCCAGTGGGATCGTGGAATTATCTATTTTTTTGTTTGCCTCCTCAGCTGTCACTTACATTTGACATGTCTCAGTGTCGTCACAGCACAGACACACAACCAAAACCTGGCTTATTAGTTGCTTCACATTTCTGGTGTGGATGAAACAAACTTAACATCACTTTACTTTGCTACAGGTATTACTTTCAGCTGACAGCTCTGCACTGTCATTACCATACTTCATGTAGCCTTATATTATGAATAACATACAAATTCAATCTGCACTGCCTCCAGGAGTGACCTGGATGTCATTCCTGTGTTACATTCAGGGAGTTCCAGCGGCTGACATCTACAGCAGGCTGGTTTCAAATCCTCTTGACGACATTATTTTCAGGATGTTTTTTTTTGCAAAGGCACATAAAAGTGTCACACTTCCTTTTTTTAAATTTTTGTTCTGTGCTGGCTCGCTTTGAACTCAAGCGTAGTCCATACATACTACTTCTAGTAGCACTGGACTGAATTCTGCGTGTGGATTAGCTTTCTCTATTACCTGTGTCCCTCGCCATCAGGTGAACCCACTCCGACTTCAGAGGTGCTTTTAATTTACGTCCCCAAGTCAAGGATGACAAGTCAACATTTTCATTTTAGTCCAACTCTCCGGTGTAAGGGTTATACCCCTTACCTCAGCATCAGCACACCGGATGTTTAAGAACACGCATTCTTATCAATTCGGCCATGTTGACCTTCCATATACTTCTTTTTTAACTATGGGTAGAAACTCAGAGGCCTGTCTTCTCAGACAAGTATATAAAAGATAGGAGGTAAATGTTAAAGGTAGTTTAGTGTTGATTCAGTGGGCCAGTATATCTTTCTTAGCTCACTGTAAATAAGTCCATTAAAATTCCTTGAACATGCCTTAAGGCATATAGTTCATATGTTAAAGTTAGTTGCATAACTTTACAGGACATTTGCAGTCAACACCAGCATTTTTTGCTGTTGTTGTCTTGGAAAGTTTACGTTCAGTAGTTTGCCATTGCTTTCTGAACGACCAGCACCTATACCATTTACATAAAAAACCAGCGCAATGTGGTCTGCTGCCAAACTGCGCGCAACTGTGTTTCGAACGCGGGTATACGGGATTATGAACCGCATTCGTAAATCCTTCGCCACGGAGACAGGCAGTTCATATGTGCTAGGCCTGTATTTGTATAGACTAACTGGCACTTGCAGGGTGATGTGGTCAGTGTAACGCTCACGGTACAGAGGACAATCCAGGAGAGCATGTTCAGCACTGGGTTTGCTTCATCCACAAGTGCACAGGGGTGAAGCAGGCAGATGCAGGCTTACATGTGTTTATTAGTTTATGTCCCCTTGTTGAGGTGACGAATGGTGATCTGCTCCTGCCAGTCAGCAGTGTGGTAGTGATTATTGATTCTTCTTCTTCTTCTTCGTTCATCCGGAGTTTTTTTTCGGACGTGATTGCGTTGTGCCTGTTTACAGCAGAGCTGCGTTCTTGCGCCGTTAGGCCGACACATCCGACTTCTGCGGGCATTTGTTGACCGGGTTAACCTTCCCAGGGATTATTGATTCTGTACCTGTCCTTGAGGTCTGATAGCTCTCTTTTTCACTTCAAGCACAAATTATAACAATGAGTAAAATCCACTGAAAGTACAAACTGTAACATTAAACATGGTTCACTTCTAACACAAACTATAACATTAAACATGGGTCATTTCTAACACACATTATAACATTACACAAGGTTCACTTCTAACACAAATTATAACATTAAATGTGGTTCACTTCTAACACAAATTATAGCATTAAACATGGTTCATTTCTAACACAAATTGTAACATTAAACATGGTTCAATTCTAACACAAATTGTAACATTAAACATGGTTCATTTCTAATACAAATTGTAACATTAAACATGATTCATTTCTAACACAAATTGTAACATTAAACATGGTTCATTTCTAACGCAAATTGTAACATTAAACATGGTTCATTTCTAACACAAATTGTAACATTAAACATGGTTCATTTCTAACACTAATTGTAACATTAAACATGGTTCATTCTTAACACAAACTATAACATTAAACATTGTTCATTTCTAACACTAATTGTAACATTAAACATGGTTCATTCCTAACACAAACTGTAACATTAAACATGGTTCATTTCTAACACAAATTGTAACATTAAACATGGTTCATTTCTAACACAAATTGTAAAATTAAACATGGCTCACTTCTAACACAAACTATAACATTAAACACGGCTCACTTCTAATACAAACTATAACAAAACACAAGGTTGGCTTCTATCACAAACTATAACAATACACAAAGTTGACTTCAAGTACAAAGACAAGTGTACAAACCGGAGCCCACTCCTTCTTCATGTTCCTCATGGCCTTCTCCAGAGAGAACTCCTTGCTGGCAGACTCGGATATGGACTCAAACTTGGGAATGAAGGGCTCCAGGTTCATGTCCACCAGCCGACTCAGGCAGTAGGAATCATCAGGGAACATGTGGTAGCCAATAATATCAGAGATTTGTGACCAGTGGCGCTCACGAAGACCTGGATTAAACAGTGTCTGGATGAGAGGCAGGTGCTCCTTGAACTCTTCAACTTTGGTCTTCACCTGCAACAAAACAGCAACATGTTGATTATTATGTTCTAGATTGTCTTATGTTGTTGATTTTGTAAAGGATTATTTTTACTGAAAGCTTAGGTACCTCCAAAAAGTGCTCCACTATCCTCCCATAATCAGTGCAAGAAGAATCTTAACAGTGCACAAATCCACAGTTAGTTGGTTAGTTAGTTTGTTGGGGTTCCAACTTCATGTTACAGGGTCTCCCTAGTATGCTCTGTTCTTGTGCCAGTGAATATCACACAAAATGCTCCTCCCTACCCCATGTGAAAAGTGGAACAGACAGGAGTCTCGACAAACCAACAGTCCACACAAGTATGCTATGCATAATGACGCTGCCAGAATGCCAACAATGTCAGCCACGAAAAATACAGTTCATCATTGATGGAAACGACAGTCACTAGAAAACAAGCAGCCACACAATTAGTTCAGAGAACGGCCAGTCGCCATTTTTCTGAACATGCAGTTCATGCTACAAAAACCGCAGACAGATGTCATAGCTCACAATGTCGCTCCGTGTACTCAAAACTCAGTAGCAGGGAACCACAGTACCAAACAAGAAACTAGTAAGTGTTCATCATCAAGTTTCTATTTTGTAAAACCCACACTGAAATCATCCCAAGACTTCTCAAGTTAGATGTAGATACTGTATGCCTCACAAACTTAACTCAAAAATTAGCCTGCTAAATTTGGTCATACATTTAATAAAATCACCCTTTAATGTGATGGCTGGAACTGCTTCTCTATGGTGAGGAGTGTGCTGGTAGCTGGTACTGATGATGTTGCTACTAGAGTTATTGATGATTGTTTATAAAGCATTTAGATTTATTGCATTTCACATCCCAGCTGCGACTGCCTTTCAGGGCCAGACCAAATTACTTCACAGGCTGAACGTTCCCTGCCCCTGCTTTAAACACAAGAAATCTCAAATCTCTAAATGAAACTCACAGAGATTCAGTAGGAACTGTAGACCACAACTACCACTAGCCAACAAAAGGATCTGACTTTTCACACATCAACAGCATTTCAAGAACTGGCCTCATATATTTGAAAGTATTCCATGGTCTTCTTCTTATAGTCCATGCTGTGTGCCGTTGGTGATAATGTCCTTCCACAACCTTTTGCCAATCATTTCTGATACCGATGATCCTCTGAGCTATGATATCAGACTGTCCACCATCTTCTCTCTTGGTTTCCTCCTGCATTTCCTCCTCTCTAACCTTCCCCTTTTGACAACTTACTCCTGATTTCCCTTTATCATGACGTGCCCAAAGCATGTGGACTCTCTTCTTCTGATGAAATGTACCAGTTCAGTTTGTGAGTTAACTTTTTTCAAGATATCTTTATTACTCTTTCTATCCATCCACAGTGTTTTCATCTTAAAACCACATCTCTGCAGCTTCCACATAATTCCTCACTTGTATGGTAATTGCCCATGATTCATTTGATACACCAGCACGGCTCAATACTGCTCTTAAGAACTCTATTCCTCACCTTGACTGACCAAGATAAATTACGTGATACCAAACAACATATATTATGGCAGCACAGGCATGCTAACTTACCTTAGAAGCAATTTTCTTTGGAGCAGGAACAGCATCAAATGTTTTTTCTAGCTTGTACAGTGATCTCCAGAAGTTTCCAACATCTTGATCAACAACATCTGGGTCCACCCCAATCATCGGGCCATCCATCCAAGCTCTGTAGGAAAGGTAAATTATACACAATCTCCTTCTCTTTGCTGTGTATGCTAAAATAATCAGTCCCCTAACATTTCTGCTTATTCTTCTGCAGTTCCTCTACCACTGAGTGAAGGTCCTCAGCCAACTCATGAGACTTGTTGGTGATTGGTTGGATTTTTCAGCTAGAGTGTACACTTGTTCGTGATTGGTTGAATTTCTCAGCTAGAGTGTAGACTAGTTCGTGATTGGTTAGATTTCTCAGCTGGAGTTTTCTACAAGATGAAGTAGCCAATCACACCCCCAACTTTCTTTAAGTCCCCTTACGTGCATGGCAGGTTACAGAGTTACTCCCCTTATGGGCCTCAGTAACACACAGATGTGTAACATTTTGGATCTTTCTCTCTGTCTGTTGCCCTCTTTCTCTCTCTTTCCCCCTTTCTTTCCCTTCTATGCCTCAAACCCAACTGTGAACGTACATAGCTCAGCAATTCTGGTAGGTGTGTAATATCCTTTATTAATATATATTTTACGAGATTACTATCAACTCCTTCGTAATTTTAATTTTCTGTGGCACTTCGTGCCTTTACTGATTAGTTATTTCCAGTTTCTCAGCTTGTCTTAGCTTGATTAACTTCACTTATAAATAAAGTTGGCAGTGATAACATAGCATGAACTTCTATACTGCTGGTCTTAGCTGTATTAACTTCATTTAAAGGAGTCTCTGTGGCGAAGTGGTCAAGCCGTTTGACTCGTGCTCCGAAGATTGTGGGTTCGATTCCGGGCCGCGTCCTTCGGTTTACGAGTTAAATGTTTCGGAGACTCCTGTGGGTCGTCGCTAAAAGCTACGGAGTTCGTGCTTTGTGCGACGCTTTCCGTGCTGCGGAAAGAGACTGAGCCATATGGGATAAAACCCGGTGCAATGAAGTCGACCCTGTCAACTTTTAAGCGACTTTTTTAACTTCATTTAAAATAAATTTGGCTGTGATAACAGAGCACATACTTTTATACTGCTGGTTTTAGCTTGATTAACTTCACTTATAAATAAAGTTGGCTGTGATAACAGAGCATGAACTTCTATACTGCTGGTTTTAGCTTGATTAACTTCATTTATAAATAAAGTTGGCTGTGATAACAGAGCATGTCCTTCAATACTGCTGGTCTTAGCTTGATTAAATTAATTTATAAATAAAGTTGGCTGTGATAACAGAGCATGTCCTTCAATACTGCTGGTCTTAGCTTGATTAACTTCACTTATAAATAAATTTGACTGTAATAACAGAGCATGAACTTATATACTGCTTGTCTTAGCATGATTAACTTCACTTATAAATAAAGTTGGCTGTGATAACAGAGCATGAACTTCCATACTGCTGGTTTCACAGCACGGATACAGGCAAATATATCAGTGCTGGTGGAGATTAAATTGAGAAATGAAGAGGAAGAGTAGATGCAACAGTTTGTAGCTCTTGCTTTTCTAAATACCCATTTGTAACTTGTCATGCCTGCAAGCCTGGTGGCCTTGTCTTTAAATCTCCATCGAGGCGGCATGTTTTTTACAACTTAGGCTCCCAGATCTACCCAGCCTAAAATGGGTACCAGGATATGTTCAGGGAAGTAGAGGCGGCTGGCGGGATAACTAGCATCCCCCATCAAGTGCAGACTGGTCAATAAAAATATGGGGCTAGTATCATATACCTGAAGGCATGGAAATAGATCCTTTTACTATTGCAACATACACCACTGGCTTCTCCTTATGTACTGTGAATTTAACTGATTCACTGATTCAATGCCAAGAGCTGATTAAACGGCTCAATGGAACCACTCTAACCTGCCAAAAGCTGATGCGTCTGCTTAGTGTTGACAGTGCTTTATTTGTTTCATTTCTCTTATTTTCTGCAATTTGTAGTGCCCAGTAAATTAAAATTTATACATAGAAAAGATATGCCTTTTGAATAATATCAGACAAGATGCGCGGATTAATCTTTTTTAAGAAAAATCAACTGTGAAAGTGGTTTGTTTTTATTATTTTAGAAATGGCAATGCCCTCTGGTTCTCGACCTCATCGATTTACGCCAGATTATCGTTTTAAACAATTTTAGATTATTGTTATTCTGATTTAAAGGAATTTGTGAAAGATTCTAAATCTGATAGCATGTGCAGTAATGTGATTATTCAGTTAAATTATTTAGCAGGTGGACATTATGGAAAACAAATTTAACAGTGAAAGTTCGTCATCACATGATGGCACATGTCGAATTATGCTTGCTGTAATGGGCCACACTTGAGCCCCTAAGTTTCCTTTGCCGATCAAAAATAAGCTGAAGAGTATTTAAATAATTAAATTAAAAAGAAAAATAATTATAACTAAATAGAACATGGTTTATATATTGTAATGAGTACAAATCTGCCTCGTGTTTTCCTGACCTTTTCCATTTTGTGTGAAAATTATGTGCTTCAGAATATGATTTTTACTTGTGTTTTGACGGTGTTACGGAGCAGTTCTTCTGATATTGGTGAAGAAAAGTGGTGGATTTATCATTATTCAGTAAATTTAATTGGATTACCATCAAAGATTGAGAAGTAATGCTTTGGTAAGTGGAAATTTTTGATAATTGTCACCCGTCTTTACATTTTTTTGCAAAATCTATCATTATTATTGTGATATTTCTAACCTCTAGCAATAGCAGCAATATTGACCTGTTCCTTGTGCAGTCTCCTTTAATTTGATATATAATACAATATAATTGCTACCATTTTAACCATTTTTAGATCATGACTGTGACACACTCTTACTTCCCAATTTCTGCCATCATTTTCTGTTTGGCCCAAACCCACTTTTTGTTTGGCAGTGAATCAGTTAATGAAAAGTACTGAAGTACATCCAAAACCTGACAGTGATGTGCCAGTGATGACAGCAGTACTCTTCAGGTGATATATTGATGAATTGTTGAGTACTTACTTGTACTTTGTGTTGAAGTCAACAGTCAGCTCATACAGCTGCAGGTAGGGCCTCAGATTGTTGATGATTGTTAGTCGCTGAGGATACGCTGTGGTATCCCAACCAAAGGCTTCCTCCTCATTGTTGAATGCTTCAATCTTGGAGATATTATACAATTATATGTTTAATTGCAACCATTACTGAATGCTTCAATCTTGGAGACATTACACAATCAGATGTTTCTTATCAACTATTACTGAATACTTCAATCTAGGAGATATTATACAATCACATGTTTCAAAGGGAATGGTTATGGAAGGTTAAGGCTGAAGATACCAATAAGCAGAAGAAGATATGCAGTGAGCAAGAATGGATCACAAGCGGCAGTCACAAAAGTAGTTTCAATCAAGCAGAGAGTGTGCACAATAATAGTCGCTTAAAAGTCAACAGGGTCGACTTCATTGCACCGGGTTTTATCCCATATGGCTCAGTCTCTTTCCGCAGAACGGAAAGCGTCGCACAAAGCACAAACTCCGTAGCTTTTAGCGACGACCCGCAGGAGTCTCCGAAACATTTAACTCGTAAACCGAAGGGTGCGACCCGGAATCGAACCCACAACCTTCGGAGCACGAGTCAAACGGCTTGACCACTTCGCCACAGAGACTCCCAGAGTCTCCCAGAGAGTGTGCACAATGGTATAATGCAGGGGTGGGCAAACTTTTTGTGCGTAGGGCCACATTGACAAATGTAAAGTTATTGGGGGGGGGGGGGGGGGCATATATATTATGGCACTTTGTTTATAGAAACCTATCACAATAAGTAATCATGAATTATTTATAGGTTATTAAACAGTATATATAACTATTAAAATTATTAAAATTTTATTTTACTTATACACTTATACATTATATTTTACAATATGGACAAAAACTGTTACTAATTTGTTAACAAGATTTTACAATTTTTTATTATAATAATTTGCTTATTATCTATCAATGGCTTTAATTTAGACATAAACCGCCTACACTGTCAGTACAGTTGTTGATTTCTAATTAGATGTATGTAACTGCTTGCAATTTTTGACAATATTCTTGAAATCTGAAGCAAGTTTACTTGTTGAAATTCACATAACATTTTATTCATCGGAGAAATATCTGTTTTTCATAAAATCATCCTTATTAAATTTTTACATGTCGATAAATATTTCTCTATATTAAAATCGATAAATTCGCATTTTAGCATTACATTACGAAGGTCAAGGACTGTTTATAAAAATAGAAAATTAGAAAGAAATTTTATCACAAATGTTTTTTTGTTTTGTTTTGTTGTTGCGTATCCCTTACGGGACATTGCAGTCAACATCAGCATTTTTCAGCTGCTGTTGATGTACTAGGCAAGTGTTACGTTCAGTAGTTTGCCATTGCTTTCTGAACGACCGGCTCCCATACCAGCACGTTATAATACAACGCAACACAGTCTCCTGCACAAATCGGTCGCAGCTGAGCTTCGAACGCCTGGTACCCGGCTCACGAACCGTGTTCGCAAGCCTTTGGCCACGGAGTTAAAACAATCATAACAGAACATGAAATTCTGTTAAATAAAAAAAATTTTTAACTTAAAAACGAAGTAAAAATTTTTATTTCTTAATGCCCTCAATGGCCGCATAATATCAGTTGCCGGGCCACATGCGGCCCGCGGGCCGTAGTTTGTCCACCCCTGGTATAACGGGTTGGCAAATTTACAGTTTCAACAGCTGATAGATAAAAATGTTGGCCAAGATGAGACACACATAAAAGTATACACCAATGGTTTTGTGCATCATGGAGAGAGATCTGGTTGGAGATTCTCAGCTAGAGTCAAGGGTAAGGTCATTGCTGTACAGGATGGAATCTATAGGTCCACAACCGCAAAAAATATATCATTCAAATGGGATGGCCTGATGCAAGCAAGCAGTGAACTGATACAAAAGGAGATTTAAGATTAATGATCAAAATAAGTTAAAAGTGCCGACGCAAGCAAGCAGTGAACCGATAAAAGGAGATTTAAGATTAATGATCAAAATAAGTTAAATTTATCTTTAAACAAAACAGGTAAACCATGCTGGAATGAAACCAAGAAGGGAAGAGTTAGATTTGACAGAAACTGGAGAAGACTATAAAACTTAGCACAAAGTCCTTCTGTTTACATTGTAATGGTTGGAATCAATTTATTAGTCAACTCCAGCCATGACTATGTAAACAGAAGGACTTCCTGCCAAGTGTTACACTTCCGTGGATGTGACTTTCTACACATTCGCGCAATGTCGGCGATGATGTACATCATATTTCAGCCAAAGTATCATTCATTTCTTCACATTACTTGATGAACAACTCTGCAGTAGCACCTGGCGAGATGCAGCGAAATATGCCAGGCAAGAAATCGTGCAATATTTTATTTATGCCGACTGTGTTTGATTTCACTCTGGGAATACTGATTTGAGAGACTATAAAAGTAGTGAGTTTGTTGGCTGAATGAACACACAAGCTGAAGGCAAGCATCTGCTGATACTCTATGGGAATGCCAAGAGAGGACACTGAACAGTGATTGAATTACCTTCTCAGCCGCACTCTGTAGTTTGTTGTCTAAACTCTGAGCTTTCTTCAAGTAGCGATTGATCTCCGCCATGTCACCAAAGCTTTGGAATTCATCAACCTGTTTAGCATAGCTCTCCAGTTCTTCCACAAACCGCTCACGGCGTATCTAGACATGAGGTCAATAGAAAGGTTTTCACATTTCTTCTTTGTAAACAAATTAGTAGTATTGACATTTTACCATCAATTCAATTTATGATTTGTAACCAGAACTGATGTCAATATACTTTCCCCAAATATCACACACTGATCTCATTATACTTTCCCCAAATGTCACACTCTGATGTCATTATACTTTCCCCAAATGTCACACACTGATGTTATTATACTTTCCCCAAATGTCACACACTGATGTCATTACATAATCCCTAAATGTCACAAACTGATGTCATTACAATTTCCCCAAATATCACACACTGATGTCATTACACTTTCCTCAAATGTCACAAACTGATGTCATTATACTTTCCCCAAATGTCACAAACTGATGTCATTATACTTTCCCCAAATGTCACACACTGATGTTATTATACTTTCCTCAAATGTCACACACTGATGTCATTACACAATCTCCAAATGTCACAAACTGATGTCATTATACTTTCCTCAAATGTCACAAACTGATTGCATTATACTTTCACCAAATGTCACAAACTGATGTCATTATACTTTGCCCAAATGTCACAAACTGATGTCATTATACTTTCCCTAAATGTCACACACTGATGTCATTACACAATCCCCAAATGTCACAAACTGATGTCATTACAATTTCCTCAAATGTCACAAACTGATGTCATTATACTGTCTACTTCTAATGTTATTATACTTTTCCCAAATGTCATAAATTGATGTCATTATACTTTCACCAAATGTCACAAACTGATGTCATTATACTTTGCCCAAATGTCACAAATTGATATCATTATACTTTGCCCAAATGTCACAAATTGATATCATTATACTTTGCCCAAATGTTACAAACTGATGTTGTCATACTTTCCCCAAATGTCACAAACTGATATCATTATACTTTCCCCAATAGTCACAAACTGATGTCATTACACTTTCCCCAAATGTCACTAACTGATGTCATTATACTTTCACCAAATGTGCTCCCAGCAGTGCTTAATTGTACCCTCAACATATACCATCAATGATAAAACAACCATGTGATATATGTTCTCCTTTTGATGGTGAATGATTCACATGAATGAAGCACATTATTTATGATCATGAGAGAGAAAGAGAGAGAGAGGAGAGAGAGCGAGAGAGAGTGGGAGACAGAGAGAGAGTTTTGACATATCTGGTCACATTACATTAAACAGAACACAGCAACAGCACAGAAATAACACACAGCTTCCTGCACCACAGTTCCACCATGTTTGTGCTGAACACATCCCAAGTTCCCCTGTTGTCATGGTGTAGATCATGGTTTCTCTTGAAGAGTTCAATTAAAGAAACTGTCACAAAGTGATAACTAATCATCAACAAACTATCAGAAAAAGATCTGTAAATGCATATATGCCCAAACAAATAATTAAACAGAACTGCTCTTCAAAATGTGAGAAAGATCAATAACTCGGAATGTGTTATTAATGATACAAATGTGGAATGAATAAAAGTAGCGCAATAGTTTTCATAATGGAATGAAAACCAATGAAACTGAAAGTGAAAAAAGATTTACTTTGAGAGCATCCTCATACTGAGTTCTTTTAGCATTGGTCAGTGTCCTGTTCTCCTCAAACACTCCGGGCATCAGCTTGTTCCACTTGAAGACCTGCATACGTAATTATACTTATTTACTCAGTCCTTCACAATTTTCATTCTGCATGCATGCCAGATTATCATGAGAAATATGTGTGTGCATGCCATATTTGCAACAGAGCATTCATTGGCACCTTTGGTACATTGTGCTTCAAAAAGGCTTAACCCTTTACAAGGCAGAGCAGCCATTAACGGCCGATCGCTTAAACGTGCATAGCGGCCATTTGCGTCCGATACTATTATGCATTGTAAAAACGCGATCGCTCGGCTTTCCAACACTTCCGGCGGCTACTTTCGCTTTCGTCGACAGCTTGACAACGTGGCCGCCATTTGTAAACGCGATAGTATGAATTTGAACTGACTTTTATGGACTTTTTTTAAATAGTTTTCGGGATTTTTTCAAAATGGATTTCGGCAATTCTTCAAGTGATAGCCAAGATTTCGCTAGGTTCAATTTAAATGACATTAAAGGGCACGAAGTTGACTATTAATCGAAGCTAGATATCAGTGCAAAGCATTACTTTGCATTAGCAGTCTGAGTCGGACTTTAAAGAAAGTGATTATGATTCTGAAAATGTGTTTGTAAATTGCCGTATAGATGACGGAAAATCACTAACAACATGCCGTATTTCGTAAATATTTGTGTTCATATATGGATTACCGACAAAATTCACGTGAGTAACATATTCTGCATGCTTTTCCCTTCATTGTGTTGTTTATTTAACTAAAATCGGTTGACTAACACCTTATTTGTGATGTTTTTACTAACGCGACCCAAAATTTTAACAAACTTGAAAAAATATTGCCCGTTCAGGGCTAAAAAACGGACAAGCGTCTGCCCTGTAAAGGGTTAATAACTACGATCCATGGCGGTGGCGAGTGTGGCTGGTAAGGCCAATTCTTGCTGCAAATGTTTGCCCACAGTAGGTGCATGTGAAAACATGGTCACTTCCACCATTTTACACCATCTTACGTCTCTCACGCTCTGTGTGTGCTTTATCTGCAATCATTTTCTCCTTTGTCTTTATTCCATTTCTGATAGTTGCCCTCCATGCAACACGTTCAACAACACGCAACATGCAACACACAACACGCGACGTGCTCCCAATGTGCATTATCAATGCCTGTATCAATCATGTCCCGCTTACACACATCTTTGTATCGTAGTAGAGGCCGACCCTGAGATCTCCTACCCGTCTGTAATTCACCAAAAAAGATGTCCTTTGGTATTCTACCATCATCCATCCTCCTAACTTGTCCTATCCATCTAAGTCTACGAAGACTGAGCATGGAATACACCGTCATACAACCTGATCTTTCCAATACTTCAGTATTTGTGATTTTGTCTTGCCACTTAATACCAAGTATTCTTCGCAGACACCGCATATGAAAGCTGTTTAAACGTTTCTCTTGGCGTGAGTAAGTTGTCCAGGTTTCACTGCCATAAAGAAGAGTACTAAGGACACAGGCTTGGTAGACGAGGACTTTTGTTTTGGCAGTAAGCTTCCTGTTCTCCCAGACTCTTTTTGCTAACATGTTCATTGTTGTTGCTGCCTTGCCAATCCTGATGTTGATTTCCTGATCGAGGGATAATTTGCTATTTACCTCTGATCCTAGATATGTAAAATGGTCTACTATCTCCAGTTCGGCGTCGTCAATAAAGATTGATGGTACACCATGTGCACCTTGTGACATAATCTGTGTCTTCTTTTTGTTAATTGTTAAACCAAATTCAGAACAAGCATTGGAGAATGCAGATAGTAGATGTTGTAATTCTTCCTCAGAATGGGTCGTAATCGCAGCATCATCCGCAAAAAGCAACTCTCTGATTAGTACCCTGCTAATTTTGGTCTTGGCCTTCAATCTCTGAGCATTATAGAGGCCACCATCTGAGTGTCAGTGAATGTATATACCGTCATCCTGATCACGAAAGGCATATTTCAGTAGAAGTGAAAAGTATATCCCAAAGAGGGTGGGGGCTAGTACACAACCTTGCATTATCGTGATAAATATATGTGTATTATCGTGATAAATATATGTGTGTATCTGCTATATTTGCAACAGAGAATTATACTGACATAGTTTGATGATGATATTACATCCAACAATCAAAAATCTGTTGGATTTTTTCCTCAGGACATGCTGGTGTGGTGGGAGACGAGCAGGAGTACAGATTGGCTCGGTTTGCACCACTTGGCAAGGTATTGGTGCATAATAATGCAGATGTGGTCAGGGCCCTTAGTATCGTGTGTGGATCGTGGCCCTTGGGATCGAGCGCTACTGAGAGGGTACAAGCCTTACCTAGTGCAAGCAAACGTAACCTAAAGACTAAACATCATGGCAGAGCAGACCAGGCCCTAAGCCTTGGTCTGCAACTGGTATAGGATGAAAGCTCCAACAGGCAGACAGTTACAGCATTGCTTTGCTGATCTGACAGCTGCTGCAGCTTGTCTTGTTCCAGACGTATTGGTGTCATCTTTCCTCTGGAGCAAACTAGGCAGGCTGAAAGAGAGATCATGCTGCATGGGCAACACATGTCTCTAAATTCAGCCCTGGCTTTATGCTATGGAGAGGTGTAACTCTATTTTAGAAACTATCATCTGTCAAGACAGCAAGGTGTCAGCCAACTGATGGATATTTGAGCTGACTCATCATTTGTAGGACATGCATTTGATGGACATCTTTCATACATATTTGTGAGTGGACAGATAATGAGAGGTTTTGCCACCTTGTGGTTTCTGGCCACTGCATCACTTGTGGTCCACCATCTCTGAAACTCTATGCCAGTTTGTTTCAGTCTTGTAATGGTTATCTATCCATGACGTATGACATGAACATATATCAAAAGTCTGGCAAGGGGCTCTGTAAAACCAGCAAAGAGCCAACTGTATAGAGTATCACTTTATATGCAATGTGGCAGCTTTAACTGTCTCCATACTGCAATCAAAACCACAATTAAAGAAAAGTATTCAATGTCAAACTTAGACTAAACCTGAATATACTTACAGGTAAGCTGTAATATACCTACATCAGAATTTAGCCTTGTCTCTGCAGGTGAAAAGTTGGCGTGGTCACTGAGAAACGTCAGTCGGTCCTTGCTTTTAATCAACAGTTTCTCCAGTACGAAAATGGTCTCTGACTGACATTTATTTATATATGCCATTTGTTCCATGAGCTTTTCTGTGTTTTCAGGAGTGGAGAGTGCCTTGTCTGAGATTTCTTTGTACTGGTCCACAAGCCTTGACAAATAATTATTAGAATACTGTAAGCTTTGAATGTAAGAACACCATGAAACAGTAAATAATGTTACGTTATGTACTTAACTCTTTCTGTCCCATACACCTTTTATATTATACCATTCCATCCTAGTTATAAAATTCAAGTTTTCTATCTGTGATGTGCTGACATATACAGCAACCATAACTTGGTAACTTCCTCATCAAACTGAAAATATACACCTGAAGGGAATTAAATGGTGGACAAAATGGTGAAAACGGCAGAGTAAATAACAAGAAAACTCATGTAGGTCAGAGTAAAAATGACACTGAAACAGCATTTTTTTTAAGAATATCAGAAAAATATATACCAATGTGAAATCAAAGCTTAAAGGAAAACATGCACACAAACTGATCATTACCCCAACAAGAACATGCCAGGTGAACTTAAAATTCCTTGCAACAAAGAATGTATGAACATATGAGACTAATATATGAATGGTGAGCCATGGTGGTACTGTGGCTTGTGCACTACATTGCCAGCCAAGTGGTCTTGAGGTCAAATCCCCCTTGAGGGGGGGGGGGGGGGGGGGGTTTCTTTTTAAAGAACCATGTGGCTGAAGGGTCAATTCAGCTTCACAAATTTGGCCTTCTTCTTCTTCTCTTCCTCCATTTACCTCGATGAAGTGTTGGGGTTTGCCTCAGTAAAGTGTTGGGGTTTGCCTCAGTGTAGTGTTGGATTTTACCTCAGTGTAATGATGGGGTTTACCTTAATGAAGTGTTGGGGTTTACCTCAATGAAGTGTTGGGGTTTACCACAGTGCAGTGATGGGTATGGTATGTTGGGTGGAAAAGGTCAGTACCCACAAGTGCATCCCCCATGATAAGTAATGCTAGAGAGGTGGGACTGATTTCCAATAGTGTGGGTATGTCACTTGAATATGATTATGATGTGACACAAAATAACTCAGGATGTCTAGGGGACTCCCGGATATATTAAAGAACCACACTAATTTTTGTCTTTCCCATTCACTCAAACTATTCTTGGTGTTTTATAACATTCATGTATGCTTGATGTGTTGTTTGTGTTTCATTGCCTCAATGAAGTGTTGGGGTTTACCACAGTGTGGTGATGGGGTTTACCTCAATGAAGTGTTGAGGTTTACCTTAATGAAGTGTTGGGGTTTGCCTCAATGAAGTGTTGGGGTTTACCACAGTGTAGTGATGGGGTTTACCTCAATGAATTGTTGGGGTTTATCTCAACGAAGTGTTGGGGTTTACCTCAGTGAAGTGTAGGGGTTTGCCTCAATGAAGTGTAGGGGTTTGCCTCAATTAAATGTTGGGGTTTGCCTCAATGAAGTGTTGGGGTTTGCCTCAGTGTAGAGCTGAGGGGAATACACTTGGTATCAAACAACTGTCAGGGCAGGTAGAGGCAGCAGGTGTGGTACTGACCACATCAGCCACTCAATGTTGATTGGTCTTCAAACAAGAACCTACCACCATATTTGATGGCAGAGTAAGAAGATCTTTGATTTTTCACTTTTTAACAATGGGGAATAGCATAATTTGCTACAGAAAAATCAAAGTCTACTGAATATCAAAAGCTTCATTATAAAAAAAGAAAACCCGGGAAGGTTAACCCGGTCAACAAATGCCCGAAGAAGTCGGATGTGTCGGCCTAACGGCGCAAGAACGTTGCTCTGCTGTAAACAAGCACAACGCAATCAAATCCGGGAAAAAAACTCCGGATGAACGCAGAAGAAGAAGAAAAAAAGAAAACAAAGCTTCATTTTTTTTTAAAGTGACATTTTTATGTTTTTAGGAACACTGGGTATCTGGCACTAGTCCCATATTTGTATAGCCAATCGATGGGTGAAGTTGTCAAAATCATGCCGGTCAACTTTACTTCCCAAAACATGTGTGTGCACCCCCCCCCACCCACCCAATGTAAGGCCAGGTTGACTGGGAGCACAGGACATTTGTGTTGTAATCCTGGCCCCCCATGATAGGCCAGGTTGACTGGGAGAACAGGACATTTGTGTTGTTAGCCTGACCCCCTATGTTAGGCCAGGTTGACTGGGAGCACAGGACATTTGTGTTGTAATCCTGGCCTCAATGTTAGGCCAGGTTGACTGGGAGCACAGGACATTTGTGTTGTAATCCTGGCCTCAATGTTAGGCCAGGTTGACTGGGAGCACAGGACATTTGTGTTGTAATCCTGGCTTCTGTAAGCTGGCTGGCAAGCATGCGAGCCACCATGCTACAGCCGCTCTCAGCCTCCTTCTGTAGCAGGCGCTAATTATTTTAACTGATTCTGCCCTAGGTATTTGTTACTGCTATAACTGCCTTGGGTTCACAAGCATTTAATATATGATGTAACCAATGAACGAATAGCAAACTGCTTGTAGCAGAATTTATGAAACTATTCCTATTTTAATGTACAAACTGTAGGCATTGAAGGTGTGCCCAATCAACTGATTACAGAAATTCCCTGACTCTTTCGTTATAAATGCATAGGATAAACTGGCCCATTCGGTAAACATTAAAACATTGGATAAATATGATATGTATCAATAAGAAATGAAAATTATAGTTACCGACCAGGATTCAAACCTGCCACTTTAAAATAACGACAGCGCCTCGCTGCAGGAACATGTGTACTTCAACGCATGACCATCTAGACACCCCAGGTCATGAAATAAGCACACATAAAGGTGTCTAGTTGGTCATGCGTCGAAGTACACTTGATCATGCAGCAAGGTGCTGTCGTCATTTGGAGGTGACAGGTTCGAATCCTTGTCAGTAACTATAACTTTCAATTCTTTCTTCTACTTCAATGAGCGCCAATAAATACATGTGTGTTTATTTATTAACAGTCTTAGTGGTCTCAAAGGGTTCCCCAATTGCTATTTGTTTTATATAGAACATTTAATATTGCATATGTATGCAGACTGGCTTACTTTTTGTTTTCTCTCTGGTGGTCTTCGCACATTTTGATGAGCAGTCTTTTCTTCAAGTAATCAGCTCGCTTAGTCAGAGCTCTGATAAGCTCATCACAGTGCACTTCAAACATGCCAAGTCTCAGAATCTGCGTGGTGAATAAATAGACATACTTTATTTGGTTGTTTCGGGATTTGAGGTTTGAAGATTGAGCACAACCAACTACTGGCAACCCTGATCATATTCCGGTACGAACCTTCCAGAGTTCAATCCCGGGTCCAGTCAGGGATATGCACTACTGGATAGGCCTTAGGTTCATACCAGAATACGATCAGCCAGTAGTGGGTTGTGCTCAATATTTAAATTTCAAATCCCGAAACAACCAAATAATCACGGTAACACTGGCCAATACAAGTCTTTTGAATGGGTGTATCTTCACCAACACTTTCGACAGTGAAGTCACGTGTGGAATAATTTACTTGTTCATCTTCTCCTGTCTTTGGTTCCCCTGCTGGAGCACAAGCCTTGAACTATCTCATACCAAGCCACCTTATCTTGAGCTATATCCTGCAGCTCCTCCCATGTCCTCTCCACATTATTTATGTTTGTCTCTGTCGTCTGCTGAGGTATCATTCTTGCACTCTGGATAAGTCCAAAGGTGCTCAGATCCTCCTCCCAACATATGCATCAGCATCAGCGTCCAGCGGCTAATATTGTCAGTTCTGTATTGACTGACAAAACAACCCTCCCCCCCCCCTCCCCCTGGGCGTTCTCTTGATGTGCCTCTTGTGTCTGGCCATATCACCTCTGACTCCTAAGACTCTCATTCTGGGCAACAATGTGGATTCACTGACATCAAAGTCCTCTGCTGTCGACATCTCTATAAGGGCAGTGATAACATCAGCACGATCTATGGGCTGGCTATCTACAGGGGATGCAGAGCCAGGAAGTTTATCAGCTCATTCATTTCCCTTAACTCCAGCATGTCCCGGAATGAAAAGGAAGGAACCCGCCTTGACCTTTCAGATCATACTAATTGAATCACTTAGTACACAAATGTACCAGCCATTGGAAAGCCATGTGACTGCCATCACATCCATCGTCATGCTGCTTGTAGTCATAGAGTGGGCACCACTGGCTTCTTGAATGCTTCAGCCCGCTGAACATGCCATGAATGTCCACACATGTCTCTGCTGCTGTATAACAGATCCATCTATATAGATAAGCACAACGGATTCATCTGAATGTCCACTGATGAGCATGTTGACCTCTGCACTGGCAGCAGCAATGTGTCTCTAACGCTCTGCTCTATCTGTGCTTAAGCTGCCATGTTGATGTAGTGATTGGGACATAACGCTGACAATGATATGAGTGTGGTGGGACAAGGATTCAATGCCAGCTCTCAATGTTCACTATGGAAGTGATATACTGACCACCTACTTCTCCATGCACTCAGGACTACGTGTATTTTGAAGTTTCATGTAACATTCTTCCAAACTGACTCATCGTGATCATTTGTTGGTGTCCAACACTGGATTACATTTATATTTACTTTCTTAGTTTGTGGGTTCTAAATGTTGTTCATCACTGCTCTCTCTCTCTCTCTCTCTCTCTCTCTCTCTCTCTCTCTCTCTCTCTCTCGCTTGCTCTCTCTCTCTCTCTCTCTTCTCTACTGTATGAGAGCAGAAAGATAAGACCAATTCTTAACCCTTTAAAAATAGAGTATGTTCGTTCATTCTCTGCTTGACTGTTCTAACAAAATTTATTTTAACACAAATAAAACATAAACTGTGGTTGAACTTAACATAATTATTAAGATTTATAGTCCTTACTGTGGCATACTAACTAAAACTATATGATAATGGAGTATATAATCACAAATCTACAACAAACTGTGAACATTACTACAGTATTCAATGATGTTCTTCATTCTTCCATCATTAAAATAAAAGCTTTACAACACTGTCAGCTACCTTGATTGAGCTGTAAGTTATTTCATCAACAAGTCTATGGTATTTCAGAAGCTCTTTTGCATACTCATCAAATGTGTGCTGCTCTTCAATGAATTGTGTAACATCGTCGTCAGCCTTGGGATGAGAGAATGGAGTCAGCATTCAAAGTCAGCATTCCAACAGGGAGTTAAAGTTATGGCACCCTTACCTGTCAATGACCACATCACTGAATGTTAAGACACTTTATATATTGAGCAGGGGTAGGAGCATGTCCCACTACTAGGCATATCCAATGGGTGGTGAATGATGTAGTGGTCTTTAGATACAGTTAAAAGTTAGTTGCATATACTCTACAGGATGTTGTAGTCACTTCTGAAAAGCAGTTTCCAATGTAGTTTAAATGTTGCTGTAGATCTACATTGTTCTTATATAGAAACTGTGAATTGCTCCTTTAAATCAGTTCTATCTAATCTAACTCATGACACAAATCTAACTCATGACACAAATCTAACCTAACTCATGACATAAATCTAATCTAACTCATGACATAAATCTAACTCATGACATAAGTCTAACTCATGACATAAATCTAATCTAACTCATGACATAAATATAACTCATGACATAAATCTAACCTAACTCATGACATAAATCTAATCTAACTCATGACATATATCTAATCTAATTCATGATATAAATCTAATCTAACTCATGACATAAATCTAATCTAACTCATGGCATACATCTAATCTAACTCATAACATAAACCTAATCTAATTCATGACATAAATTTAATCTAACTCATGACATAAATTTAACCTAATTCATGACAATGTAATTTAACTCATGACATAAATCTACCCTAACTCATGACATAAATCTAATCTAACTCATGACATAAATCTAACCTAACTCACAACATAAACTTAATCTAACTCATGACATAAATCTAACACAACTCATGACATAAATCAAATCTAACTCATGACATAAATCTAACCTAACTCATGACATAAATCTACCCTGAATGACAACATGTAGCTATTATTATGCACCTGGAAAGATCAAAATCCATTCAAGGATACTGGGTAGAGTCTGACAGAATATTACAGGGACAGTTAAATGAATAGCAATTTGATGTCAATATCATGTAATCATGTGATCCAACAAAAGAAAGCAGTTTTGATACGACAGGTACACCTTAGTGACTTGGATAATGCCTTGAAGATGTGCAAACGAAAAACAGAAATAAATATCCCACTGGTAGACATTACTGCTAAAGTGGGGAACCAACAAGATGGCTTGCACAATGAACAATTATTGTCCAAGCGAGCATAATGAAAGGGGAGGCAGACTTGCAGAGTGGACAAAAGAGTACGAGTTGATTGTTGGAAACACCTGGTGTCAGCAAAATCCTTCGCCAGAGATGAAAGGGAGCAGAAAAAGGAGAAGAATGTCACATGAGTATAAGTACTTCACAACACCAACAAACAATGCTGGTATCCATGATGACAGATTATTTCTCACCTGTTTGCTGATTAAGGCAGAATACTTGTTATACACCAGAGTGTGTTCAGTGGGTCCAACACTCTCCTTTGTGATCAAGTCGTGAACTTTTGTCTTGTGAAAATCCAGAATCTCATCAAGGATGATAGGCCTCAAGAAGGCTTTTGCTTTGTTTCCATCCTGAAATTATTTAGTAAATATTCTTGAATTGTGCATGTATAGCCTTAACTGATTCAGTGCCGAACAAAAAGCAGGCTTGGATCAGACATAGTACACAATCAAATGAACAGGTATTATAATGTACATTTATATTCACTCCAAGCTAGGACACAGATTCAGATAAGTACCCTTAATATTATTGTCATGTAGTGTGTTTCATGCAGTTTTGTATTGGTTTTGTATTGATTTGTGTTTGTCTGTTCTGTGCTGACGAAGACTTGGGCCGCAACGTCCAATTTGTTTCTTGTAATCGTGTTTTAGTAAAGCTCACAATCTACTTCTTGTTTTTTGGTGATTCATTCATTTCTATTCACTGAGCATTAAAATTGGGGAAGATACATGAAACAAAACAAATAACGCGATGACCCTAGTATGGTGATATATATCGTCCTTCTGTTCAACTGGGGGATCACATCTGGCGATATAATATCCTTTGCCACTGATCAGTTAACTTAGACATAAATAGCATTCCCATTTGACGTTAGCTACATGTGTCATGTCATTACAAATTATTCATTCCCAAGACTGGTGACAAATTTGAATCCCCATTGGGACGGAATCTTTAAACTGACCTGGTTCACCAGGTCTAGAGTGGGTACCAGAAGTTTATAGGGAAGTAAAGGTAGCCAGGGTTATTCTGATCCACTCACAGAATGTTGGTTGGTGATACAAATATGATTCTAGCACCATATGCTAAGTGTTGGTGTCATCACAAGTAGTGTACACTGATGATGTCAGGAATGCCGCCGGACAAGGGTTCATCATCCCCTAAGTGAGGGAAGAAAGATTGGCCACCTACTCCTCCGTGCATTCAGGCCTATGAAATGTGATGATCCTAGCATTTCACTGATTCCTGGTAGGTTTCAGCTTCAGGATTTGTTTTTTTTGCTGTTGCTTTCACCATATGCCAATGTGCATAAGGCATAAAAAGATTCTTAACTACTTTTACTATACACATGCATGTTGTTGTGTGTCTGTGTATATTTGTGTACATAGCACAGTCACAGATCTTTTATAATCAACTAAACTAACCCTGTCACAAATTGACAATTTACAGATATTCTAATTTTGCGCTGTAGTGAAGGGGTTATGAATGCAATGTATCCTGATCATGTTCGAAACACTGCTGCAAGCAATTTGGAAGCAGACCATCTTGCGCTGGTTTTCATACGACTAACTTTTTTCTAATTTACGCAAATTTCTGTGCAGTTCAATGACATTACAATCTTGACAAGCATGATTATAACTCTTCATTGCCATCATGGAGGGAAACAACTCTTCATTGCCATCATGGAGGGAAGCAACCAGTACAATCATCTGTTTATATGTGTGTTTTTGTTATTTGCATTTACTTGCTTTGAACTCAAGCAAAGTCCATACATACGCTACTTCTAATGCACTGGATTGATTTTTGCATGTGGATTAGCCTTCCCTTTTACCAGTGTCCCTCGCTATCAGGCAAACCCACTCCACCTTATGAGGTGTCTGTTTTTTTTTTATGCGCAGCGTGAAGGTTCCTTCCATTAAATGCAAAATACCAAAACTCTTGTAGCTGGCACTCACCCATTCTGAATAGAGTTTTGTTTCCACACGTGGAATGTCCCGGGATGCTTTGATCATGACATCGAAGACGTTGACGAGGACCACCTGAAAGTCACTAAACGTTGGCTCAAACTTGATCTCAGTCTCATCCAAGATGAGGCGCAAGATAAATCCTGAATGTTCATAAGCTCGAACGGATGTCTGCAGAAAACACAGATAAATATGAACACTAGATGCCAAGGAGCGGGAGATGATGGTTAACTATACAAATATATATTGTCTCACTCTCATTGTTATATTATTTAACAATTGAAAACCAAAACGGCCACTGCAACCAACCTTCACAAGACGATAGTTTTTTCACAGTCTCCTTTAACCCTTTACAGGTCATAGCGGCTAATTCCGGCCGATGTCATAAAACGATCGTAACGGCCGACTCCGGCCGATACTATTATGCATTGTAAAATCGCGATCTCTCGGCTTTCCGACACTTCCGACCGCTACTTTCGCTTTCGCCGACAGCTTGACAACGTGGCCGCCATTTGTAAACGCGATAGTATGAATTTGAACGGACTTTTACGGACAATTTTTGATAGTTTTCGGGATTTTTACGCTGTTTTTCAAAACGGATGTCGGCGATTCTTCAAGTGATAGCCGAGATTTCGCTCTGTTCAATTTAAATGACATTAAAGGGCACGAAGTTGACTATTAATCGGAGCTAGATATCAGTGCAAAGCGTTACTTTGCATTAGCAGTCTGAGTCGGACTTTAAATAAAGTGATTATGATTCTGAAAATGTGTTTGTAAATTGCCGTATAGATGACGGAAAATCACAAGCAACATGCCGTATTTCGTAAATATTTGTGTTCATTTATGGATTACCGACAACAATCACGTGAGTAACATATTCTGCATGCTTTTCCCTTCATTGTGTTGTTTATTTAACTAAAATCGGTTGACTAACACCTTATTTGTGATGTTTTTACTAACGCGACCCGAAACTTTACCGAACCTGAAAAAATCTTGCCCGTTCAGGGCTAGAAAACGGACAAGCGTCTGCCCTGTAAAGGGTTAATACGACGATTTCGGAAACAAAGCAGTCACTCCACATAAAGCTCCAAACATACCTGAAAACCTACACACACTATTTTAAAGAAAAGGCGGCATGATATCAGCCGTGCCGTAGTGACAAGAAGCCACGTCCGACGTGGACGCCAGCTCAAGTCTAACTGCCCTTATCGTGACGTTTTCGTGCTTGCACCAAAACGTCTTGCACATTTTCCATTCTTCTTTAACTAATGCCGTGCAAATTGTGTCTTGCAATCTATAGCCTGATCCAGGCCTATGGCACTAGACATTTCTTTACTGAAAGGAATTCTAAATTATTCACAGATAATGTAAAATCTTGATGAGTGAAATAATCTCTACTAATCATCATATCATCATCATCATAACAAACATCATCGTCACCACAACAACCATCACCATCATCATCATAATCTAGTGCCATCTCTGCAGTAAAGGTTGGCAGTAATGGATCTCCAGTGAGGAGCAATGTCTGAGAGGTTGGAGTGTTAACCTCAGCCTCGAAAGGTACAAGGTTTGATTACAGAAAGCAGCAGTCGACTTGAGGTTGTTGACATATCCATAGAGTTTGTCCTCAAATGGAATGGCTGTAAGCTAATGCAATTTTCTATGTTCCGCATATGTTGAATACTCTTACAGCAAATGTTTAGTCATCACTGTACTAATTCCATATTTACATTCATCAGTATCTCTTATCATTAGTTTACTGAAGATATGATATGTCAGCTGGTTATGTCCTGAGCAGAGTCTGAAGACCACTTCTTGTTCACTTCGGTTGATTTGGTAATATGCATTATCTTTCTGGTGGTCTAGATGCACTTGGTTGCTTCTTATAAACCTCATGTCATGGTAAATTATCTCGAACGACAACTAGCCAGAAAAAAACAAACATTCCCATACGTGTGGCATGTTACACCTGCCTTGGGTATTTATGATGCCCATGTTAAACAATGCCTCAACGAGTTATGTATTATTGATTATTTTTCATGCGTTTTAATGCTTATTGTTCTTTTGTTGTCAAAGAATTGCTTCATAACAGATGTTGAATGAAAGAATGCATGAGAGGAAGAAGGGCAGAATGTCAGATGGGCCTGTGTGCCCAATTCTTAACCCTTTGAAAATAAAGATTTTCGTTCGTTCGTTCGTTCGATCATAGGTTATGTTCATATCTGCTGGTAGTCTTCCTTTTTCCTTTATCAATTTGTCAGCCTCTTATTTTTCTATCAAATCTTGCGCATCTCATAAACATGAATGTAAAACATTGGAAAACCATCTCATTTTCCAGTTAGGTTCACTCTCTTCTCACAGTCTCATTGTCCAACACAGTCTCTTGAACTTCAAGTTTACGAGGGCGAGTGAATAAATAAGTCACACAGTTCTGTAGAATGGCAGGTAAATGTAGTTGGTGTTTTCTACAGGTGTTATTAGGTGACAGCAACATCAAACTTTATATTCCCATTCGTCAGGTGGCGCTAGGTATCTCATGTGCATGCACAGCACATAAACAAAATGGCGACTGTACTTATGGAGTGTACAACCAAAGAGCAACGTGCTGTTATGCATTTTTTGTGGGCAAAAGGACTGCCTGCAAAGGAAATTCATAAGGAAATGCTTCCTGTTTATGCTGACAAATGTTTGTCCCATAACGCTGCATAGCTGGGTAGAAAAATTTTCTCAAGGGCGCTCTACAATTGTTGATGAAATCTGATCTGGTCGTCCTGTTAAGATTGCAACAGAAGCATCCGTGCAGCGGGTGGAGGAGATGATTACTCTGTAGCATCTGCAATAGGGTGCTTGCATGGTTCAGCACAATGCATGATCAATTGAAATTTAAGACACCGAAGTTGAATGTGAAGTGAAAACGTGGTTTAGAAAACGGAGCACGCAGTTCTATGCAGCCGGTTTGGGAGGACTGATAAAATGATGAGATAAGTGCATCAATGTTGGTGGAAATTATGTTGAGAAATAAAGTGGTTTCAAGTTATCATATTTAGTTATTTTTCTACAGCCATTTGTGACTTACTTATTGACTTCCCCTCGTATCTCTCCTCATAACATGCCATCAAAATCTGAATTGTCTATACTGCATTTCTCTTATCAAATTTACGTGAAGGTCTGTCTCATTGGTTTTGCTGTCTATCCATGGCATCCTTTGCATTGTCCTCAGAAACCACCTTTCCACTAGCATGGAATGCCAGTGTACAAGGGATCATAAAAATAGAGTTTGCACAAAACAGATTCAGCATCATTATGTCAACCAAGGAACTAGTCTCTACCAACCCTTAACTAGGGGCAGCATGATTTTGATATAGAGTACCTGCCTCTGACTATCAGAGTACAGTGATCTTATCCAGCTGGAGGAAAATCTTTACCACAAACTTAAAGATATAAATCCCTCCACCTCTCTCCTTACTCCTGATCTATGTATAGTGGATCAGAAATCTAGTCTCTTTCAGATAAGGGCAACAATCTAGGAGGTCCATGTGCGAGTTGTGCCCACTAAAAAAACCTGACAGTCAAAAAGTGTAAGCCTAAAAGACTGCTGTCCAGCCTAAATGCCTAAAATGAGAAAACTCACCCACAACAGAGTATTTAACCCTTTACAAGGCATAGCGTTCGATTCCGGCCGATGCGATAAAACGATCGTAGCGTCAGATTCCGGCCGATACTATTATGCATTGTAAAATCGCGATCTCTCGGCTTTCCGACACTTCCGACGGCTTCTTTCACTTTCGCCTACAGCTTGACAACGTGGCCGCCATTTGTAAACGTGATAGTATCAATTTGAACGGACTTTTAAGGACAATTTTTGATAGTTTTCGGGATTTTTACGCTGTTTTTCAAAATGGATTTCGGCGATTCTTCAAGTGATAGCCGAGATTTCGCTAGGTTCATTTTAAATGACATTAAAGGGCACGAAGTTGACTATTAATCAGAGCTAGATATCAGTGCAAAGCGTTACTTTGCATTAGCAGTCGTGAGTCGGACTTTAAAGAAAGTGATTATGATTCTGAAAATGTGTTTGTATATTGCCGTATAGGTGACGGAAAATCACAAACAACATGCCGTATTTCGTAAATATTTGTGTTCATGTATGGATTACCGGCAACAATCACGTGAGTAACATATTCTGCATGCTTTTCCCTTCATTGTGTTGTTTATTTAATTAAAATCGGTTGACTAACACCTTATTTGTGATGTTTTTACTAACGCGATCCGAACTTTTTCCAAACCTGAAAAAATCTTGCCCGTTCAGGGCTGCAAAATGGACAAGCGTCTGCCCTGTAAAGGGTTAAATCACATTGGTGAGGAGATGGGTATTGCCATGCAGATCTCTTGACCCTGGAACTACTGTAACAGTTAGCCTACACTGAGTCTGGATGTTTCCATTATGATACCCCCACCACACAAAACTATGGAGGTCATGGCAGTAAGTAAAGCATTAACATGGCTCAAGACACAGACTTTCACTCTGTTATGTTTCCTTAGTGACTCAATGAGTATGCTCAGGAAGGTAGAGATGGGATGGGTCCAAAGCCAGATGCTGTTGTCTTTGGAGCGGTCACGGCTGGTAAATATTAGTTTCATTTTCGTGCCAGGGCATGCGGGTGTACAAGGATATGAGCAGGCTGACAGGCTCGCAGGTAAGGCTACTGTGGAGGGCAGATGAGCCATGGACCAGACTGATATACCCAATGATCTATGAGAAGTAAGTCGTTTGAGAGAACCAAGTGATGACTGTGAATCTACAACCATGGTCAGACTGTGAGAACAGAAAGTTAAAAGAGATGTGGCCAAACAAGAACACTATGCAGGAAGCCAAAGAAGATTAATAAACCATGGTCTCTATCACTTTCAGAGGTTCCCCAGAAAGACTTCTCATATCTCAGATTCTCACCCATAGTTGCAACGCGTCGTCTTTACCAATGCCAGGCAAATGCAACCGGGCTCAACTCTGAGCGGTGTTAAACACGCTAGTTACAACGCGGTGTCTTCGACGACGCCAGAGAAGTCCAGCCAGGCTCAACTCTGAGCAATGCTAAGTCCGTTGCTGGTCAGTCGGGACACAGCGTGAAACTTGTGGTTCACGCAGGGGGACTCTACTCCGACTGACGAGAATGCTGAACGGCTCGGCAGACAGGCTTGGGATGTCGTATCAGACAGACTGTTTGAATGGGGCGCTTGCAATGAATTGAATGTTTGAGCGTGAATCGATAGCTAGCCTGTACGAGTGTAGGAGACTGAACGCCTGTGTTATTGACTTGTAAGTGTATTGCATTTATGTATTGATTGATTGCATGTATTGATTATATGATGTCATCGCGAATTGTGATTGCGCGATCCATGCATTGATTGTGAAGTGTGCGTTGCGAGAATAAAGTGTTTGAATTGTTGTTACCGTGTGTCACGTTGAGTTATTTAGTGACAGTATTTAGTATCTCACTTGTCAGCCAACGAGCCTGAGATATTGCCTACCGCAAGATCCTGACAATGCAGGAAGCCAAAGAAGATTAATAAACCAACACAGAACTGGTGTCGTGAGCCACTACACGCTGCGGGATTTACTGAGGGGATCTGAGCCCTTATGGACTTAATGGTTTTATGTGCAATGAGGATGATCTGTTGACTAACTAACTGGGTATTCTATAGTTTATATTTGCCTAACCCTGAATTAATGTAATTTCAGATGAAGAATACTCACAGGAGGCTGAACCAACAAATTGGTGTAATCACGAATGGAATCTAATGTCAAAGTTTGCAGATTCTGTGTCATTAAAGTTGCAGCACAGTTGAAGAATGATTCTAGTTTGTCTGGCTCTTGACTGCTGGGAACCTGTTTCTTTTTATTTCCTTGATAAAAGATTGTCTGAACCTCTGGAAACCATCTGTAATAAACGATTAAACCATATGTAATAAAGGATGAAACCATCTGTAATAAAGGATGAAAACATCTGTAATAAAGGGTGAAACCATCCGTAACAAAGAAAGAAACCATCTGCAATAAAGGAAGAAACCATCTCTAATAAAGGAAAAAACATCTGTGATAAAGGAAGAAACCATCTGTAATAAAGGGGGAAAAACCATCTGTGGTAAAAGATGAGAACATCTGTAATAAATGAGGAAACCATCTGTAATAAGGAAGAAACCATCTGTAATAAAGGAAGAAACCATCTGTAATAAAGGAAGAAACCATCTGTAATAAAGGGTGAAAACATCTGTAATAAAGGAAGAAACCATCTATAATAAGGGAAGAAACCATTTGTAATAAAGGAAGAAACTATCTGTGATAAAGGGTGAAACCATCTGTAATAAATGGTGAAATCATATGTAATAAAGGAACAAACCATATGTAATAAAGGCAGAAACCATCTGTAATAAAGGTTGAAACAATCTGTAATAAAAGGTGACATCATATGTAATAAAGGATGAAACCATATGTGATAAAGAATGAAACCATCTATAATAAAGGATGAGAACATCTGTAATAAAGCAAGAAACTATCTGTAATAAAGGATGAAACATTCTGTAATAAAAGATGAATACATCTGTACTAAAGGGTGAAACCATCTGTAATAAAGGATGCAAATATCTGTAATAAAGGCTGATACCATCTGTAATAAAGGATGAAACAATATGTAATAAAGGATAAACACATCTGTAATAAAGGGTGAAACCATCTGTAATAAAGGAAGAAACCATCTGTAATAAAGGATGAAACCATCTGTAATAAATGGTGAAAACATTTGTAATAAAGGGTGAAACCATCTGTAATAAAGAATGTAAACATTTGTAATAAAAGGTGAAACCATCTGTGATAAAGGATGAAAACATATGTAATAAAGGATAAAAACATCTGTAATAAGGATGAAACCATCTGTAATAAAGGATGAAACAACCTGTAATAAAGGAAGAAACCATGTTTTATTTTGATGGAATCACAGGAGGCATCAGAAAGATCATTAAGAATCAAATCTGGTTACATTATTGACTTGATCCAATGATATCAACTCACTTCTTCAGCAGCTTATCTTTAGCAGCGTCAATGTGTCGCATACAAAAGCTCTGGAATGTGGACAATTCCATGGACTCCTCCTTCAACCGAAACTCGTCAGTGTCTATGAAACGCAACTTTCTGTTGAATACATAAAGACAAAAAGCTTGCATAAATTTCTTGTGTTGTTGTACTTCACTCTATCAGCCGTTATTTTGCTATTATTACTTTAATACAGAGTGTATTTTTAATAACTGTGGGGTTTTTGAAAATATTGTCGTTCCAAGTTTTGTAATTACCTTTTATGTTGCATGAGTTTACAGAGGGTGAATACAAAACTTATAACAGCAATATTTTTAAAAACCCCACAGTCATTAAAAATACACCCTATATTTCAGTATATTTGAGTTAGGTTATGTGGGAGACAAAGCTAAATGTTTTGGTGTCCAAACTGTCCTCTCAAGTCACATGATCTGATACCAGAATAGGGCTGGAATCATCTACAAAGTCCATTGGTTGGTAATGATAGCACACACACACATGATTTCTTGCAGGATTGTGAAATCAACAAATACCTAGCCTCTCGGATAATGGCTAAACACTTTCTACAAGTTGTAAACATCCAGCGACATTTGGCAATCACAAAAAAGTAGGCCAATAAAACACTGTTCTGGCAAACCTTCTGCTTCCTCATCTTCTCTCTTTTATTCCCCAGTGGAGTATTTGCCCTCAATCAACACACGCCGAACCCTCCTATCTTTTGATATTTCCTTGCAGCTCCCTTCATGTCCTCCCCATGTTATTCATCTGTCTCTAACTCTCTTCTCTGTGTGTTTAAGGTCTCTCTCTTGTTCTGGTGCCCTGTGGGTTCCAGCACTGATTGGACCATGGTGTTGACCATTCTCCATATTTCTGATCCATAAAACAGAACTGACTTGACCATGGAGTTGACCATTCTCCACATCTCTGATCCATAAAACAGAACTGACTTGACCATGGAGTTGACCATTCTCCACATCTCTGATCCATAAAACAGAACTGACTTGACCATGGAGTTGACCATTCTCCACATCTCTGATCCATAAAACAGAACTGACTTGACCATGGAGTTGACCATTCTTCACAACTCTGATCCATACAACAGCACTGATTTGACCATGGAGTTGACCATTCTCCACATCTCTGATCCATACAACAGCATTGATTTGACCATGGAGTTGACCATTCTCCACATCTCTGACCCATACAACAGCATTTATTTGACCATGGAGTTGACCATTCTCCACAACTCTGATCCATACAACAGCACTGATTTGACCATGGAGTTGACCATTCTCCACAACTCTGATCCATACAACAGCACTGATTTGACCATGGAGTTTACCATTCTCCACATCTATGATCCATACAACAGCACTGATTTGATCATGGAGTTGACCATTCTCCACATCTCTGATCCATACAACAGCATTTATTTGACCATGGAGTTGACCATTCTCCACATCTCTGATCCATAAAACAGAACTGATTTGACCATGGAGTTGACCATTCTCCACATCTCTGATCCATAAAACAGAACTGATTTGACCATGGAGTTGACCATTCTCCACATCTCTGATCCATACAGCAGCATTTATTTGACCATGGAGTTGACCATTTTCCACAACTCTGATCCATACAACAGCACTGATTTGACCATGGAGTTGACCATTCTCTACATCTCTGATCCATACAACAGCATTTATTTGACCATGGAGTTGACCATTCTCCACATCTCTGATCCATAAAACAGAACTGATTTGACCATGGAGTTGACCATTCTCCACATCTCTGATCCATACAACAGCATTTATTTGACCATGGAGTTGACCATTCTCCACATCTCTGATCCATAAAACAGAACTGATTTGATCATGGAGTTGACCATTCTCCACATCTCTGATCCATAAAACAGAACTGATTTGATCATGGAGTTGACCATTCTCCACATCTCTGATCCATAAAACAGACCTGATTTGACCATGGAGTTGACCATTCTCCACATCTCTGATCCATACAACAGCATTTATTTGACCATGGAGTTGACCATTTACCACAACTCTGATCCATACAACAGCATTTATTTGACGATGGAGTTGACCATTCTCCACATCTCTGATCCATACAACAGAACTGATTTGATCATGGAGTTGACCATTCTCCACATCTCTGATCCATAAAACAGAACTGATTTGACCATGGAGTTGACCATTCTCCACATCTCTGATCCATACAACAGCATTTATTTGACAATGGAGTTGACCATTTTCCACATCTCTGATCCATACAACAGCACCGATTTGACCATGGAGTTGAAGATTCTAACTCTGGTACTAGATTTAATTTATTTTGACTACCACAAATTGTCGGCTCTGTGGCGAAGGAGTTATGGACACAGTGCGGGGTCAGCATGGCCGAATTGATAAAAATGCGTGTTCTTAAACATTCGGTGTGCTGATGCCGAGGTAAGGGGTTCAACCCCTACACTGCACAGTTGGAATAAAATGTTGACCTCTCATCCTTGACTTGGGGACATAAATTACAAGTACCTCTGAAGTTGGAGTAGGTTCGCCTGTTGGCAAGAGACACTGGTAAAAGGGAAAGCTAATCCACACGCAAAATTCAGTCCGGTGCTACTGGAAGTAGTGTGTATGGACTACGCTTGGGTTCACAGCAAGCGAGCACATGCACACACAAAAATCCCGCAAACCGCGCTCGAAACACCGATGCGGGCAAATTGGCAGCAGACAGCCTTGCATTGGTGTTTATAAAATGGTATGAGTGCCGGTCGTTCAGAAAGCAATGGCAAACTACTGAAATTTGCCTAGAAATCAGAGTCATAAAATGTTGGAGTTGACTGTGACATCCTGTAAAGGATATGTATCTAACTTTTTAAACAAACGACGAAGGTCCTAATGCCACAAAAGCTCCTTTCACCGTTTGCTTTCTTATTTGTCTACACTGCCACCTAAATATGTTTATGATTGCAACACTTGAATAAGAGGTTTCCCCAAAGGAGATCGGGTTATCATTTCCTTATTTAATCCTCATTAGCTATGTCTTCCCCACATGAATTTTGATACTTAATTGTTGTGACCTTCTATAGTGTATATTTAATCTATCTTGCGGCTGATTTCATCTGTGGTACAGAAGGGCGATGTTCTCATTGAAGTCTAGATCTTCAAGTTGCTTTTTCGGAGTTCGTGGAATTCTATTTCTGGTGGTAGTTGTTGTCTTCATAACCCAGTCTATAGTCAGTGAAAACAATAACGGTGACAAATGACATCCTTGTGTCACTCCTCTTCTTATTTCAAACATATTTGTTAGTTGTCCATCATGATGAACTCAGCATTTCATGTCCTCACATGTTGCTTTTATTAAGTTAATGATCTTCTGTGAGATCTCACAATTTCTGAATTGATTCAATATCAATGCTTTCAAATGCCTTTTCATAGACCACAAATCCAATATAAAGTATCACTTTAGGTAAATGCTTTGCTCTATTATTATGTAGCTATCTGGTTGGAAGTCTGCTTGATCATTCAATGGCATTCATGTCTGTCAATGGCATCACTTAATCTCTCCTGAAAATCCTGTTAATATTTTTCCTAGAACTAACAATAACATTATTCCTCTATAAATTTCACATTTCTGCACATCCCCTTTCTTTGGAAGCTTCAACAGATAGCCTTCTCTCCAGTTTGTTGGAATTTATTCAGAGTCCTGGACTCTGCTAAATAATTTATGAAGTAGTTCAGTTGAGATTTTCATATTGGCCCCAATAGCTTCTGCTCGGATACCATCCTGACCAGCCTTCAGATGTTTCACAGCTTTTCCAATTTCTTGTTTAGATGATTCTCACAGTTGATACCCAGCTCCACTTCTGCAGGTTGGATATCCAGAGGGCCATGTATCTTTCCTTTGGCAACATGAGGTGTGAATGATGGAATATTTTGCAATCACTAAACAGGAAAATCAAGGTATCTCATCTGAAATATTTCAGAAAATATGTGATCAAGGTTAAGAAAAATATTGACATTCTACACGGTGTAAACACTGAAGAAAACTGGCTTATAGACAACAATATGCCTTGGAATGAGAAGTACTTTGGCCATGCTAAATGTCCCAGTAACAGTAACAGAATGTGTGGGTCTGGAAGAAAGGCAAGGGTCAACCAACACAAAAGTGGACACCGGACATTAAAGACATCCTGGACTTGCAAACATGCATGAGACAAGGAAACTGGAGATGGAGAGTCTTTCTGGCAGGCTGCGATGAAAGTGACATTGTACATATACAAAAGTTAGTTGCATAGCCTTTACAGGACATTGCAGTCAATCCCAGTATTTTTTGGCTGTTTGTGCAATTATGTTCAGTAGTTCATGCTTTCTGCATGACCGCAACTCATATACTACTGCATGAAAACTAGCGCATGCTGGTCTGCTTCCAATCGCCCACAGCTGTGATTCAGACACCGTATGAGGGATTACAAATTGCATTCGTAACCCCTTAATCACAGCACCTACAAAGGATCTGTATCTCAATGAGAGATGATGGTTGAACTGAAGAGAACTATTCAGTACAGGGGACATTAGAGTGACAACATTAGATGACTTCAACGCCATCTTTCTAGTGATCTACTTGAAGAAGATGATGGTATATTCATACATGAGTACATTTGCAACACGGCTGTATATATTACCCAAAACTGATGTACCACAGCTCTAACACTTGCATCATGCATGGATTGGTGTTATGAAGATGTCTGGAAATATAATCCTTTGAGATCAGGTATGATCTGGCCCAAGGTTTTGGTACAACCGCCATTTCTTCTCTGTGTAGTGGCAGCTGCTCTTTCTTGTCATCAACCATTTGACGAGGATCTTTCAGCACAAAGTCAACTGTGGCAGATCAAGATTATTGTTAACACAGACTGAAAGCAAGCATGTAATCTTTATTTATAATGTCAATGTGCTTTCATTATTATTCTTCAGCTGCTCCCTATCATCTCTTGTTTACCTAGCATCTTGTTCATGATCGCTTGGATTTTGCAGATACAAGGGGCTTCTCATAAGTCTTTAGCCTGACCATGAAGGAGTAGGCGGAGAAAATTGAAATTTGGCACAGTGCTTATTCCTTCTCAATGTAGCCACCACCTGAATTTATGCATTTCTGCCATCTCTGTGTGACCTTGAAAAGACCAGAATAAAACAACCTATTTTTCGAACTAAACCAGTTATCACAAGCCAGTATGACATCTTCGTCACTGTCAAGATGATTTCCTTTCAGCTGTTTTTTACGATTTGGTGAATCTAAGTCTCATCTACTGTCCCCATGGTCTTTTACATGTTTTTCGACCGCCACATGTTGAGCAACTGGCCACAGCAATCAACCCGTGTTTGTTTCTGTTCACATGTCAGCAGGCGCGGGGCACACACTTTTCTCATGTTCACTCTGTTGTGTAAAATTCTAAAAACTGTACTCTTACTCAGTTTTGCTGAACCCGATATCTCTGCAATTGTCATTTTCCTATCCTGGTCTATGATTTTCTTTACTTTTGCAGCATTTGCATCATTGCACTCTGAGGACGGTCGTCCTGGTCTTGGCAGGTCTGCAACTTGGGAATGGCCACACTTAAACTGCAAACACCAATTTTTTACAGAAGCATACGAAGGACAGACTTCCTCAAACACTGGCCCCATCTCCCTGTGCATTTCTGTAGGTGTTTTACCCTGTAACATCAAGAATTTTATCACAGTCCTGGCGTCTGATTTCTCCATTGTTCTGACAAACCGTTGGATGTGCAGATCTGGTCATTAGGGTGTGTTGTGCCATGCACCATATCGGGAATACCAGTTGAGGTGGGACATTCATAATTCATATGTCCATTACAAATTGAATGAGCTATATATGTGCCAAATTTCAATTTTCTCCGCCTACTCCTTCATGGTCAGGATAAAGACTTATGAGAAGCCCCTTGTAAGTTGTCTAAGGGATGCTGCAGCTAGCCTCATGCCAACCCACCTTGATTGCCTCCTATGACATTCTTGGTTGTTTCCAAGGACAAAGACTTCTTGATTAACATCTTCTTCATTTGACAGAATGCAGTTTATGCTCGTCTTATTCTGTTCTTTATCTTCATAATGCATCTTCCATATGATATTATCTATGTGCCTAGATATTTGAATTTCTGCACTTGCTATAAAATAACATCACTTACTTTAATTGTACGTTTAGGCATGATCTGTTTCTTAGAGTGTGGGAATATATTATTAATAGTAGTATAAATGCAACATAATGTGTACATACACTAGGTTAAGTTGCTGTATAGGCACACATGTGTGACAGAAATTACACTTAGAACAAGAACGGAATACATGTTGCAACACTCTTATATAACCGCTGGTAATTGCTATTTTTCCAGGACATGAGGGAAATGAAAGAGCTGATAATTGCTGGCACTGCATCCCCTGCAGATGACCAACCCATGGATCATGCCTATGTTATTAATGCCCTTAGTTTTGAGAGCAAAGGACTTTGATGCCAGTGAATCCACATCGTTGCCCAGAATGAGAGATTCGAAAGTAAAAATTGGCATGGCCAGGCACGAGCGGTATATCAGGAGAGAGAGGGGTCTCGTCAACCAACACAGAACTGGCACTATCAGTCATCGGACGCTGATGTAAATGTTGGGAGTAGGATCTGAGCACCTAAGGACTTGTCCGGAGTGCAAGGATGATACCCCAACAGATAAAAAGATAACTATTCTTCTTCTTCGAGTGCCTGGTCTCAAACATTTGCTGGTGACTATGACTCCTCCATCATCTGTTGCTTATACTATTATTTTTGTCCAGCTGTTCAAGTTGCTCACATAATCTTTGTCTGTCTTCATTCTCCTCTCTTGATTAGTATTTTCTACATAAGGCTCATTTCTCTATGCCACCTCTTCTGTTGGTGTGCTCCATACATTTCATTTGTGTTTTACTTATGGCTTGGCTTTGATGAATGATATTATAACACCTGATGATGTGAAAACACATCAGCACCTGTATTCTTCTCTTTCTATTATATTCTCAACATTCTTCTCTGTTAATTATATTCTCAACATTCTTCTCTGTTATTTATAGTCTCAACAATCTTCTCTGTCCATTATATTATCAACAGTATTCTCTGTTAATTATATTCTCAACATTCTTTTCTGTCTATTATATTCTCAGCATTCTTCTCTCTCAATTATATTCTCAACATTCTTTTCTGTCTATTATATTCTCAGCATTCTTCTCTCTCAATTATATTCTCAACATTCTTTTCTGTCTATTATATTCTCAGCATTCTTCTCTCTCAATTACATTCTCAACATTCTTCTCTGTCCATCATACTCTCAACATTCTTCTCTGTCCATTATACTCTCCTCATTCTTCTCTGTCCATTATATTTTCAGTATTCTTCTCTGTTCATTATTTTCTCAAAAATTCTTCTGTGTCTATGATATCTCATCGTTCTACTTCTCAAAAACCACATCTCAGCTACCTCCATTTTCTTCACCATTACTTAGTGTCCAACACTGGCATTCATACACAAGAAAGACATGACATCGAAATTACAATAAACATTATATTTTATTACAATATAATTCCAACATTTGCATTCATTCACAAGAAAGACATGACATTGAAATTACAATATACGTTATATTTTACTACAATATAATACTCGCAGCAATCCATACCAATGGCCTTTTTCACACTGAGCAGATAATCATCCCTCATTTCATCAGATAAATTGTCAATGGTGTCCTGGTGACCCTCCTAAGGAAAGAACAGGAAATAACAGCATGAGTGACTTCATTTGACAGAATATTTCAGAACCTGTATTTATACTTGTGCATACATTACAGCTAGTCAAATTAACATCACGGTGTATGAACACAGTTGTTACTGACACATGTCAAACTAACATCATGGTGTATGAATACAGTTACTGACACATGTCAAACTGACATCATGGTGTATGAAAAAAGTTGTTACTGACACATGTCAAACTGACATCATGGTATATGAACACACTTGTTACTGACACATGTCAAACTGACATCATGGTGTATGAACACAGTTGTTACTGACACATGTCAAACTGACATCATGGTGTATGAACACAGTTGTTACTGACACATGTCAAACTGACATCATGGTGTATGAACACAGTTACTGACACATGTCAAACTGACATCATGGTGTATGAACACACTTGTTACTGACACATGTCAAACTGACATCATGGTGTATGAACACAGTTGTTACTGACACATGTCAAACTGACATCATGGTGTATGAATACAGTTGTTACTGACACATGTCAAACTGACATCATGGCGTATGAACACAGTTGTTACTGACATATGTCAAACTGACATCATGGTGTATGAACACAGTTGTTACTGACACATGTCAAACTGACATCATGGTGTATGAACACAGTTGTTACTGACACATGTCAAACTGACATCATGGTGTATGAACACAGTTGTTACTGACACATGTCAAACTGACATCATGGTGTATGAACACAGTTGTTACTGACACATGTCAAACTGACATCATGGTGTATGAACACAGTTGTTACTGACACATGTCAAACTGACATCATGGCGTATGAACACAGTTGTTACTGACACATGTCAAACTGACATCATGGTGTATGAACACAGTTGTTACTGACACATGTCAAACTGACATCATGGTGTATGAACACAGTTGTTACTGACACATGTCAAACTGGCATCATGATGTATGAACACAGTTGTTACTTACACATGTCAAACTGACATCATGGCATATGAACACAGTTGTTACTGACACATGTCAAACTGACATCATGACATATGAACATAGATGTTACTGACACACATCAAACTGACATCAAGATGTATAAACACAGTTGTTACTGACATGTGTCAAATATAAACATGGGTTATAATCACAAATGGTGCTGACATGTGTCAAACAAACTGACATCATGGGTTATAATGACAACTGATAATGACATGTGTCAAACAAACTGACACATTTCATACAGATGCATAACAATGATGTAACAAACAAGGTTACAACTAATCTGCCAAGCATGAGCCGAGGTGTTTAACTATTTAGTTGAATATAACATCTAATTAGTGGGTGGATGTTTGGTAAAACATGTTATATACAAGGGGTATTCTCACATTTGTATTCATTATAAAGCAATCTATATCTATAAAACACAATGTATGTGTGTATGTATGTATGTATGTATGTATGTCCGTTCTTTATGCGTTCGCGAACGGTCCATCCGATTGAGATGAAATTTTCTACATGTTTTCTTTTCATTCCTGTGCAACCAACTGTCATAGTTTTTTTTGTTTTTGTTTCAGCTATTTACTTACTAAAATTTAATATTTAAATTACATGACTTAACATCAGAAAAAATATATAAAGGGACATAACGTTTAGTAGCATTGCTATATCTTGGGTTAAGTCCCCTGGCTATAGAGATAGATAGATAGATAGATAGATAGATAGATAGATAGATAGATAGATAGATAGATAGATAGATAGATAGATAGATAGATCTGACCCGATAGATAGAGAGGGAGGGATAGACAGAGGGAGGGATAGACAGAGGGAGAGACGGACAGACGGACGGACGCACAGATGGACAGACGGACAGACAGACAGATAGATAGATAGATAGATAGATAGATAGATAGATAGATAGATAGATAGATAGATAGATAGAAAGAGGGGTAGGCAGGCAGGCAGGCAGGCAGGCAGGCAGGCAGGCAGGCAGGCAGGCAGGCAGGCAGATAGATAGATAGATAGATAGATAGATAGATAGATAGATAGATAGATAGATAGATAGATAGATAGATAGATAGATAGATAGATAGATAGATAGATAGATAGATAGATAGATAGATAGATAGATAGATAGATAGATAGATAGATAGATAGATAGATAGATAGATAGATAGATAGATAGATAGATAGATAGATAGATAGATAGATAGATAGATAGATAGATAGATAGATAGATAGATAGATAGATAGATAGATAGATAGATAGATAGATAGATAGATAGATAGATAGATAGATAGATAGATAGATAGATAGATAGATAGATAGATAGATAGATAGATAGATAGATAGATAGATAGATAGATAGATAGATAGATAGATAGATAGATAGATAGATAGATAGATAGATAGATAGATAGATAGATAGATAGATAGATAGATAGATAGATAGATAGATCCCCATGAGGGGCTAGGCGAAGCCGGGCCGAGTCAGCTAGTCAAATATAAAAAGGAATATTTTAACAGGAGAACGGGGCTTGGAAATGTGGGGAAATCTCTCGGAACTGTTGAATGCTGCTAACTAGTCCTCCTATTCGTTGCTAAATAATGTTGAGAGTCACCGGCACATGAAACATGTGTGTGCTTTAAGAAAATCACATGACAGGTGATCCTATGATGGAGACAGTTGTGGCTGAGAGCTTTCCATGTTCACCTCAGCTCAGAAGGTCAGGGTTCCATCTAAGCGTGGGCTGGGAATTGTTCCAAGAACCATTGGTATTTTATGCAAACATATGCCCCCTTAATCTCTTGGTAGTGAGATCGGAGACCTATAGTCTATCCAGAAATGAATGCCTTCATTCACGATAAATTATTTTGAAAACTGTCTGTTGCACCGTTATGAAAATTTTCCTGCCGTCTTATATTTACCCCCACCCAAGGAATATGTCTTTGATAGGTCCAAAAGCAACTTAAATCATGGAAAGTGGTGACATTTCTTCGATGTTTTGGTGAAAAACTAGTGATTTCTCGCTAACAAACTTGCTTTACAGTAATTTTCAGCCAGTTCGGATGACGACACAAGGCTCTACGCGAGGCACTTGTCATAAGGCCAATCCTATGTCCCACGAGAAAACTAACTATTCAGCGCAAGTTTTATCTGTGAGAAGACGTAATACATTTAATAACATGGACTTCATCTCTGTCTCGTAAATTATATATCGCATATAAACAAACTTTGAAATCTGCTGTACTTCTTCTTCTTCTTCTTCGTTCATCCGGAGTTTTTTTTCGGATGTGATTGCGTTGTGCCTGTTTACAGCAGAGCTGCGTTCTTGCGCCGTTAGGCCGACACATCCAACTTCTGCGGGCATTTGTTGACCGGGGTATCCTTCCCGGGGAAATCTGCTGTACAATCTCCAGAACAAACTTTTTTTTTAATTTTTGGTTGGGCTTACATAATGATAACGTTATATGCTAAATCTTATAATTTTCCCTCAGTTGGTTACTGAGATATGAAATTTTATATTGGGGCAGACAAATGTAAACAGACTATAGTATTCTTGGATTAAGGCAAAAAAACCAGAGGTCCTGTGTGCAATTTGTACACCATGTATGTAATGTGGTCAGTATCATTGTTACTGAGATATGAAATTTTATATTAGGGCAGACAAAAGTAAACAGACTATAGTATTCTTGGATTAAGGCAAATAACCAGAGGTCCTGTGTGCAATTTGTACACCATGTATGTAATGTGGTCAGTATCAGGCCGGTCACCTCTACTTCCCAAGACATTTCCTGTTATCCGTTTTAGGTTGGGTCAACCTGGGAGCCCAGGTCCATTTTTTAATCTGCCTTATGCAGATTCAAACCCATGACTACAGGCCCAACAGGCTAGCGTCTAGCCATTATGCCAACACGATTTGTTTCGACACTGAGAGATAATGCTAATGACTAATATCTCTAATATGTGCTCCAAGAGAGGGATGTATCTATTACCTTCAGCTTGCTAGAAATCAGCTTCAGTACATTCTGCAGCCAGGCATCCTCCATCGGTGCCACATGCTCGGTGTCAATCCCATGGTGTATGTAATAGTAGTACCGCTGCAACACCATCACATGGAAATTATGGATTAACGTAATAACTGTGTCTACAATAAACAACTGTTACCAGTATCTTTGTTTCGGCACTAATTCTCCCAAAAGGCTTTACTTTTTAAGTTCCATTATCTATTACAGCCATGTTAATGATTAAACTCATCAAGACCACATACCTCAGAAGTCAGAGTGGATTCCTTTGATCGTAAAGGACACTGAAGTAGGGAAAGCTAATCCACATGCAAAAATCAGTCCAGTATACTAGTAGTAGTAGTAGCATGTGTATGGACTATGCTTGAGTCTAAAGCAAGCAAGCACCCCCCAAAAAAATCAAGAACACAAATTTTAGATGCTTGTTGAGGAATATGATCGCCTGCAGCATGGCATTTGATAATGATGATGATAATGGTCAACACACTGTCTATAACAGGCAAACTTCTTCTTCTTCTTCTGCTGCTGTGTTCATCAGCAATGTTACTTTAGACGTAATTGCGTTGTGCCTGTTTACAGCAGAGCTGCGATATTTGAACCTTTCGGCCGACACATCCGACTTCTTGAGGCATTTGTTGGCCAGTTTACCTTCCTGGTAACAGGCAAACTAAGTGTGGAACTTTTCACGGCTGCTTAAGAATGATCTTTAGTTGTCTATGATGGTGTGTGACATGCAAGCACTGTTACTTTCAAAGCTGCTAATGGTTCATTCTATTTCTTCTACATTACTTTCATACAGATATCAAGAAGAGAATGGTAATGGCCACAGCTGAGTTCCACAATATGGGAAATATCTATATAGACAACCAAACACTTCAGCTTGAGTCATCTAGTGCTACTGGTATTCTACATTGCTATATGGTGCTGAGTGGTGGACTTTGCAGTTTGTACAAGCTTATGAAATCAAGAATCAATACCATCAAAATTACAAAGAGAGAAAGAGAGACAGACGGACGGATGGACGGTCAGACAGACGGACAGACGGACGGACAGACAGAGCATGTGAAATAAAGAATCAATACCATCGAAGTCAGTCAGTCAGTCAGTCAGCCAGCCAGCCAGCCAGCCAGCCAGCCAGCCAGCCAGCCAGCCAGCCAGCCAGCCAGCCAGCCAGCCAGCCAGCCAGCCAGCCAGCCAGCCAGTCAGTCAGTCAGTCAGTCAACAGATCATCCTTATTGCACATCGAACCATTCAGTCCATAAGTGCTTGGATTCCCTCCTCAGCAAATCCTGCAACGTGTAGCAGCTGACACATGTTCTGTTACACAGACAGACAGACAGACAGACAGACAGACAGACAGACAGACAGACAGACAGGCAGGCAGGCAGGCAGGCAGGCAGGCAGGCAGGCAGGCAGGCAGGCAGACAGAGCATATGAAATCAAGGATACCATTGAAGTGAGAGACAGACTGACCGACTGACAGACAGACTGACCGACCAACAGACAGACAGACAGGGGGGGGGGGGGGGGGGCATGTGGATGGGTGGTTGGCACACACACATAATCATCATCATTATCATCATGTAGCAGGTCCTGTGCAGAACATGGCTTCCATCCTGGCCTGATATTCTACATTATTATATGGTGCTCAGTCATCAACTCTGCAGTTTGCACAAGTATGTACAATACAGAATCAAAGCCATCAAAATGTGTACATGTGTGTATGTTAGTGTATCGATATCATCATCATCATTATCATCATGCAGCAGCTCCTTAGCAGAACGTGACTTTCACAGTGGCCCACCAAAGTGTCTCAACCTCTGGCCATCTCTCCTGCCTCATGCATCCTCATACCCAAGGTGTCCACAAAGTCTTGTGTCCATATTCGTGCTGGTACACCTCAGCCTCTTCTTCCAGCAACCAGGCCCTCCAGCCCTATTCTGTCCAAGCCACTGTGATATTCAATGTAGCCGATATATTTGAATTTCTGAGACATGATGATGTGTATGAGCCAGCTTTCTTCAATGTTCAAATCGTGCAGAATGTCAGCATCTTTGTTCTTCTTGGTTCACGATATTCTAAGAACTTTTCTGTAATAAATTACAAGATGGAATAGTAGGATGCATGTAGGCAAGAAGGAGTCTTTTGGACACAAAATGACATAACAGCCAGCTGGAAACCACACTAGGTGGGGAAGTCAATGGCATATATGCAAATGGGAAACAACAGTTTAAATGGGAAGATAGACTGGAAAGAGGTGGCTAAATTATACTGTCATTACAGAGACAGAATATGAGATACATTGCAGCCAATCTTTGCTACAAAGATGATAACTGACTTGATCTGACTGTTTTCTTACATTAGATAGGTGTGTACCATTTTTTTTTAGCCATCTAATTTTTGAGTATTCAGTGCTACTGTAACAAAATTATATGCATGAATACTTATTTGATACTTGCAGAATACAAAAATACAACATAGCTGAGATGTACTGACCAGTATATCCTTCTCAGCAGCTGTTGGTGAAGCGGCACGAGACACCTCCACGGTTGTCTCATTTTCAGTGAGTTCCAAGATGCTTTTCTGTGTTTGATTTCGCTCTACCCTGGAAGCATGCATAGATTTCACATACAACACAAGCTGTTATCATGAGCATATTGTATAGAACAGATTAACATAATGGTATTCTCATGGCAGATGTTAACATAATGATATTCTCATGGCAGATGTTAACATAATGCTGTTCTCATGACAGATACTAACATAATGGTATTCTCATCACAGATACTAACACAATAGTATTCTCATGACAAATGCTAACATAATGGTATTCTCATGACAGATGATAACATAATGGTAATATTATGACAGATACTAACATAATGGTGTTCTCATGATGGATACTAATATAAAGGTATTCTCATGACAGGTGCTAACATAATGGTATTCTCATGACAGATCCTAACATAATGGTATTCTCATGACAGATGCTAACATAATGGTGTTCTCATATGACACATGCTAACATAATGATATTCTCATGACAGATGCTAACATAATGGTGTCAAGTGTTAGGATTTCATGTTAAAGAGTTAAAGACAAGAGGTTTACACCAACTGATTCTTCTTTCTCCATAGAATAGAAGCCATCTGTTGAGATCATCACACAAAACATAACTCCATAGCTCCAATGACTCCCCCACCCCCATCTCCCATCCACTCTATCATTGGATATTTTGCTGGATTTGATGTTGCTTACATTATTTCTTGTCAAGCTGTAGAAGTTTTCAATGTGCATCTCTCTTTCCCTGTCTCTATTCATTAGAATGTTATACGAGGGGGCTTCAAATTAAAACCTTAAAAGTGTGATAGAAATTACAATAACCATGCCATTGTCTTGTACCCTGTCAATATTGTTGTAAAGTATGACAAAAGGGTTATGCACATGACATCAAGGTGCAGACGAATACGGTGACGTCATGAGGACAGTTTAAAGATGGCTACCCCAATTTTGACATGCACCAAAGAAGATAAGTGTTCTGTTATCCATTTTATTAACAGTGAAGGGGTGACACCTACAAAATTTCATCGGCGAATGACGGTCCAGTATGATGATGCATGCCTGTCAGTCCAGCAAGTTTAATGAGTAGAGTAGAAAGTTTTGAAATGGCCTGACTTCTGTGACAGACTGTTCATGACCAGTTCAGGCACACCGAGTATGACCCCAGAGAATTTTTATTCTACAGGAATCCAAGCACTATATCAGCACTGGAGGACTTGCATTGAAAGCAGTGGTGACCACATAGAAAAATGATACATTTGTTCTTTACTTTTAAAAAAAAAATAATATATTCACAAACATACAAAACATTTAAGGTTTTCATTTGAAGCCCCCTTGTACATAAGGCTAACCTCCATTTGTGTCCACTTATGTCCACCAGTGATTCCAAATGTTCCTGATTGTTATCATGATAAAGATCAAGTTTTACACAATACCTGAGAGTGTTGCACTCCTCCTTGATCCAAGGTTAATTTACCTGATGCCATGCTTTTCAACAAAATATCAGATCACAAAGAGGACTGGAGAGTCTGTGAGAATCAAAATCTTTTTTGGAACTTAACTGATTAAGTGTAAGTGCCATGGGATAATAATCATCCTAAGCGACTTCCCGTATCTGCCATGAGCTTATATATCGCCAAATTTTGTCACTGTGTTATAATACAATATCTCTGCTACCATATTAACAACCCTTAAGTCATAACTGTGATGTGACACACCCCTACTTCACATGTTGCGTCACTCATTTTTGTTTGGTCCAAACCTACCTGTTGTTTGGCACAGAATCTGTTAAAATAGTACATATAAATAACGTACATGGACAATACGAAAATCACAATCAACAATGAAATAATTGAAGATGTCACAAACTCTGAACACCTTGGCTCTATAATCAACAACAGTGGGGGATATTCAAAACAAGCTATGCGTATGCCAGATGGCAACGAGGATTGGACAGTTACGATAAAATCATTAAATAGGCGAGCATATGTGAGTGTTGCATGTGTTACCTATCCTTCGGCAGTTGCAAATCAAAACATATGTCCCAAGTCTGAATCCAGAGATAGTACTAACCATATGACAAGGAAGGATCAGAACACTGACTGTCTGACTGATCACAACACATCTTATTCAGCACGTGCATGCACAGAAACCAGCTCTACCATGTAGGCTTTAGACACACCTTTACAAGAATGTTGAACACCACCTCTCTGAATCCAATAAGTGACAATGAAATCATGTATGGAAGGAGACAGAGGAGGGCAGAATGTCAGACAGGCCTGTGTGCCAAATTCTTAACGCTTTGAAAATAAAGTTTATCCATTCATTTGTTTGTTAGATTGTTTGTTAGTCTGATAGTTAGTTTGTTTGTTTATTTGTTTGTTCATTCATTCATTCCGCTTCCTGCAGAAAATAGGTAATTGTTTCTTCCACCAATAGCAACACTTTGCATGGAACAAAGCAGCAACTGGTGAACACTTGCATGGAACAAAGAAGCAGCTGGTGAACACTTGCACGGAACAAAGAAATAGCTGGTGAACACTTGCATGGAACAAAGCAGCAGCTGGTGAACACTTTGCAAGGAACAAAGAAGCAGCTGTTGAACACTTGCATGGAACAAAGCAGCAGCTGGTGAACACTTGCATGGAACAAAGCAGCAGCTGGTGAACACTCACTTGCATGGAACAAGGCAGCAGTCAGTGAACACTTTGAAATGAGCCAAAAGGTGAGAGAAAACAATAACATCCACAACTTTACATAATAAAACAATGAGTGTGTTACAAATTAATTAACTGTTATAATAACATATTATACTATAATAATAATAAAATCAATGTGTTACAAATTGATTTACTATTATACTAACATATTATACTGTAATCATATACACTTCTACTCGTAATCCTTGACATTTATATAATGTTTTTAATATTTTCACACACAAAAAGAAATAATAAATGAGCTCACATAATAATCTCTACCAAAGCTTTCCTAAACTGTTCTCTGTCCCTCTTCGGTTGTTTGAACATTTCCATCTCCTCGTTCTTCTGATTTGTATCAATGGGCTTCAATCGAACAGGAAGTTTTCTTCGATGTGTCTCTCCTGTAAACAGAAACATGCTTTTAAATCACCAGCCTATAAGAAAGCTTGATACTTATTTTCCCAATGCATCATGGTTACTCTGTCACAACACATCTGCTACATTACAACTATCATTACAAGCATTCTTCTTTTTCTTTTTCACATTCTTCGTTTATCTGAAATGTTTGTTTTAGATGTAATTATATTGTGTCTGTTTATTGCAGAGCTGTGATGCCAATACATCCAAACTCTTCAGGCATTTACTGGCTGGGTTAACCTTCCCGGATGTTTCTTTGGACGTTCCACTCTCAATGTTGTGGTGTCATCTTCATCCCTCTATCCCAGCTGGCCCATTTAGAACTGCTGAACATATGCCAGTCGGCCCTCAAGGGAAGGCAGGGGCAGACCATGGGCAATCTCTGCCATCCAAGTTAAAAAAATTATTATTATTTGAATGTGGAACATCAATACCCGTGACTATGTGTTTTAATTATTTCAGCTTAAGTATTATTCACTTCATATGATATATAACTCTGCATATGCACCTACGAGATGCAGTGAAATATGCCAGGCAATAATTCATGCAACATATTGTTTGTGGCTTCTGTGCTTACATTCACTAAAGGAATACATTGTTTTGGACCTAATGATGATGATTTCATGAACAGTGCAAATATGAAGGAAAATATTTTGCAATACAATCACTTACGTGGTGTCAATTCACTGATCGCTTCAGCTGTTTTATCTGCCTCTTCATTTTTAATGGACAGAAAGAACGATGGCTGACTGATTTGCCAGGCTGGTTTTGCCCTCTGGGCTGGCAAGATTGGAAGAAACCGTGTAGGCTCATGTGTACCCTTTCCTTTGCTAAACATAACTGTCTGCTTCTGAAACACCAAGAAATCTTCATGTGTGAATGGTTAATGTCCTTACAAATTCTATAACAGATGAATGCATCACAAACATTTACAGCAGACATCACACTGAAATGAATGTGTAAATCAAGATGTATCTCTACACCGTTCCTTTTCTAGGAATAAAATAGTTCCAGGCTCCTTTACATTTCTTGAGGCATACTGAGGATATAGTCCTATATATATATATATATACTAGCCCTATTTTTAATAGATCAATCAGGACTTACTATTCATGTAGTTAATAGCATGCCTTTACTTCCCAGGATTAGAACATCTCCAAAACAAGTTAAAGAATTCAAATATCTTTGACGTAAGATCACAGAAGACAGCAGAATAGACAGAAAAGTTTAAATCAGATGTCAAAAAGCAAGTGTGCTTATATATCAACTATCACCCATACTGAAACATCCAAATATACCTATGTCCGCAAAACGACAGATAATAAATATAATTTTCACACTAACCTTAAGCTACCAATGTCAAACTTGGACATGATCCAAATCACACTTATGCAAAATCAACACCTGTGAGGTGAGATGCTTGAGGAGAGCTGCCAACTTAACTATCAGAGACTGAATAAGAAATGATGTTACCAGACACCTTGTGCCACATTTATTGAAAGACAAAAGATCAGATGGTTTGGTCATCTCATTAGAATGCAACACCATCAACTACCAGCATTAACCCTATATCAAAGAAGATCTCCTACAAGAGCAAGAGGACGCAAGAGGGAAAAATGGATTGACAACATCATGAACATTGTACAATCACACAGAATAACACTATCCAGTGCCACCCATCAGGCGTTGGAGCGCCAATTATTCCGCTTGACGGCAAAAGTGGAAGATGATGATGATGACTTCCCACGATTTTTCAGGCCACCCAATTTGTGCTGGATTAGCCTAGGAGCACAGGCCAATTTTTAAATAACAGGCTTCAATGGGAATGTCAACAGATGACCACCAGGCTGGCAGGCAAGCGTGCTGGCCACTGCAGCACCGCAGCTCCCAATAGCTTTTCTAGACAGGCTCTAATGACCCTATTTTTGTTCATATTATTGAAGTCTAGCCACAGAGGAATGGGATCTATGCTATAACTACAACCTATCTCAGGAAACTGCATCAAGCATTTCCAGAACTATTCAAGATAGACTATTTATGCTATTTTTGTTCATATTATGATAAGTCTAGCTGCGCCAGTGTGTTACTGGGGCCCTCTTAGGAAGCAAAGAACAGTAACCCTGTAACCTACAATGTATGTCACATGTGTCAACTAAGGTGCGTTGGTGTGTGACTGATTACCCCATACCACATAAAACTTTACCTGCAAAATCCAACCAGCCATGACCAAGTGTGTGTTGTTTTTTTTGCATATCACTTTACAGGATGTTGCAGTCAACATCAGCATTTTTCAGCTGCTGTTGATGTACTAGGCAAGATTACGCTCAGTAGTTTGCCATTGCTTTCTGGGCGACCGGCTCACATACCCTGTAAGTTACCAACATGGCGAGAACCGCTATCGATTCTCGCGCTAACATAATTCAGCCAACCAATATGAAAGGATAATTTTTAACTAGAAGAGGCATGACACAATGCAGAGACAGCCTTTAGGAGTCTGGATCATCAACCTACCCCTTTCATCTTGGATAAGATCAGAATTGGCATATGGAATGCTAGAAAGTTAGCTGCATATCCTTTACAGGACATGGCAGCCAACCCCAACATTTTTGACTGTTTGTGATTTCTTGGCAAGTTTACATTCAGTAGTTTGCCATTGTTTTCTGAATGACCGGCACTCATACCTTTGTATGGGAATAAACTGCTTCTAAATCACCTGCAGCTGCGTTTCGAACACGGTATGCAGGATTACAAATTGCATTCATAGCCCCTTACCACAGTGCCGTGGAATGCTAGAGCTATGTGTGAATTGGGAAAAATAACACAGAACAAGTGGTGGGACATTGGGGTTAAAGGCAAGAGGATTGACTTCATTGCCCCAGGTCCTACCCCACACTGCTTGGTCTTCTTTCCATAGAGTGTCCTGCTAAAAGCATTGCATAGAGTATGACTTCCATAGCCCCAGCAATGACAACAGAGATCTCCGTCAAAAATTGCACTCACGAACTGAATGATTGACTTCCGGAAATGAAGCCACAATCTTTGCAGTGCAAGACAAGTGGCTTGACCACTTCACCATGGAGACACAATAGGGGAGCAGAAATATTATCATCATCATCATGTGACATTCTGATAAGCATCAGTGATCATGGCTCGCCATTTCACTTGATCACCAGAGTCCTGGATTAGGTTTCTTCTCTTGTCTCGATTATGTCATGTGGCCAAATCATCCAGGAATCTATCTCTTTGTCTTCTCTTTACTCATTTCCCATCAACTTAGCCAGTTGTCACTAAGTTTTAAAGTTTATTTCTCCTCTTAATGTATAATTCTAATTTCTCTATTAAATGTACAGTTTCCATCTATTTCTTCAAGGGCTGTTTCATTTATTTTTCCCTCTGTCTATGGTATTCATTGCACTTTTCTCAGAAACCACATTTCCACTGCCACCAGATGTGTCTTACTTTAACTGCTTATTGGCCACGTTCACATGAATACAAAAGTATAGGATCAATATTGCACTTTAACGCTCTTTTTCTCAACGCAAATGACAATTTTTAATAGTATGTTTTCCAACTTGTAAAAAGCTACTTTGGCTACAGCAATTCTTGTTCTAACCTCTAGAGAGAATCTTCCATTAGATGTTATGATTGCTCGAAGCTAGTTGTACCAATTCACTTATATATAAATGTACTCATTTACTTGGATGCAGAAGCTATTAAAGCCATTATAAACATGTCAACTAAATTTCTGCACAAATTATTTAGCAGTCATGAAGACAATACTAGCAGACTGGAGAGACAGATATCTGGTGAAGCTGTCAAAGAAAGGAGACCTGTGGGACCGAGAAAATTATAGAGGAATAATGTTATTGTCCTGGGAAAATATTAAGAAGAATAACTCTGGTGAGATTAAGAGATGCCACTGACATACAAATAAGGGATGAACATGCATAAAATAGATCTTGCACTGATCAGACAGCCATATTAGGCATAATAATAGATCAAAGCATTGCAATGAATACACCACTTTATATTGGATTTGTGGACTATGAAAAGGCCTTTGACAGCATTGATAGAGAATCTCTTTGGAGATGAAGCACAATGGGATTTTATAGAAGATCATTAACTTTATAAAGACAATATAAAAAGACATGAAAAGTACAGTTATTCATAAGAGAAAACTTACAGATACCGTTGAAATAAGAACATGATTATGACAGTGATGCTTTTATCACCTTTATTATTTTTTTTAAATTTAAATTGAATTATGAAAACAATAATAACTACCACCAGAAGTGAAATTCATTCGACTTTGCTGACGATACTGCCCTCCTAACCCTTCGCGAAATCATATGCAAGATAAATTAAAAATTCTTGATGGGAGGTCACAAACATTCAGTCTAAAAATGTGTGAGGGAAAGACAAAGGTAATGAAAATAAAGAGTAGATTAACATGGCACAAGGATGACACGCAAATTCATGAAGTGTTCCATATTTTTATGTGGTCTACAAAGTATGGACAGCGCCTGGTCCTGCAACCAATAGGGTTAGAATCTCTAAGAGAGATGAAAAGTGAAAATTAGTAGCTTGCTGAAGACCCTCAGACTATACAAGTCAACTTCATCTCGACGTGATTTAGACCGGGAAAACATGACAATGGAAAGGAGGAAAATTGCCACCTCGACATTGCAAGCTACAAGAGGAACAAGATGAGATGGGAATGAAAATAAATCAAGTCAATGATACCCAATCTCCCTTGGTGAAACCTCACTTTAAGAGGTGGAATCATACACATGTTTAGACAAAGATGAGGGAACTGACTGAGATATTAAAATAAGAATACAGAAGACAAAAGGTGCTATCATACTGCTTCAAGAGGTAGAATCATACACATGTTTAGACAAAGATGAGGGAACTGACTGAGATATTAAAATCAGAAATCAGAAGACAAAATGTGCTATCATACTGCTTCAAGAGGTGGAATCATACACATGTTTAGACAAAGATGAGGGAACTCACTGAGATATTAAAATAAGAATACAGAAGACAAAAGGTGCTATCATAGCACTAGGAAATATGAGGAAGTCAAACTCAGAATAGTTAACTATGTCAAATCAGTACTACTGATTGTATCAGAAACATGCCGATTGACTAAAACAATTGCTAATAAGCTACAAACATTCATTAACTGGTGCCTGCATAGAATAGAGGTACACAAAGGGTATGAAAGAATCACTCATGCTGAGCTTATCTAGGGAACTAAACACATTCCAGTGAATCAAGAGGTAGGTAAAAATAAAAATGGATTTGTATTGGACATACATTGAGAAAACTTGTCTATAGTATAACCCAAAAAATCCTTTGTCTGGAACCCACAGTGTACAAGAAATATAGGTAGATCTAAAACCATGGAGGAGACATTCCAGTGAATCAAGAGGTAGGTAAACAGAATAATGGATTTGCATAGGACACAAATTGAGAAAGCTTGTCCATAGTATAACCCAAAAAGTAAAACCCAGAAAGCATGCTGACGAGGGTGAGGACGGGCAGGCTTCGTGCGGAGTGGCTTGCTTCGCTTCGGAGGTCATGGGTGACAAGCATCGCCTGGATCTTTTCTCCAGGGCATGCTGGTGTGCTGGGAAATGAACAGGCAGACAGATTGGCTGGCTCTGCAGAACTTGGTGGAGCATTGATACATGACAAGGCAGACGTGGTTGCTGCCTTGTGGGAGCACATGTACACCTCGGAGGAGCAAATGGATTACCATGGTCTGGCAAGAATGAGACAGCGAGGAGTGACGAGGTGATCTGGCCGATGCTCGACGCTCAGAGGAAAGGCGAGACGGACATATAATCAGATTGCTACTGGTACTATTGGTGTTGGAACTCTTCGCTGGCTGCTGAGGATGGGGACGGAGCGTTTATGGGAATGCCCCAAATGCTGTGATGTCGGTTCCTAAATCAATAAATAAATAAATAAATATAAATAACCAAATAAATCATTTTTCTGGAACTCACAGTGTGCAAGAAATATAGGTAGATCTAAAAACATGGAGGAGACATTCCAGTGAATCAAGAGGTAGGTAAAAAGAATAATGGATTTGTATAGGACACAAATTGAGAAAACTTGTCCATAGTATAACCCAAAAATATCCTTTGTCTGGAACCCACAGTGTACAAGAAATATAGGTAGATCTAAAAACATGGAGGAGACATTCCAGCGAATCAAGAAGTAGGTAAAAAGAATAATGGATTTGTATGTGGAGAAGAAATGATTTGGAGAACTTGGTGACAACTGGTAAGATCGAGGGGAACAGACCAAGGGGAAGACCTAGAGGCAAGTACCTGGATGGCTTGGCCTTGTGGCATGGTCGAGACAGAAACACGGAGCTAATCCACGACTCTGGTGATCGAGTGAGATGGCAGAACATGACCGCCCACGCTTACCGGCATGGCATATGATGGATGGATGGATAGACGCCACTTGTTCCCAGTACAAGTTACTCCATTGCCATTAGGACACAAATTGAGAAAACTTGTCCATAGTATAACCCAAAAATATCTTTTTTCTGGAACCCACAGTGCACAAGAAATATAGGTAGATCTAAAAATATGGAGGAGAGAATTACAGATACAGATTAATAATATAGCGAGCACAAGGAGGGAATCATATGGGGAGGACATGGAGGGAATCATATGGGGAGGACATGGAGGGAATCACATGGAGAGGACATGGAGGGAATCATATGGGGAGGACATGGAGGGAGCTGCAGGAGATGGCAAACAATAGAAGGGCTTGGCATGAGTTTCTTGAGGACCTATGTTCTATTGTGAGATAAAAGGAACAGAAGGTGACAGAGGAAGAGAGGACGGAAAGAAAAAGAAGGAGAAGTAGAAGAAGAGGAAGCTAATTATTACATCGTTAATTATTAATGTATCTTGTTATTTATTACTTTTGTAGTGTATGTATCTTCTTCTTCTTCTTCGTTCATCCGGAGTTTTTTTCCGGATGTGATTGCGTTGTGCCTGTTTACAGCAGAGCTGCGTTCTTGCGCCGTTAGGCCGACACATCCGACTTCTGCGGGCATTTGTTGACCGGGTTAACCTTCCCGGGTAGTGTATGTATTATCTTCTTCTTCTGCTGCTGCCTTGTAAATCCTATTGGCGAATAGGTCATCAACCATCTCACGCTAAGCCCTTTGTGGACTGCATTATGATTGGTCAGATTTTGTGGACTGTATTATGATTGGTCAAATTTTGCAGCTACAGCTATCTCTAGCATGAGGTAGCCAGTTTAATGTGTACTCTCCTTTGTCACCTCTTACAACATGCATAGTTAGTGTTACATCATTATGTGAATTCCTTTACACTGTTTTGTCAATCCTGTGGCTCAGAACATCTGACTTCGAAAAGCATTTTTTCACGTATCCATTGTCTTTCCTTAGCCTTTGACTGTTTCTAGTATACCTACATCCATCCATCCATCATGTGCCATGCCGATTAGCGTGGGCGGTCAAGTTTTGCCATCTCACTTGATCACCAGAGTCATGGATCAGCTCCATATTTCTGTATCAACCATGCCACATAGCCAAGCCATCCAGGTATTTACTTCTCTGCCTTCCCCTTGGTCTCTTCCTTTCGATCTTGCCAGTTGTCACCAAGTTCTCCAATTCATTTCTTCTCATAACATGCCCAAGAAATTTTGACTGTCTATGTCTAATGTCTGATGTCAGGTCTTAATCAGATATGACTGAGCTACCATATGACAGTAGATGGTACTACCTGCTTCTGTTAGCGCCAAATGTTGGGCGGCGCTTACCAAACCCGACACCCCACATTATGCCAACGGCTTCGAGCAGAAGAGCGCAATTGGGAGGGTACAAGCCTTATCCTGGTGTGAGGAAATGCAACCTAAAGACTAAATGTCATGGTTGGGCAGACCACGCCCTAAGCCTTGATTGGTAACTGGTCTAGGATCGAAGCTCCGACAGGCGGACAGTTAGAGCATTGCTCTGCTGATCCGGCAGCTTCTGCAGCTTGTCTTGTTCCAGACACATTGGTGTCACCTTTCCTCTGGAGTAAACTAGACAGACAGAGAGAGGGATCATGCTGCATAGGCAACAAATGGTCTCTAAACTCAGCCCAGGCTTTGTGTTATGGAGAGATAACCCCATTTTACAAACTATCGTCTGTCAAGGCGGCAAGGTGCCAGTCATGTCAGACATGTCTAATGTCTCTAATCAGTTTACCATCTTCATTTGCTTCTTGCTGCTTGCATTCGCTGGCTGTGAACTCCAGCGTGAAGTCCTGTATGTCGGATGAAGACATCCTGTTGTCCAACATCAGTGTGATGTCATACCGGACTAAGGTTTGTGTGAGTATCCATTGTCCCATGTCTGGCTTATTGGTGTGCAAACTGGTGGTTCCTCGCCATGCAGGCAGATACTCTCCGACTTCGGAAGAATCAGCGATCCTACTATGTTAGCCAGGACCCCGAAGGGACCTGTTACCCAGGGCGCATGACTGGGACGTATTAGTAGGTCTTGGCCAGTAGAGAACCTGGCCCTGGTGCCTTGGAAACACCTCTGCGTCCCATTTGCTTCTTGAAGGACTTGTTCATTGGTTTGTTTTTGTCTGTCCATGGTATTCTTTGCATTTTCCTCAGAAACCCCATTTCCACAGCCATCAGATGTTTTTCAGCTTCTCTGCTCATTGCCCATGCTTCACATCCGTACAAAAGTACAGGTTCTATGTAGCACTTCAACACTCTTTTTCTAGTTTCAATTGATATCTTTTTATTGGTCAGTATGTTTTTCATCTTCCACAAGGCTGCTTACACCATGGCAATTCTTGCTCTAATATCTTCAAGGCATCTCCCATCAGATGTTATAACTGTTCCAAGATAACTACCGATTCACTTGTTTAAGAATATGCCCATTTACTTGTATATTACATATACAATTATACCTACAAGGCAGAGGGGTTTTGTATCACTTCATCTGGTCCCTACCCCTTGACCTGTCCGACATGGCAGACCCTACCAGTAGCTGAGCTATTGTCGGCATAGCTCTTGATGCCACTAGAATACACAAGCCATTCTACCACTACAAGAAGTATAGACAGCTGAGAGGCAGTGCAGTTAAACTATTCCTTGCTTATTTTATGGCCAGGTAACACATGACATCATTATAATGTGCCATACTGATACACGTGGCTGGTCATATTTCACCATCTCACCAGAGTCAAGGATCAGCCCTGTGTTCTTGTCTCGACCATGTCATGTGGCCAAGCCATCCAGATATTTATTTCTCGACCTTCCCCTTCTTCTTTTCCCCTCAATTTTGCCTGTTGTCACCATGTTCTCTAGTTTATTTCTTTGCATAACGTGCCCCAATATTTTTTAACTGTCTACGTCTAATTTCTCTAATCAGTTTAAAGTTTTCATTTGCCTTCTGTAGGTAGGACTTGTTCATTGATTTTTTCTGTCTGTCCATGGTACTCTTTGCATTTTCCTCAGAAACTACATCTCCACTGCCATTAGATGTTTTTCAGCTCATTGTCAACGTTTCACATTCATACAAAAGTATAGGTTGCATGTAGCACTTCAACACTCTTTTCCTCATTGCAGTTAACATCGCTTATTGATAAGTATGTTATCTATCTTGCAAAAGGCTTCCTTTGTCAGAGCGATTCTTGTTCTAATTTCTTCAAGGTACCTTCCATCAGATGTTACGCCCGTTTCCAGATAATTGTAATGATTAACTTCTTTAAGAATATTCCCATATACCTGTATATTACATTGTGGTATTTCTTTCTTTACATTGTGGTATTTCTTTCTTCCTAGTGACGACACAATCTCTATATTGTTAAAATTTAATTCTAACCATAGTTGTTCACTGTGTACAACTGCATCTACTAAAGTAAATGTTGCAGATCCTGTTCATTGTCTGCAATCAATACTGTATCATCCGAATATCTAATATTATTGATGTTATGTCACCTAATAGTGATTTCTTCTAAATTTATTTAAATATTTTCACAGTATAGGGAAAAAGATCTGGAGACACTACACATCCCTGTTTTGCACACTTCTCTGAATAGGATGGTTGATATTGACCTATGTATCATAAATTCTGAAAGCAGCTTGCTGCTTCCCTTCATATATATATATAATTACTAGCTGACCCGGCCCGGCTTCGCCCAGACCCTGGTGGGGATCATCTCATTTAATTCATATAAGTAGTCATATAAGCTCCCGTTCCCATTCCCGACTATCTATCTGTCTGTCTGTCTATCTGTCTGTCTGTCTGTCTGTCTGTCTGACCCGGCCCGGCTTCGCCCAGACCCTGATGGGGAGCATCTCACTTAATTCATATAAGTAGTCATATAAGTTCCCGTTCCCGACTATCTGTCTGTCTGTCTGTCTGTCTGTCTGTCTGTCTGTCTGACCCGACCCGACTTCGTCCAGCCCCTGATGGGGAGCATCTCATTTAATTCATATAAGTAGTCATATAAGCTCCCGTTCCCGACTGTCTGTCTGTCTGTCTGTTTGTCTGTCTGTCTTTCTGTCTGTAGAAGGAGGAGGAAGAGGGAGGAGAAGGAGGAGAGCGGAGGAGGAGGGAGGAAGGAGAAGGGGAGGAGGGGGAAGGATGAGGAGGAGGGAGGAGGGAGGAGGAGGAAGAGGGAGGAGGAGCAAGGAGGAGGGGGAGGAGAAGGAGGAGGAAGAGGGAGAAGGAGGAGAATGCAGGAGGAGGAGGGGGAGGAGGAGGAGGGAGGAGGAGAGAGGAGGAGGGAGAGGGAGGAGGAGAGAGGAGGAGGGAGAGGGAGGAGGAGAAAGGAGGAGGAGGAGGTTGGAGGATAAGGAGGAAGAGGGAGGAGGGAAGAGGAGGGAGGAGGAGGGAGGAGGAGGGAGGAGGAGGGAGGAGGAGGAGGGAGGAGGAGGGAGAGGGAGGAGGAAGAAGAGGGAGGAGGAAGAAGAGGGAGGAGGAGGGAGGAGGAGGGGGAGGAGGAAGAGGGAGGAGGAAGAGGGGGGAGGAGGGAGAATGCAGGAGGAGAAGGGGGAGGAGGAGAGGGAGGAGGGAGGAGGAGGGAGGAGGAGAGGGAGGAGGAGGGAGAGGGAGGAGGAGGGAGGAGGAGGAGAGAAGAGGAGGAGGTGGGAGGAGGAAGAGGGAGAAGGAGGGGGAAGGAGAAGGAGGGGGAGGAGGAGGAGGGGGAGGAGTAGGAGGAGAAGGGAGGAAGAGGGAGGAGGAGGAGGAGGGATGTGGAGGGAGGAGGAGGAGGGAGGAGGTAGAGGGAGGAGGGAGGAGGAGGGAGGATGGGGAGGGAGGAGGAGAAGGGAGGAGAAGGGAGGAGGAGGAGGGAGGAGAGGGAGGAGGAGAGGGGGGAGGAGGGAGGAGGCAGGGGAGATGGGAGGAGGAGGGAGGAGGGAGGAAGAGGGAGGAAATGGTGGAGGAGGGAGAAGGAGGGATGAGGGGGAGGAGGGAGGAGGAGGAGAAGGGAGGAGGAGGGCGGAGGAGGAAGCAAGAGGAGTGATTAGGAGGAGGAAGAGGGAGGAGGAGGAGGAAGAAGAAGAGCGAGGAGGAGGGAGGAGGGCGAGGAGGAGGAGGGAGGAGGAGGAGGAAGAGGGAGGTGGAAGAGGGAGGAGGAAGAGGAGGGAGAGGAAGGAGGGGGAGGGGAGGAGGAAGAGGGTAGGAGGAGGGGAGAGGAGGAGTAGGATTATAACGCATATGCCTGTAGATAACTGCAGCGAAAAGGTGGGGTGCATCTCATTTAATTCATATACGTAGTCATATAAGCTCCCGTTCCCGACTATCTGTTTGTCTGTCTATCTATCTGACCCGGCGTGGCTTCGCCCAGCTCCTGGCGGGGAGCGTCTCATTAAATTCATACAAAAAAAAAAGTAACTTAAAAGAATGTCCTTCCACACACCATCCATTATTTTTAATGAAAACTGTTTTTAATCACCTACATGACTGTAGATAACTTCTTTAGGCATAAAAAGATGAGTTACAATGTTATGCATTATGCATTAGTTTTATGAAAACTTTGAAAATGCCTTAAAGATTATATCATTATTTATTATAACTCATATGTCGGTATATAACTATAGACAAAGAGTTTATAAATCTTTGAAAACGGAGCAACAATATGACTATAAGGTATATAGCAATGTTATTAAAAGCCTGAGGAGAGCTGCCAACTTAACAATCCGAGACCGAGTAAGAAATGCTACTATCAGACAGACTGTGGGATCAACACCTTGTGCCACATTTATTGACAGACAGAAGATCAAGTGGTTTGGCCATGTCATTAGAATGCAACATCAACAACTACCATCACTGGCCTTACATCAAAGATCATCTGCGACGAGACCACGAGGACGTCCAAGAAGAAAATGGATTGACGACATCAGAGACATTGTACAACCTCACGGAATGACACTATCCAGTGCCGTCCACCGGGCGCTGGAACGCAAATTATTCCTCCCCACGACGCTTGACGGCAGAAGTGGAAGATGATGATGATGATGATGATGATGATTAAAAGTTATGCCCCTTGAAATAACTTTTCTAGAGTTAAGTCCCCTCGCTATAAATAAATTATAATGAAAAATAAAAAATTAAATAATATTAAGTAAGTAGCCCGATTTCACACTAAAAAAATATGACAGTTGGCAGCACGGGAATGAGAGGAAGACGTTGAAATTTCATCTCAATCGGATGGACCGTTCGCGAACGCATAAAGGACATACACACACACATACATACAGTCTTTTTTATATATAAGATATTGGCACTCTTCCGAATGACGGGTCTAAATAGTTCCGCAGTGAATGATAAATCTTAGGTGTAAACAGTTTCCCTTACAGGGCCTCATTGGGTGATTGGAGTTATTTCCCCGAAACACAGCAGAATGTTCACGTTGCCAACGTCCGATGTCATTAGTTTCGCAGGTCGAATGTTTTGACAGATTTTCGTGGCGGTGTTGTCCATACACAATATTTCAAGTCGTGCTGGACTGAACTTTGAACTCAAGTGTAGTCCATACACAATACATATTCATGCATTGGACTGAACTTTGAACTGAAGTGTAGTCCATACACAATACATATTCATGCATGGAGTTTCACTGGGCGTGGAACTTCCATTAACTATCAGAGATTTATTTTGTCACATTTCTCTAATTCCTTGCTCGTTAACATATATTCAGATTGTGGGCACAGGCGGTGCCTTGTCAAAATCAAATTTTATTTGCTTTTTTTTTTGTAATCAATTTATTTGTATTGTTAGAAGTGTTTACTCAATGAAGAGATCCTTTGTTAACACACCGAGACATTCTTCTGTGGTAGATTGAATTGTATTCTTAATGTTCAACCAAGTTTGGTCAAGACTTTCCTGCAACGGGTTTTGTAGAAGTTCAAGTTTACATTTTATTTCATCTGCAAATTTCTCTTTGACTGTAATTTCTTGTAGTTTTTCTCTGTTATATGTTGTGTGTAACCTTTGTAGTTTAGCATAGAAAGCTCTCTTAAGTTTTATTTTAAATTTTGCCCCAACGAGGAAGTGGTCGCTGTGGCACTCAGCTGCTCTATAGCTTATAACTTGTATGTTTGATGCATTTCTGTTGTTAATTAAAATATGATCTATTTGATTATAGTTTCTCTTGTCACATGATTTCCAAGTTTGTTTGTGTATATCCTTTCTTTGCAGTCTGGTACTGGTAATCTGCAGTCCTTTGGCTTCTGCCAGGTTGATGACTCTCCATCCATTATCATTTGAAGTTGTATGTAGGCTTTCCATACCGGCAACTTTTTTATGAGTTTGCTCTCTACCTATTTTTGCATTGAAGTCTCCCAGCACAATCAGGATGTCCTGTTTGGGGGTTTCTTCTATGACATCTTCCATGTTAGACAAATCAGTGTTGAGATGTTGTGTTTGCTTGTGATGTGTGATGTAAGTGAATTTAATGAATAAGTGTCAGGATGTTGCATCTTGTGTTTATTCGTCACAAGTACAAAAGTGTTGTCTTTCTTACGTAGAAAGACTGGGTGTTGGTGTTGTCTTGTTGGGTCATCATGTTAAGATGTTTGACTTGTCTTTCCCTAATAGCATTTTTTGTTGGTTTTTATTTTATCTACAGGATAAGCCAGAATTCATGGTTTAGATGTGAGATTTTCCTGGGTTTTTAGTGCACTAGAAGTTTTTGATAAATTAGTTTTTAGTATACTAGAAGTTTTTGGTGGATTAGTTTTTGGTTGATTGGGGTTTAGTGCACTGGAAGTTTTTGCTACACTTAGGAATTTTGTTTCTTGGATTAGTGTTTTTGCTGTTTGGTTTTGCTGGATTATAACTTCTTTGTTGATGCTACATGTCTGTATATTATTGTCCCTTTCTCCTCACAACACCGTACCAGAAGTAAGTTGTTCTTGCTCCTGTTTTCACCTGTTTCACAAACATGGATGCCACCCATCCAAACATGGATGCCACCCATACGTTTACTTCACTCAAGTATTACTCATGCTCATATGGCATATTCCCGATTTTAAAAAGCTAAATGTAAGCATGTTTTCTGTATATCAATCGCTAGCCATGCTTGACCTTTGTCATATAAAGACAATATGTGTTTGTGCTTTCTCAACAAAACAAACTTGTTTTCCCCCAAAATAAAGGATCCAATTTTCTTGTGTATGATATTGTGAGGCATTTAACACAGTAGATTGTTCCTTGTTGAAATATCTATGCCATTTGTAGTTTTCCTTTTTTTTTGGGGGGGGGGGGGGGGGGGGTGTGACATGCCTGTCAGTTGAGAAGTGAGCATTCTAGTTAGGTGACATCAAGGTTGGTTTTGTTGTTGGTGGTGCCTCTGTGAACTGTTTGTTGCCCTCAGCTTCCATCAGCATTGTCATCAGGCTGCTGTGGGTTTGATTGAAAATTCTCTGAAGCATGTTTTTTATTTTTTTTTTATTTTAGCTCGCTCACTTTGAACTCGAGCGTAGTCCATACACACTATTTCAAGTAATGCTGGAATGAACTTTGCATGTGGATTAGCTTCCCCTATTAACAGTGTCCCTTGCCATCAAGTGAATGCACTCCGACTTCAGAGGTACTTGTAATTTACATCTCGAAGCAAGGACGATAGGTCAGCATTTTGGTCAAACTGCCCGGTGTAGGGGTTGAACCCCTTACCTCGACATCAGCACACCGGATGTTTAAGAACACGTGTTCTTATCCATTCGGCCATGCTGACCTACAAGTATGGAGTTGAACCCAGGGATCTGAGTCAGAGACCAAATATAACTAGAAAACATTGTCAAATGAATTTTGTAAACATAAACAATGCATATTACCATGTTATGAGACACATCCACCACCCACCCACACATCCCCCATTCACCCCAACTCCCCCACCCAACCACACACACAACCCAGATACACATACATGCCTCCACCCATCCACCACATCCTCACACCTACACATCTCCACACCTACACACATCTCCCCACCCACTCACAAATCCTCCACCCGTCCCATTACCCACCCACATATCCTCCACCCACACACCTCCAACCACCCAGCCAAACACACATCCCTCAACCACACATCCAAAACACACACACACACACACACATCTCCCCGCCAACTCACATATCCCGCACACAAATTCCTCACCCACGCACATAATCTCCCATCTCCATTAGCTATAAGTGTGTTGTTTAAACTATTTGTAAATTCAATTATTATACTTTATTATTGTTATTACACACATTTTTCTATATTTTTCTTTGTTTGCTTTTGCTGTTCATGTAATTAAAAGTAACGTGTTATTTGATAGTGATAATAAAGGATTTGAAAATCAGACTTTAAAAAATGTTTTGTTTTCTTTTCTGCTTCACATATATTTTTGTTTGCACTTCTATCTGCACATACATTCTTTCTACCAATCCATGTAGATTATTTCTCATCAACAAGATGTGTCATGACGAGAGAGAGAGAGAGAGAGAGAGATGGATAACTTTCTGACAGGCAGACAGGCAAGGGCATGTTCTTAAGTGTGTGTGAGAGAGAGAGAGATTTTTATAGGTATAACTTTATGACAGGCAGACAGATGACGGTGTGTTCTTAAGTGAGGGAGAGAGAGAGGCATAACTTTCTGATTGGCAGACAGGCGAGGGTGTGTTCTTAAGTGAGAAAGGAAGGGGGAGGAAGAGAGATAGAGGAGAGAGAGAAAGAAAGAAAGTTATTGGGATAATGTTATGGCAGGAAGACAAATGAGGACTTTCAAATGCAAGCGAGCGAACGATCGTGTGAGAGAGAGGAGACAGGTATAGAAAAAAAAAAGAGAGAAAGAGGTGGAAAGAAAAATAAAGGTTGTTGTCATTATGAGTTTATGCAAGAAGACAGATGACGACATATTCTTAAGTGGGTACGTCAGTTATATAAACCCCACTGGGCAGAAGAGACATGGGCAAGGTCTGCTGGTGAAGAAAGGAGTAAAGCATGTGGCACTTGACTTGAGCCAGTGGAATCACAGTGCAAGAGAGGTCCAGGGTATACAAATGGAGATTGGTGGCTTAAGTTGGAACATCATAAATATATATGCCACAGTGGACTGTTTTGTCAGAAAGGAACAATGGGACTGGCTTAAGGAATTAGAGGACTTACCAGGTGATAGGCTACTCATATGTGGAGACTTCAATGCGAGAAACAGAGATTGGGACATTAGTGGAGAAAATCGACAAGGAATTGCACTTGCGGATGCCATGGTGGACTCTGATGTGGTCTGCATAAATGATGGTAGGCCGACTAGAATGGCAATGAGACCTGGCGATGCAGATACTGCTATTGATTTGGCACTTGTCTCCCAGTATCAGTCCTTGATGTAAAGTGGACTGTTTTGAATGACCATGGGAGTGATCACATGCCATGCTCAGTCCTGATCTCTAAGTCCAGGAAAGTCAAGGCTGGGAGAGCGCGCAAGACCTTCCGGTATGAGTGGAGCGACAGCCTTCTTGGACGCCTCAGACAGGGGGCATGCAACAGGGCTGTTAAAACTCCTTTTTTGCATCCCCCATGGTGGACCCCAGAAGTAGACAATGCGTGGAAAGCAAAGAGAGCTGCAGTGAAGCAGCTAAGGAAATTGCGACAGACACCCCTAAGCTCACGAGAAGAAGTGGACATAGCGGAAAATGACAAGAAAGACAAGGTGGAGGCTTTCAAGCGATGTGCTGCAGAGGCCAAGAAAGTAAAATGAGAATGTTTTATGAAGGAGATTGGAGGTGATAAAACACTGCATAAATTCTGGAAACTGTACAGACAAATGCAAAGAAAAGATCTGCCTATGACAGTGGGAACAATTTATAAAGAGGATGGGGTACGCGTGACAACAGACAAGGAGAAAGGGGAGGCGTTTCTCCAAAGATTTTTAGAGCAGATCAATCACAGTGATGCGGATACCAGGGATGCAGTTAGAGTGGAATTATCTGGCACAATAGAGAATATGCCTTACGAAGACATCATACTGTTTGAAGATGTTAAACATATTTTGCAAAAGGCAAAAGACACGGCACCAGGGCCTGATGGTGTCAGGTATGGCCACATGAAGGCTTTGAGCGATGTGGACCTGAAGGAGATGGCCGGCTGCTTTAATCAGAGCATTAGTACAGCGTCAGTACCGCAGGATTGGCTGCATAGCTATCTCATCCCTCTCCCAACACCATTCAAGGATCATTCAAAGCTTGGCGTCTTTAGGATCATCACCCTTCAAAATACATTTGGGAAGGTTTTAGAGAAGATAGTTGCTGTTAAGCTGCAGGATTTTTTGGAAAGGGGGAAGCTTCTTCCAAGAGGCCTGGGGAGCTACAGGCCAGGAAAAGATACCTGGTCGAATGCGGCCACCTTTGCCTTTGACGTTTATGAGGGGTTCCAGAGTAGACAGGAAACGATGGCGGCAGCGCTTGATCTCGAGGATGCGTACAATAGAGTTCGCTATATTTTGATGACCGCACTTATGGAGAAGGGGGTCAATCCCTGGTTAGTGAATTGGATAGCAGCCGTCCTGCATTCTTGTCAGGTTGCTATCCGTCTGGGCGCATGGACCTCAGAGCCACATATTTTAACCCCGGGACTGCCACAGGGATCTGCAATCTCACCGGTGCTCTTTAATGTGTATACGAGCAAGATTGCATACCTAGAAGCACCAAGGGTTGGAAGGATTCTAACATTTGCAGATGATATTCTTGCATACAGGCAGGGGAGAAATAGGGATCAAACAGCCCCGGAGCTACAGGTGACAGTAGACAAAGTGATTGACCGGTGCACTGAAATGAGTGCTGTCATCAACCCGGAAAAGGCGGCTGTGTTGTGGTGCTCTCTGGACAACAGGATTGTGAGAGATGATGCCCCAAGCCTCACGATAGATGGTAGAAGCGTCAACAGAGAGAACAAACTGAAGTATCTGGGAATCACATTTGACAGGAGTCTGTCCTTCAAGGACCATATGGAGACGGTTGTGACAAGATCTCAAAAGGGACTCAATGCACTTAAAACTATGGCTGCAATGGACACAGAGCAGAGAATGCTCTTCACACTATACCAGCACTTGATCCTCTCAGTGATTGATTATGGACTAGGACTGCTCACTGTCTCAAAGAGTCAGCTGGTGAAATTAGAGCGCATACAGAATGAAGCTATGCGGGTCATTCTGGGATGCACCAGAGACACTCCAGTAGTGTGTATGCGTTACATCCTTGGTCTGCCTACTGTTGCTGGTAGGCACAAGGTGATGCAAGCGAAGGCATACCTCAGAGTAGCTGCAGACACAGATCACCCGTTGCATGAGGCGCTGGTTGCAGCCAACATGGTGGAATGGAGAGGTCAAGAAGGCATGGCTGGGAAAGAGGCAGGCTGTCAAAGACTGGCAAATGGCCACAAAGGCAAATATGCCACAGGTTGAGTTGGCGAACCTCAAGACTGAGGTCCATAGGACGACGACTTTATTCAAATCCTGTGCCAAACAGGCCAAGGCCGAGAAATGGGACGAGTTCTGCAGGAAGGTGTGCTCCGAGCGATCTCTTACGACATTCTGGCGCCTCCATAAGAGCATGAACGGTGCTGCACAACGTAGGGGTATTCCAGACTTTCAAGGCGGGAGTCTTCGTGGCGAAGTGGTCAAGCCGTTTAACTCGGGCTCCGAAGGTTGTGGGTTTGATTCTGGGCCGCGTCCTTCGGTTCACGAGTTACATTTTTCGGAGACTCCTGTGGGTCGTCGCTACAGCTACGGAGTTCGTGCTTTGTGCGACGCTTTCCGCGCTGCGGTAAGAGACCAAGCCATATGGGATAAATCCCGGTGCAATGAAGTCGACCCTGTCGACTTTTAAGCCACTTTTTTTTTAAGGCCTCACATAGAAAAAGTTGGATGCGGATAAAGGTAAGGCCCTTCTTGCACGCTACATAGAACAGACTGACCAGAAAGACGAGCCCGCCAGACAGAGGACCACAACGACACTCTCTCAGTTGTGCGAGGGGGTCGGGACAGACGAAGAATGGATAATCACAGCTGAGATAATGCGTGCGATGTTCAAGAAATCACCTAACACCGCCCCAGGCCCAGACGGCATCCGATATGGTGACCTACTGGTGATATCAGATGATGACATGGAAGAACTGGCCAGAGAATTCAACACCAGTATCCAGAGGGGTCAGATCAAAGAAGAATGGCTACACAGCTACTTGCTGCCGCTGCCAAAACCGAACAAAGACAATTCCAAGATAAGCTGCTACAGAATCATTACGATGCAGAACACTGCTGGCAAGTTACTGGAGAAAATTGTAGCACACAGACTTGCTTATCACTGTGGCATAATGCTAACCATCATTATTCAGTTTACAAGACTGCACGCAAAAGAAAGGAGAAAACATATATAACAATTGACTACAGGAGCAAACTGAAACCAGAACTGCAAAATTAACATCACATCAAATTGAAACTTGAACAATTGACAGAAGATGACGTCAATTCTAAGAAACATTTCATCAGCCCAAGCTCAGGAGACAATTGGACAAAACAGACATGTGACACCGCTTCCGCGCGCAACGCCTGTATAGATTATGTTAATCGCGCACTCTTCCTAAAACATGCCTGATGAACAGACGTGAAAGCTTGTGTGAACACATTTTCAAATAGGGAAGGCAGAATGTCTGGATCCCAGGTGAGCTTGTTAGTCCTTAGATTGAACTGATGACCAGATGTATCAAAGGCCCAGGAATGGTATTCAGTGTTTGTGGTGTCAATTGAAATATATTATTATAAATTAAAACCTCTGAAGTGAAAAAATGTTTGACTGTTCCATTCTTACGACGCAAGAGCCGTTTCCCGGGCAAACTGACAATCTAATACTCTTTTTGAATACTGCAATCTCTGATATTCTTAAAGATAGTTATTAACTTTAAGAAGTGCATAATAATACTACATTCTATTCTAGACAACTGTACGAAGTGATGATTCTAAAGCAATCTTGTGCATTTCAGCAGAAACACTGCTTAAATTGCTATCACTATCTACAGCTAAAATGACAGTTCATGTACTAGAACAAGTGCCTCATTCTAAAACAGACTTATCTATGCCTATTTACAATCTAGAAGGCTGAAAGAGAAATCAATCTTTCCTTTCTGCTTCATCTATTGAAGAAATAGGGTTTGATGGAATAAATATTTATATTTGTGTCACAATTTAATTAGATAAGGGCACACATGAACTGCATTACATGAGAACGTTGTGCTTCACGGAACTCCACCACCAGAAGTTAACTTAACTCATTACTCACCACAACTTAAAAACACAACCCCACACCACCCAACACTCAACACCACACCACCCAACACTCAACACAACCACAACAGATAATGGGAGAGGAGTTATTATACACAGAAGAAGAAGAAGTTGGTTAATTGGGAAAACACAGAGAATTATTTATACACACTACAAACACAATTGGGTGATAGAAATGTTATAAATGTATGTCATTTATTTACATGCATCTTGACACTTCCTCAATCTTGTCACTGTCTTACTGTACACGTTTCACTGACCCCAGGTCAAATGAGAACTTACATACAGCAGGAACCAGTTGATACAAGGTGTACACAGTGTGATAAACTCTGACCACCCCAAATTAAACCAACACTAGATTAGAGAAAAGAGGAGGGGGGGGGGGGAACTAGTTCCTACTTCAGGAATTTAGATTTCTTCCTACCTACTTTTAGAATATTGTATTGGGAAGATTGTATGTTTATGTGAATCTTACACAGTGAAATCTTGGTGGCAACCCACTTACTCTTACTAACTAAATAAAAAAAAGGTATCGAACATCAATAACTTGAATAGAGCAAATAAACAACATTCAGTACGAATAAGATTGCTTGACTAGACTGACTAGTTGAAGTTATCACTGAGTACTGAACTAGTTCAACTCTAGAGTCACAAACAAACTAAGAGTTAAGACAAAATCGGATCGGAATCGCGTCGCAAACTGACAAACTCAAACACACACATCAGTCAACTTCGTATATTATAAATTCTTACAAGTGCGTTTTCCTTTCCACAAAGTGAAAAACTAAAAGCATAAGCAGTGATGTCTGCACAAAGCCATAGCGCTAACAGTTCAAACAAGACTGTTGAACAAAAACCGCCGGCTGACAAATGGAAGTGCTGTGAAACCCACTACTTCTGCTACAACCCGTCTCCAAAAATGGCTGTCTGTTATTTCCCCGTTGCTAGGTTACATGAGACAAAAAGTTGATTGTTTATTGATAATAGTAGAATAGAAAAGAAAACAATATAATCATTATAAATAATCAGTAAATCTTGCAATAAACTAGTTTATCACTATAAAGTTTATGTAGCATTTCAAAACATATTCCTCGCTGCTGCGTGTATATTTCACTGAAGAAATTACAACCACAACAGACAGTAGTAATACTAAGTAGTAAGTAGTGTAGTAAAATTAGAAATGAGCGCATGCGCCTAAAAGAAAAAGCCAGAAGTCGGTCGACAATCTATAAGGAAAAGACAGGATGCCAGACAGTAAACAATCTATCTTTAATGTGTCCTACTTCTTTTTCTTGTCTTCAGGTGCCAGGTCAGAAGCAGAGATCGGCGATGATGACTGTCTTTTGATATGTTCATAAAGCCTGCGTTGTTTATATTATTTGTTGCACGGTTCTTTAAACTTTATACATTCATTGTTTTTATTTATTACACTGCATTTAATTACATTTCATTCTCATTACAGTGGAGCGGCTGGCCGTGTGACTTGAACGCCGGGCTCTCATTCGGGAGACCCAGGTTCGAATCCTCGGTATGGCGTGGAGTTGTTTCTGTCAGGGGCAAGAAGAACACTCTAACCTGCACAGTTCGCGGCGACTGTACTAGCCAGGCAGCCTTAATTCCACAGGCTCAAGACCCCGCCCTACACCACAAGGTATCATAGGCAGTAAATGACAGTGTTTTCATTATCATCGTGTAGCAGATCTCATATAGAACGTCCTGCTCATCATGGCCAGCAGTAAAGTCTCTCGCCAGTGCTCATGCCCCCCCCCCCCATGTCCATGGTGCCTGCCTGCATGCTTTGTGTCCTTCTACGGAGAGAGAGAGATAGAGAGAGAGAGAGAGAGAGATGGATACAGAGAGGGAGGGAGGGAGAGAGAGAGACAGAGAGAGAGACAGAGAGCTTGTGAATTCAAGAATTAATACCATCGAACTCAGAGAGAGGGGGATATGAAACCAAGGACCTATATCATCGAAGTCAGAGAGAGAAGGGGAGGAAAAAAAAAGGGGGGGGGGGGTATGCCAAATCAAGAATCAGATAGTATGTATGAGTGAGTAATTTTTTTTTTTTAAATTAATGAGCAAGTCCTACAAGAGGCAAATGAAAACCGTGAACTCATTAGAGAAATGTGACCTAGACAGTCAATTTTGTGTGTGCACTTTATGAGAAGAAATAAACTACAGAACTTGGTGACAACTGGCAAGATTGAGGGGAAAAGAACAAGGGAAAGGCAGAGAAGTAAAATCTGGATAGCTTGACCAGATGGCACGGTTGAGACAAGAACACAGAATTGATCAATTACCCTGGTGATCGAGTAAGATGGCCAAACATGACCATCCACGCTTACCGTCATGGCATATGATGATGATGACGTTGTGAAGGTTCTCTGAAATTAGCTGGAGTCTCATCTCATCTCATCATGTTCCTTTTGTACCTTGCGGTGTCGAGGTAAAGTATAAACATCGTGAAAGTGCCCGATTATGGGCTTCATGTATCGATATTTCCCATGGACTCTGCTATTCCCTCCGTCCAACTTAAAACTATGGCTGCAATGGACACAGAGCAGAGAATGCTCTTCACACTATACCAGCACTTGATCCTCTCAGTGATTTATTATGGACTAGGACTGCTCACTGTCTCAAAGAGTCAGCTGGTGAAATTAGAGCGCATACAGAACGAAGCTATGCGGGTCATTCTGGGATGCACCAGAGACACTCCAGTAGTGTGTATGCGTTACATCCTTGGTCTGCCTACTGTTGCTGGTAGGCACAAGGTGATGCAGGCGAAGGCATACCTCAGAGTAGCTGCAGACACAGACCACCCACTGCATGAAGCGCTGGACGCAGTTAAGGGTCAGCGACTGATAAGAGGGAAATCATGGATGGCTCAGGCGGAGGATACGATCAGACAGGTGTGCCCCTTGGAGAACATTAGGCGTGGAGAGGAGTGGGTCAGAGTGCCAGCGGAGCAGTCAGACTTGTGCAGAGTTATAATCACATTAAGCCGGGAGTGCAGGGAGTGGCCAGCAGGGGCCACGGAAGTGGAAATCCAGCAACTAATTCAGGACAATGCTCACTCGAGTGATGTGATTATCTACACAGATGGTTCGGTGTCAAGAGGTGAGAGAAGTGGCTGGGGGTTCATAGCCAAAGCTAATGGTCGATGTTTGGGGCAGGAGAGCCTGGCATATGATACCACAACATCCAGCTTAAGAATGGAAGTGGAGGCAGTCACTGCGGCTCTCCGCTGGATGGAGAATACGACACACACACACATCGTGATTGTAACTGACTCAGAAAGCATGCTGACGAGGGTGAGGACGGGCAGACTTCGTGCGGAGTGGCTTGCTTCGCTTCGGAGGTCACGGGTGACAAGCATCGCCTGGATCTTTTCTCCGGGGCATGCCGCAGTGCTGGGAAATGAACAGGCGGACAGATTGGCTGGCTCTGCAGAACTTGGTGGAGTATTGATACATGACAAGGCAGGCGTGGTTGCGGCCTTGTGGGAGCACGTGCACACCTCGGAGGAGCAAATGGATTACCATGGACTGGCAAGAATGAGACAACGAGGAGTGACGAAGGGATCTGGCCGACGCTCAACGCTCAAAGGAAAGGCGAAACGGACTTATAATCAGATTTCTACTGGTACTATTAGTGTTGGAACTCTTCGCTGGCTGCTGAGGATGGGGACGGAGCACTTATGGGAATGCCCCGAATGCTGTGATGTCGATTCGTAAATCAATCAATCAATCTTAGAACTCACAGCTCCACACTTTCAACCCCACTGGATGAATCGAATGGTCATCATCATTCTTGATGGACAAACAACATAACATTACAGTGTGTTCCCGGTCTCAACGACCTCTTTGGAAATGCGGAGGCCGATAGACTTACTCAAGCATGACTCACTAAACAGCAAACATACAGACTTTGAAGTACAAGAACAGTCCAGCGGATTCTCAGAAACAGCACAAATGATTGCAACAGACCAGGATAAGAACAACGGTTCGAACTAGTTTTTATAAACTGGTCCAAACAAAAACCAATAACAACATTAATGACATTAGACAAAAACAAAAATAGCTTAATGTTTCAATTTCGAATCAGCAACCACATAAACCGTGTTTATCGCCGACAAGCACAGCTGTGCAGGAGTTGTTGTCACTTATGAAACCACTGACCACTTTCTCTTTAGTTACGCTGCACTTTCAAACATGAGAGCCTCGGTAGTACAGTGTCTAGCACGCTGACATGCCCACCCGGTGGTAGTGTGTTGCAATCTTCATTGACGTGGTGATTATTTAAACATTTATCTGAGCTCCTAGGTTTGTCGAGCCCAAAAAGGGTACCAGGAAATGTTTGGGAAGTAAAGGCGGTCGGTGTTATATTGACCAAAACAGCATTCGAGTGCCGGCTAGTCTTCACATCATGTAGCCAATATACTTCAATGCGTGAAAAATGGTCCTTTACTTGTTTATTTTGCTTTCAAACGGCAGGGAAAAGCTATATTTCATTTTATGGATCCCAGGAATAGCTGCTGGGCACCTACACTCTACACCTTCACGGGAATGACATTGAGCTATAAAGAGTAGACAACTGAGTAGCTTTGTGTCCAACGACAAAAACACACATGAGAAAAAAACGACGTCCAATAAATAAATAAATAAAACAACTATACCAGTCAAGGGCGGAAGAACGTTGTGGTCATAATTAAAGTAGAATCGAAGAGAATTGTCGAGTATATGGGACAGTGCAGTGATCAGCTTAGACGACATCAAAGCCAATCACTGGCTAACCTGATGGTGATGATGTGATAATGATGGTGTCTCAGTTTGACGCCATACAGTATGTCCAGCCTCTCAGTATGCAGTCTGGCTGATCTATTCGGGGAGGAGTTATGAATCCAAGTCTTGAAGTATTATTGCCAACCAGCGTGTGGACATGTCCTGGTGTCTCATCAACAAGGGTCCTATCTATAGGTGAAATATTTCCAAATCGACTGATTTCCTTTGTGCCTAGCGATGGAATACCTACTGCGTTAGCAGTCTCCAATTTCAACTATCTAAATTCTAAGGTGAAGGTTATGTAGCACCAGATGGACTGCTTCCTTGGAATTATGTCTTGAAATATATCTAGTCCCGTTCTTGGCCAGGCATTTCTGCTATAGTGGCCGTATGTTTTAATCAATAGACACAGTTGTTACAAGGAACACGTTCTCAACAGAAACAATTCTGCGGTGAACGCTTTCAGTCAATAAAAAGATAGAATGAAAGCCGATAGAGCAGTGGTTCTCAATCTTTTTTTGGCCCGTACCCCCCCCCCCCTTTCACCATATTTTCAGAACGTCATTCCCCACCTTCCTATCAAAAATTTGGCCCGTGCACCCCTTCACCGTATTTTCAGAACGTTATTCCCCCCTTTCATATTTCCTATCTAAAAATCCCCCCACCCCGACCCCTACACAGTATACGTAAAAATGGAAGGTAAATTTAATAGCATTTACTAAAAAAAAGTCTAGACATCCACATAAAACATGATTTGTGGGTCTACTTACTTTATAAAATGAATTTTAGAAGGATGAGACGTACATAACTGTAAAGTATGAAGGGGAAAACAATATCAAGTAATCGGTTCTTGTATTAACTCGATCTTGAAATGGTCTTCATTCCCCCCCCCCCCGGAAACCCTAAAATTCCCCCCTGGGGGGGGGGGGAATTCCCCACAGGTTGAGAACCACTGCGATAGAGGGTTATAAGGAAGTATTGAGCGTCGACCTGTGGAAACGAGAGAAACAGATTACCATTAACGAACAATACCGCCAGGTTGTAATAAAAGAAGAGAATATAACAATTGGGGAAACTCCTGTCCCTGTACCAGTTTATCTTTCTTTTCTCTAAAAGAAGGCGCTGTGGCCAAGGAGTTAGGAATACAATTCGTAGTCCTGTATACCGTGCTCGAAACACAACTGCGGACGATTTGGAAGCAGACCGCCTTGCGTTGGTTTCCCATTCAAAGGCATGAATAAAATTTGGTGGAACTGCGGTAAAGCTGTGAACATGTAAACAATATAAAAATGACGTTGCGGCGACTAGCCTTCATCAGCAAACAAATACATACACATAACACAACATATAGTCACGGAGATGACCCTCTGGTGACTACATTAAAGCATAACGACGGGATGAGAAGAATACAAAATGAAAAAAAAATGAGAGCAATGGAATGAAAATGCGAGCAAAAAAGTGTTCCTACTTACCTCAGAATCCCAAGATGTGTATTCCAATACACATGTGGAAGGTAGGGGGAAGTCTTCCCAAGACTTCAAGACAAAACACATTTCAGAGGCAGTGAACGACTTTAATGGCTGTCTTAGGACATCCTCGTCCGGTAAGGACAGTCATAAGCCACAGACCGTCATCCAGCTAATGATGGCAAAAATCATAACTAAAACAAATAAATTTAAAATAGGTACATGGAATGTTAGGACGTTAAATGAACTTGGAAAGTTAAACAATGTTACATAAGCGAAAGGAAAGCATGAAAATGAATATCCTAGGCATTAGTGAGATTAGATGGAAGCGATCAGGCAAAATTATACTCGACAAACACACAATAATTTATTCTGGAGAGGATACACACGAAAAAAGAGTGGGACTAATATTTGATTTAAAAAAAAAAAAAAAAAACAAACAAACAGCCAAGTCAATTAATGGATACTGGTGTATTTCAGATAGATTTATTATGGTCAAAATCAAAGGCAAACCAATAGATATAAATACTGTACAAATATATGCACCAACAACAAGAGTTAGTGATGAAGAAATACAATACTTTTACGATGAAGTAGAAATGGCGATGTCTCAGGGTTAGATCACAAGAAATAAAAATAATACTGGGAGATTTTAATGCAAAATTAGGAAAGGGAAAAATGGAGGTTGATCCAGAAAACCGAGATCTGTGGAGAGTCATGAACGACCACGCCAGCCGGCATAGCACTTGATGATAATGATGAGATCTTCTCCGTTTCATCTTTTGATGATGTCCACCAACATTGTACTATAGAAGTACATCTTCGTAACATATGCTCTTCTTTCTTCTTCTTTTCCCTACTGATTTTGCCATGAAGCGTCTCAGGGAGGAGGCAGATGCAATTTTCTGTGTTTCGCCTGTTTTGCCGCTTGTGCTAATGTCACATCTGATTTCTCCAATGTCTCTTTCACTCCATCTATGTTGTCCTCTCCTCTCACCTTGTATTCCGATGTTCTCACTTAGTTGAGATGAATTGAGCTGAGTTAAGAACCGACATCACTGCACTCAGGGCATTCCCATGCGTGCTCCGTCTCCTCGTTCAACAGCCAGCGAAGGGTCATACTACTAATCGTCCCCCCGATGTGTCTCCACCTTGTCACGGTTGGGGGGGGGGGGGGGGGGGCTTGAATATCCTAGTGACCCCAAGAGGTACGCCGACGGAAGCACAACTACATGTCACACTGGTTTGGGGGTAGGGGCCAGACCAAGAGCTCTGCAGGTAGACTGAGGATAGCAGTCAAAGTCTAAACCAGGGGCACGATGCCACTAAATTTAGGTCCGGACACATACTCTAAGGCTCTCAGCTGTGGGATATGGCTGAACGCCTCTAAGCCTTAAACACTCGGGTGTGATAGCCGGGCCGATACCCATTTACTGAAAAATGGAGGTGATGTGCTAAGCACGCTACATGCTTAGTTCAGATACTTGTTCAAAGGTTCTCAGCGTGGGGAGGGGGGGGATATGGGGAATCCCTGAATGAGATGGCCTGGCCGTATTTCGCTCACTGAAACACGGAGGTACGGTGCTGAGCCGGTAGCACGTGTAGCCTACCTCGTGAGCGGTACTTGAGGTGGCAAATGGCAGAGCGGCATAGTCGCAAGAAGTGGTTACGGTGAAAGTTTGAATCTATCCCACGGAATAAGCGTAGTCAAACGTGGATAAAATGTCTCAAAAACACGAAATGGAATGCTTGGCTAGCGAATCCATCACGTGGTAGCCCGAAGCGAAAGCTTGATGAGTGGATGTCGCCCGCAGACTGCCCGTCCCTGGTTTGTGTGGGGAGCGACCAGTGGCAAAACGAAATGCCCAATACATGGAAGTGAGGAATTGAAGCAGCCACGAGCAGGATGCGGCGACTCCTCGGGTGAGCCCAGTCTCAGAGTGCTATGTGCCGGCTCTGCATTTATGGAAGCCTCCTTGGATAGCGGGGAATGCCCATGGTCTGCCCCTGCCTTCCCTTGAGGGTTAATCGCGATGTCTTTGACAGTTCTACCTTGACCAGCTAAGATGTGGGCGACACCACATCAGAAAAAGTCTAACGTCTCTCGAAACCCCGGGAAGGCAAACCCGTAAAAATGCCTGCTGAAGTCGGATGTGCTGGCTTACGGATGCAAATAAATCAGACACAACGCATAAATCGTCCGAGTGAAATGTCTTTCGTGCTAGGAACAGCTCTGACTAGCTAGTTTTCCTTATGTCCGTTGTGCCCGGAACAGCTCTGGCGGGCACAGCGACAAGCACATGTCCGAATCGAAAACTCGCTGAGTGGATACCGTATGCAGACCGGTTTGGTTTGTGCGGGAACTGACCGGGGCGAACGAAATGCCCAATATATTGAAGTGAGGAATTCTTCTTCTTCTACTTTGCGATCATCCGGAGTGTTTTTTCAGATATGATTGCGGTGTGTCTGTTATGCGCCCTTGGGCCGAAACTCGAAGGCCAACACAACCAGCTTTAGCGTGCTTTTTTTTGACCAGGTAGCATTCCTGGGAGACTCTCACTGTTTGCGGTACCGTCCACAACCCAGCTGGCCAAGTTGGAACGGGTTAAGACAACGGTCGTCCCTCAAAGGAAGGCAGGGACAGTACATGACATTTTCCGCCATCCAGGGTGACTTCCATAATTGCAGGGCCGGCACATAGCGCCCTGGTGCTGGGCTCACCGAGGGAATCGTCACGTCCTGCTCATGGCTGCTTTAATTCCTCACTTCAATATATTGGGCATTTCGTTCGCCCCGAGCCGTTCCTGCATAGACCAGACTGGTCTGCAGTCAATATCCACTCAGCGAGATTTTCGGACATGTGCTTGTCGTTGTGTCCGTCAGAGCTGTTCCAGACACGTCGGACATTCGGAAACTACCTAGTCAGAGCTGTTTCGAACAAGCGCGGCATTCAGAAACTAGGTAGCTGTTCCTAGCACGAGGGAAGACTAGTTAGAGCTTTTCCGGTTACGAAAGACATTTCACTCGGACGTAATTGCGTAGTGACATTTTTATTTTGCCGCCCGTAGGCTGGCACTTCCGGCTTCAGCGGGCATTTTTGATGAGGTTAGCCTTCCTCGGGTTTCGAGACTCTTATTTAGACTTCCACTTAGCAATCTTCGCTTCGGGCTGCCACGTAATGGATTCGCAAGACAGGCGTTCCATTTCGTGTCAACGAGACAATTTTCCACCTTTGACTACACTCACTCCATGAGTACGGCTACAGACTATCTACGGGACGTGCGACCGAGGTATTTTTCCACCTTTTGTACTCGCTCACGAGGTAGGCTATATGTGCTGCCGGCTCAGCACCTTACCTCCGTGCGTCTGTGGGCGAGTAATGGTCAGGCCCTCTCATCCGGGGATACCTCATATCCCCCAGCTAAGAGCCATCAACGAGTATCTGCGCCAAGCATGTAGCGTGCTCAGCACCTCACCACAATTTTGATGTAGGTTTGTGTCGGCCAGGCTCACACTTCCGAGGGTTTATGGCTTAGAGACGTTCAGCCATACATCTCGGCTGGGAGCCTTAGAGGTTATGTCCGGACTGAGATTTTTGGCATCGTTTGCCTGATTTTGACTGCTATCCTCAGTCTACCTGCAGAGCAGCAGGTTGTGTCTCTCTTAGTCTGGTCCCTATCCCAAGAGCTGTCCGATATGTAGTTTTCATCCATCGGCAAGCACATGGGGTCGATGGGACACGCAAGCTCCCCCACCACGGCAAGGTGGAGACACATCGGGGGAGGAAGTGAGGAATTAAAGCAGCCATGAGAAGGACGTGACGATTCCCTCGGTGATCCCAGAACCAGGGCATTATGTGTCGGCTCTGCAACTATGGAAGCCACCCTAGATAGCGGAAAAATGCCATGGGCTGTCCCTGCCTTCCCTTGAGGGCTGATCGTGAAGTATTCGACCGTTCCGACTTGACCAGTTGGCATGTGGACGGCACCACAAAAGTGAGAGTCCCACAGGAATGCTAACCTGTCAAAAATGCACGCAAAAAGTCGGATGTGTTGGCCTAAGGGTTTCGGCCCAAGGGAGCCTAACCAGAATCACATCTGAAAAAAACATTCCGTATGAACGCAAAGAAGAAGAGGAATCGTTCCCACCGCAATCTGATTAAAAGTTCTCCTGGTCTTCCCTCTCAGTTTTGAGATTTTTCCAGAACCCCTGCCGATCCCCCGCAATCTCATTCTTTCCACATATGGGTTCTCAATCTGTTCCTTCGCCTTCTCCACCTGGTCCCACAAGCGCACGACCACTTCCCCCTTGTCCATAGGCAATCTGCCACCAAGAGGTGCATTCCCTGCTAGCCTATCAGCCTGTTCATTCCCCCGCACCCCAGCATGGCCATGGCAAAATATCCATACAATTATTACAATCTGTGACCTCTGAATCGATGAGAGCCATTCCACACGAAACATTATTTTCTCCACCTTACTAAGCATACTCTTTGAATCCGTAATGAATACAACGTGTGTTGCAGTAGTCTTCTCTAGCCAACGGAATGCCGCTGTCACTGTCTCCACCTCCATTCTCATACTGGAGGTTGTAGTCTCATATGCCAGACTCTCCTTTTTCAAGACTCGTTCATTAACTTTTGCAATAAAGCCCCAGCCACTACATCTGTTTCTCACCACTGACCCATGGTGTAGATGACCATGTCACATTGATGTGTGTTACTCTGGATCAGCTGTTGCACTTCAAACTCAGTGCGACCCGCTGCCCATTCTCTGCACCCACGACCCAGTGTTATTATTACAGTGTGCCAGTCCGTCATGTATTCCGGAACTTCAACCCACTCTCTTCCACCATTTAAGGTCTCTAGATCACACACCTGGCGTATATAAAGTTCTGCCTGTGCCATTCAGGACCTGCCTCGTCTTAGTCTGTGACCCTTGACTATATCCATGGCTGCATGCAGCGGGTGATCCCTATCCGTAGCAACTCTCAGGTACCATTTCACCTGAAGGACACTATGCCTATCCGTCATTGTTGGTAGCGCCAGGATATGCCCCATGCATATAATTGGTGTGTCCTTTGTGCACCCCAGGATTAACCGCATGGCAGCATTCTGTATGCGCTCCAACCTTTCAAGCTGGCTCTTTGATACTGTCAGCAGCCCCAAACCATACTCAATGACAGAAATTATTAACTGCTGAAAGAGCCTGTACAGCATCCTCTGGTCTACCCCGGTTGCTACCATAGCCCTAAATGCATTAAGTCCCCTACCAGCCTTCACCACCAAAGCCTTCCACATGATCCTTAAAAGACAAATACCTGTCAAAGGTGATACCCAAGTAGTAGGACAGGAGGTAACTAATTATTATTTGGGGTCCGCTTCGGTGGTCCGGACGTCGTATTTCTCTATATGAATGTTATCCCGCCCCCAGCGGACCACATAGAAAACGGACCTCAAATGACCCAGATATTTGAAAATGGCGGTTATTTTCTTGGTTCTGGATGACCCCTTCCGGTTGTCCTGATGACTACTTCCGACTGACTTCCGGTGCACACGGGCGGGCGGGCGAACCTGGCGGTGGTGGTGGGGCGGGCGGGGCGGACAACGAGACAAGCCCCGGTTATGTGGAATACTTATATAAGTAGACCAAATAGTTGTCGGGCAACTGGGTTTGAGTCCCAGTGTGTGTGTGTGTGTGTGTGTGTGTGTGTGTGTGTGTGTGTGTGTTGCGGTCACGTGGTGTGATCGAACCCCAGTCATGTAGATCCACTTCGATGAGGGAGACCGAAATCAATATGACAGAAAATGATTTAGTCTATCTCTCGAGCTAACCCGAGTACGTCAAGTTATGACTGCATGAATAACCTTTTGCACGGCTCAGTATGCTAATTCGACAGGTTTCCTTACCCATGTTTTAACATTACGCGCATGGTGAAAATCTGGTTTAAGAATATACTAGATACACATACAATTTTATTTAATAATATACCCCAAAACTTAATTAAACACCAAACATTTCTTGTATGTATATTGGAGAATAGTAATTTCAATATAAAACTACGACTCTCATTTAATTTAAGCCATAACTTCCCGAGATAATCATTAAAATATGTAATATTATTAAACAAATAACTTCCCTTTTTACAAACATAAATAGAATTAAACCAAGGGAGACGAGTCGGTTCTCTTGTTGCCCCTTTACGGCTGTCCTTACTAAGCTCCCCTGACCGCCAACTTTACCTGCGCGACCAGGCAAAGATTACGCTTCACCGACCACGAGCCGTCCGAGACGACAATAGCCAAGGGCCAGCGGGGTACTGATAACCGGTAGATAAAAGATGAAGGTAATTACCTGTGACACGGTAGCCGAGCTTATGGTCACTGGAAAATATGCAGTGGTCAGGCATTCAAGAATTCAGCACAAAATATGTATTTATACTTGCTGTAAAATCTCTCTCTCTCTCTCTCTCTCTCTCTCTCTCTCTCTCTTTACCTCTCTGTCTCTCTCACTCTCTCTGTCCCTCGCTCTCTTTCACTCTCCTTCTCTCTCTCTCTCTCTCTCTCTCTCTCTCTCTCTCTCTCTCCCACTCTTTCTCTCACTCTCTCTGTCCCTATCGCTCTCTCACCCTTACTCTCTCCATCTCTCTGTCTCTCTCGCACCCGATCTGTATGTCTCTCTCGCTCTTGTCTCTCCCTCCCTATCTCTTTCTCTCTCTCCCTCTACCTCTCTGTCCCTCTCACTCTCTCTGGCCCTCTCTCTCTTATTCTATCTCCTTCTCTCCTTCTATCGCTACCTCTCTCTCTCACTTTCTATCTATGGCTCTCTCGCTCTATCTAGCCCTCTCTATCCCTCGTTAGCTCTCTCTCTCTCTCTGTCCCTCGCTCACGACTCTCTATCTCTCTCTCATTCTATCTCCTTCTTTCCTTCTATCTCTACCTCTCTAGCTCTCTCTCTCTCGCTCACCCTCGGTATTTCCCGCCCTAGCTCTCTCTCTCTCTCTCTCGTCACTCTTCCTCTCTCTCTCTTTTCTCTCTCTCACTATCTCTATCATTCTCTCTGTTTTCTCTCCATCGCTGGCTGTCTCTCTCTCTCGCCCTCTATCTCTCTGTCTCTCTCTCACTCTCTCTGCCCCCCCCCCCTCTCTCTCTCTCTCTCTCACTCACTGTCTCTATCTTTATCTCTAGAATTATTAATACGGGCACTGTTCAAACAAGGTATTACTTTCATTCTCTCTCTCTCTCTCTCTCTCTCTCTCTCTCTCTCTCTCTCTCTCTCTCTCTCTCTCTCTCTCTCTCTCTCTATCTCTATAATGCATTGCATTAACAGGACATCACAGTCAGTCCCAGCATTCGTGCTTCCTGGACAAGATTGCCGGTGTCTTTCTGAACGAGTGACACATATAATCTTCTTTAGTGTCTGTCATTAGGATTACCAGCGTCATCAAGCTTTCCGCCGTCGCTGTCAAGTGGAGATATGAAAAGCAGCATTATCCTCTCTTGCAGTGGTGTGAAGCAGAGAAATAATGCTGCTCACCATCACTATCATAATCTTCTGTAGTATCTGGCATCATGATTACCATCAACAGCATCATCATCACATCTTCCACCGTCGATGTCAAGTGAGACATGAAAATCAGCATTATCATCTCTTGCAGTGGTGTGAAGCAGAGAAATGATGTTGCTCACCAGCACTATCATAATCTTCTGTAGTGTCTGTAATCATGATTACCATCAGCATCATCATCACATCTGCCAACGTCGTTGTCAAGTTGAGACATGAACAACAGCATTATCCTCTCTGGCAGGGGTGTGAAGCAGTAACAACGTCCTTTAGGTCAATCCCAGACGCAATACAAACCTGTGACGATATATCGAAATCAGGCGAGGCAAGCCCCGTGCATGTCATCCGAATCAAGCACCGGGCAGATCTCTCAATTACCATCACCGTCATCACCCACCACCATCAACAAAAAATCATCATCATCATCATCATCATCATCAGCAGCTCATCATCATCAGCATCATCATCTGAGGGTGACCAACTGGGTGATTCATCACGGGCTATGTCGGCGGAGTGAACGTGTTCAGATATTTCTTTGGGGAAAACTGGACGATGACTCAGAATGTACTGACAGCATAACGATACAGTGGAGAAACTTAGGTAATGGTCACAGTCGATTAAATATGGCGATGCTTCCAGGTACCTGTGTAATGGCGACAACCATACCACGTGGGCAATAGTTACAGCCTGTCAAAGATGGCACCACATCCGGTCGTGAAAATAAAATGTTGTGATGATACTATGTATACCACCGCATATCACATCATCCATTTCGTATAATGACATTATGCATTTTTATTCTTGAAAAATGTACTGAAATACTGTGAATTGTACTTGAAATACTGTAAAATAAACAGGCATATATTATAATTACGTCTTGGTTGTTGAATTTTTGTTAGTGTTTACGGTGTATATAGTTGTCATGTGATGAGAGAATGATACATATTGGTGACAAATTCAATAAATATTTCAAAAAAACTAAGGGAATGGGTTAACCAAAGTAGAAAAAACTGTCGACCATAATCTGAAATAGCTCAACCAAAATTATGAAAAGTAGGAAACTTTGCAAAACGTAAGAAAATCTGTTACCCAAAAGGGAAAACTTTTTTGGCCCCATTTCAACCAAATTTATGAAAAGTAGGAAAACTTGTTAACCAAATGGCAAAACGCTTGGTCAAGTAAGAAAATTTGTTAACCAAATGTGAAAAGGTTACCCGAATTTCAAATCAAACTTATAAAAAATCTCAGTCAAACATATGAAAAGTAGGAAAATTTGTTAACCAAACGTGAAAAGTTTGGCCAACTTTCACCCAAACTTATGAAAAGTGTGAAATTTTGTTGTCCTGCTGTGAAAAGTTTGACCAAATTTCACCCAAACTTATGAAAAGTAAGAAACTTTGTTAACCAAAAGGTGAAAAGTTTGGTCAAAGTTCAACCACAAGCATCAACAAGTAGGAACATTTGGTAACGAAAGTGAAAAGGTTAGCCAAATTTCAAACAAACTCATAAAAAGTAGGAAACTTTGTTAACCAAATGGCAAAAATCTTGGCCAAGTAATAAAATTTGTTAGCCAGAAGGTGAAAATTTTGGCTACATTTCAACCAGACTTATAAAAAGCTCACATAATCTTATGAAAAGTAGGAAAATGTGTTAACCAAATGTGAAAAGGTTTGCCGAATTTCAAATCAAACTTATAAAAAATCTCAGTCAAACATATGAAAAGTAGGAAAATTTGTTAACCAAACGTGAAAAGTTTGGCCAACTTTCACCCAAACTTATAAAAAGTGTGAAATTTTGTTGTCCAGATGTGAAAAGTTTGACCAAATTTCACCCAAACTTATGAAAATTAGGAAACTTTGTGAACCAAAGGGCAAAAATCTTGGCCAAGTAAGAAAATGTGTTAACCAAATGTGAAAAGTTTAACTAAATTTCAAACCAAACTTATAAAAATCTCAGTCAAACATATGAAAAGTAGGAACATTTGTTAACCAAACGTGAAAAGTTTGGCCAACTTTCACCCAAACTTATGAAAAGTCGGAAATTACGTTGTCCAGCTGTGAAAAGTTTGACCAAATTTCACCCAAACTTATGAAAAGTAAGAAACTTTGTTAACCAAAAGGTGAAAAGTTTGGTCAAAGTTCAACCACAAGCATCAACAAGTAGGAACATTTGGTAACGAAAGTAAAAGGTTAGCCAAATTTCAAACAAACTCATAAAAAGTAGGAAACTTTGCCAAATGGCAAAAATCTTGGCCAAGTAATAAAATTTGTTAGCCAGAAGGTGAAAATTTTGGCTAAATTTCAACCAGACTTATAAAAAGCTCACCCAATCTTATGAAAAGTAGGAAAATTTGTTAACCAAATGCGAAAAGGTTAGCCGAATTTCAAACCACACTTATAAAAAGCTCAGTCAAACATATGAAAAGTAGGAAAATTTGTTAACCGAACATGAAAAGTTTGGCCAACTGTCAACCAAACTTATGATAAATGGGAAATTTTATTGTCCAGATGTGAAAAGTTTGACCACATTTCACCCGAACTTATGAAAAGTAGGAAACTTTGTTAACCAAATGGTAAAAATCTTGGCCAAGTAAGAAAATGTGTTAACCAAAGGTGATAATTTTTGGACAAGTTTGACCAAATTTCAAACAAAACTCATAAAAAGGTAGGAAACTTTGTTAACCAAATGTGAAAGGTTTGACTAAAGTTTATCAAAACTTATAAGATATTCGCCTGTCCCCTATGCAAACAACAGCGGTATTTCAGAAAATTAAACGTATCTTATGTAATAAGTCACTATAAGTGAAGGAAAAAAATAAAATTTCAACAATAAAATTGTACAAAAAATTAACAATTAAATTTCCACATGAAACATTCAAGTTGGAAACATAAAGAGAAATTTAATTGTTAATTTTTTGTAGAATTTTATTGTTGAAATTTTATTTTTTTCCTTCAATTATAGTGACTTATTACATGAGATACGTTTAATTTTCACATCTGGACAACAACATTTCACACTTTTCATAAGTTTGGGTGAAAGTTGGCCAAACTTTTCACGTTTGGTTAACAAATTTTCCCACTTTTCATATGTTTGACTGAGAATGTTTTATAAGTTTGGTTTGAAATTCGGCTAACCTTTTCACATTTGGTTAACAAATTTTCTTACTTGACCAAGCTTTTTGCCATTTGGTTAACAAGTTTTCCTACTTTTCATAAATTTGATTGAAATGTGGCCAAATATTTTTCCCTTTTGGGTAACAGATTTCCTTACGTTTTGCAAAGTTTCCTACTTTTCATAATTTTGGTTGAGCTATTTCAGATTATGGTCGACAGTTTTTTCTACTTTGGTTAACCCGTTTCCTTAGTTTTGTTGAAATATTTATTGAATTTGTCACCATAACAGCTGGACCTTAGGCAGTGTTCCACAAGCCTGGAGAGAAGCAATCATGATACCCCTCCTAAAATCAGGGAAAGATGGTTCCATTGCCTCTAGCTACAGACCAATTAGCCTCACCAGCTGTCTCTGCAAAACACTGGAGCGCATCATCAATCACAGACTGCAGTGGTACATTGAAAGTAAAAACATCCTTGTGCCACAGCAGGCTGGCTTTAGGCAGTGCTACTCTACGGAAGATCAGACAACCTACCTCTCTCAAGAAATTGAGGATGCATTCCAAGAGAAGAAGCTGGTGCTTGCGGCATGGATAGATTTGAAGAAAGCCTTTGACAAAGTCTGGAAAGAAGGTCTGATGAAGAAACTGAGAAACTGCAAAGTCAATGGAAGAATGTACAAATGGGTGAAAGCATACTTGCACAACAGAAGAGCCCGAGTACAGATAGACGGACTCAAGAGCAAGAAAGTACTACTGCGTCACGGTGTCCCCCAGGGCGGAGTCTTGTCCCCCACACTTTTTCTAATCTTCATCAATGATCTTGTTGCTCACCTACCGCATGGAATTAAAGCGGCAATGTACGCCGATGACCTGGTTCTATGGAGCACAAATGAATATGCATCAGTGGCCACCAGATTGCTACAAAGAGCTGTAGATACATTTGCTGCATGGGCAAATAGATGGTGTGTCAGCATAAACACTGACAAGTGCAGCACCACCCTATTTACCCTCTCTCCAAAACAAAAGGCAGGGATCATCCAGATAAATGGAACACCCCTAAGAGAAGATAAAGAACCAACATACCTTGGAGTAACATTTGATGGCAAGCTGACATGGAGAAAGCACATCAACAAAGCAGTAGCAAAAGCCAGAAGGAAAATAGCCATCCTGAGAAAGCTAAGTGGAACCACATGGGGAGCCAGTACGAAAATACTTAGCAAAGTTTACCAACAGAGCATACGACCACACCTGGAATATGGGTCAACTGCGTGGTGTTCAGCATCAAATACCACACTACAAGAGCTGGACAAGGTGCAAAATCAAGCACTTAGAGTCACCACAGGAGGGATGAGATCAACCCCTATAGTGGAAATGGAGAAGATGGGGAGGACACAGGCACTGAGTGAGCGCAGAGATACGAAAACGCTAATACAAGCAGAAAAGTTCCTCAGCTTGCCAGGCCACCCTATGAAGAACAGATTTGAAAACCTAGCTATGGGGCGGTTGAAAAGAAGTAGTTTTATCCACCAGGCCAAACGACTCTGCAGAGAAACCACTGATCTGCCCACAGTTGGTATCCCCCTAACAACTATTCCAGAGCGAACTCCATGGAAAGATGAGCATAGACTATCGTTACAAATCCAGACAAAAGTGAGAGGAATATTTGACAAGGAAGAACAGAACAGTGTGCAGCGCAGAACAGCCACTCTCAGCTTCTTTGATGAAGAATACCCACAGGACCTCTGGATCCGAGTCTACACAGATGGGTCAGCACAAAATGCTGTTCGAAATGGAGGAGCGGGAGTGTACATAGAATACCCAAATAATACTAGGGACACAGTCAGAGTACCGACAGGAAAGTACTGCCATAACTATGATGCCGAAATTGAGGCAATCAAGATAGCAACAGAGAAATTACTAAATAACAGCAATGGTACACAACCTGTGGTGCTACTAACAGATGCAAAATCAGTACTCGAGGCGCTCCTCTCTGGGGAATTGCCAGTACTAAGGACACTACTTTCTGAACTTAGCAGTCGGCATAAAGTCACCATACAGTGGATACCATCCCACTGTGGAGTACCCGGAAACGACAGAGCTGATCAATTGGCTAAGGAAGGAGCCAAAGAGGAACAGCCTGATGTGCCCGTTACATACCACCAAAAGAAAAGAATGATCAAATCAGTCAGAAAGCCACCAAAACCTGCTCAAGATGACTACCACATTATGGACAGACCAGAACAAGTCATTATTCTGCGCCTCAGAACAGGACACAATAGATTACGCAACCACATGTATACAAAATTCAAGATTGGTGAAACAGCCATGTGTACATGTGGATTGGCGTCGCAGACAGCAGAGCACATACTCCAAGACTGCCCAAAATATAACATATCTAGGCAAACCTTCTGGCCTAGAGAGACGACAGTGGAAGATAAACTCTATGGACCACTGTGTGAACTGAAAAAAAACAGTTCAATTCATGCAAGAGACGACATTGCAGATATAGACATATTTCAAGCGAACGAAAGAAGAAGAAGAATCACATGACAACTATATACACCGTAAACACTAACAAAAATTCAACAACCAAGACGTAATTATAATATATGCCTGTTTATTTTACAGTATTTCAAGTACAATTCACAGTATTTCAGTACATTTTTCAAGAATAAAAATGCATAATGTCATTATACGAAATGGATGATGTGATATGCGGTGGTATACATAGTATCATCACAACATTTTATTTTCACGTACAAAGCTATACACATTGTATTTTGTTTCTGGATTTCTACACGCCATTGTCTGAGTAGGTTGGTTTTTTCAGTTGGTAGCCTGGTATGTACATGTCACTTAGCATGTAATCATAAAACTGGTCTCCTGCTTGGTGGGCTGATATCTGCGTCTTGTAGATACCCGAGGCATCAATCATCTGAGTGTCGGGCACATCATGTCTTCGGACAGTCTGGGGTTTCGATGTACCGCCTCGTATTTTACCATTATTCTAGGTCTGATCTCTTCCGAACTCGAAAATGTAACGTCAGCACAGAAGTCCCGGTAGTGAATGCGACCTTTGTACCCGTATCAGTGGTTAGAAGTATTTCCACCGTGTCGAAGGAGTAACGATTCAGCGGTATGTAGCCCACACCATGTTGCCTTTTTTCTGCCTGCCCTCTTCCCTTCCAAAAAAAGGTGTAATTATTTTCCCTGAGTGACCCTTCCTCAGCGAGGCGAGTCTCCTGCAGGCCAGCAATATCAATGTTAAGACGATTGAGTTCAGCATCAATCACAGCCGTTTTTCTCACATCGTCAATATTTGTCAAGTCAGTGGAAAATCCTGGACACATGGTTCACACGTTCCAGGTTGCAAGCCGTAGCTTGAGGTGTCTATTCTTTTTATTAGTACCAGGTGCATTGGTTTTACAGCCTGCGATTCAGATTTTGTCCTAGCCCTAAGCACCCATTGAAGCAGGCAGGCTGTGGCGGATCAGCACCCAATTGGCTGGGGGCTGCCCAGCTTGAGGCGGGCGGTAGCTGATCAGTGACACCTGTAGGTGTCTCCCACCGTCAGAGGCAACGCGTGGCGCCCCATGTCTACGCCAACTGACAAGGACTTATAACCCGTAACAGTTGCCTCTCGCTTTGATTCCGAGACTGGTTAAGACCAGGGATGGAGTTATTGCCTCTCCATAGCACAAAGCCTGGGCTAAAATAAAGAAACCATGTGTTGCCCATGCAGCATGATCCCTCTCTCTTCCTGCCTAGTTCACTCCAGAGGAAAGTTAACACCTATAATCTGGAACAAGACAAGCTGCAGAAGCTGCCGGATCAGCAAAGCAATACTCTAACTGTCCGCCTGTCGGAGCTTCGATCCTAGACCAGCTGCCAACCAAGGCTTAGGGCCTGGTCTGCCCTGCCATGACTTATTTTGTCTTTGGGTTGCATTTCCTCGCACCAGGATAAGGCTAGTACCCTCCCAATTGCGCTCTTCCGCCCGAAGCCGGTGGCACAATGTGGGGTGTCGGGTTTGGTAAGCGCCGCCTAACATTCGGCGCTGACAGAAAGCAGGTAGTGCCGTCTACTGTCATACGGTAGCTCAGTCATATCTGACTAAGACCTGACTGAAGTAAACAGAGTAATACAACAGTAAAGCAGTAATGAAGATAGGTATGACTGCTATTGTGCTTATAATAAAAAAAAAGTAACAGGCATGGCATGTGACTAGGTAATTGGACAAACGAACGTTTTGACAAAAATAATTGTCAAAGCACAAAGTAGGGAAAACAAGAACATTTAGCTGAAAACCAGAAACATCCAAATTAAAGGGACAATAAGTGACACGATAAAATCACCTCCACACCAATCATCGGATTTGTTAACCTCAAGATGATGACTGTTACAGTGTAAGTGTTAGGCGTGGAAAAAAGACTTTTTATAAAGTGGATCTCATGTAAGTCATAACATTATGTTATAAATCTGAACAGTCATGTCAGCCTACACCCCTCGCTATTGCAATATTTTTTTTTTTTTAATTCGCATATCCTTTACAGGGCATCGCTGTCAACAGCAGCATCTTTCAGCTGTCTGTTGATTTCTTGGCAAGATTACGCTCAGTAGTTTGCCATTGCTTTCTGAGCGGCCGGCTCAGTTATCCCGCAAGTCACCAGCGGGGGTCGAACCGCTCCCAGCTCTCGCCCGCTACGAGACTGCGTGATAAACGGGATTACGGAGAAAGTATTGTAACCCCTCGGCCAGAGAGACCGGCCTATTGCAATATACTCAAGTGATATTGCCGTTTGTAGATTTAGACAGTGTAATAGTGTGACATGGGGGAAAAAAACAGATCTCATAATGATCAAGTGTCATCGCTGCATTGAAGATTTACTATAAAGTTTCCAGCACACTCTATCCTGCGCCTGCACGGTGCATTGATACAAGATCATTTCCAAGTCCATCTCTTGAAATTGTTCGCCGACAAACGTCTTCGTATTGTACCTTTCACGCTGCAGTAAAGAATATCGTTTAACAAGAAACTGCCACTTTATGTTGACGCAGTACCGTAATTGGCTGACCTTAATCTAATTCAATAATGATATCTTTAATCCCCCACATTATCTCAACCACCACGCCAAGTAACAAATCTACGAGGAGTCGTGCACACCTACTTCTTCTTCAGCGTTCCGAGCCATTGAGGTTCTTTGCTGCAAATACAATCCGTCTCCATTCGTCTCTCTGGTGGACCTTCTCTTGCCAGTCGTTGATTCCAAGTGCTTGTAGGTCTGTACATGTATTATCTCTCCACCGCCTTCTTGGTCTACCTCGGGGTCTACGGTCATTTATTTCCTGAGTGTAAGCGAGTTTTGTTTCCCTATTATCTTCCATTCTTTCTATATGCCCCAGCCATTGTAGTCTATTAGCCTTCATGATACCAGTGATTAGCGGGGACTTAAACAGATCATAAATATCTTTGTTACTTCTTCTTTTCCACTCTCCACTTTGTGTATCCCTAATGGGTCCAAAGATGCGTCTTAAAATTTTGTTCTCAAAGGTTTGTAACAAGGCTTCGTCTCCTTTCGTTGTACTCCAGGTTTCAGAGCCATACAGCACAACTGGTCTGATCAGTGTTTTGTATATTGTGATTTTTGTGTTACGAGATAGCGCCTTTGATTTTAGTAGATGTTGTAGTGCATAGTATATCTTATTTCCAGAGTTGATTCTAGTTTGTATTTCTTCCCTTATGATGTTGAAGCAGTTGAAGATTGTACCCAGGTATTTGTATGTTTCCGTTCTTTTAATGGTCATATTATCTATTTGTATGTGGCCAGAGTTTCTAGCCATTCCGTCTCTTGAAATTACCATATATTCTGTCTTATCTTGGTTGATAACCAGCCCCATCTGTTGGGCTTTTCCCTTTAAGTGAGTCAATATTTCCAATGTCTTTTGTTCACTTTGCCCTATAATATCTATATCATCTGCATAACCAAGCAGCTTGGATGTTCCTCCAATATCACATTCCTCCTTTACCTTCCTTACAACTTTCTCTAGAGCCAGATTGAAGAGTAGCGGCGATAGTGCATCACCCTGTTTCAAGCCTGTGCACACCTACGCCACTGGAAAATACCAAAGTGAAGGGATGGGGACTATTTTATGACAACCGTTAAACCATTTTTAAGCACGCTCTGTTCTCGAATACTCGAGTACCAGGTCCATTGCGTTTTAATCCACACAAAAGAAAACCTCGAAAAAAAAAAAAACGATCAAATCTAAGTCTGTGCATTCTTTTTGGAAAAAATACTACAGTATCGCATAAAACTGTTTAAATAAAATATCACTCGCGTAGGTGACCAGAGTGCTTCGGACTAATACCAAACAGCCTTAGAAAAATTCATACGCCTTGAAAGTAAAACGCCATCTTGAATTTATATTTGAAAACGCCAGCTTGTTGTATTCTGGGGCTTATGGTCGGTGGAAATAGATAGTGTACATAAGCTGTTTCGATGATTATATTTCGGTCCACAAGGGCCTGTTTCGGTAAGAAACGTTATATTGCATAGCTTGTTGCTCTGAATTTAGCTAATACGCAGGTTTTAACAACGGTAACAATTCAATCTTTGAAATGAAAGTTAGAAAGTGTTGGATTCATAGACCTAGCTCGGGATGCCTGCATCCATCCAGGTTTTTTGTCGCTAACTCTAGCTACCACCAACACCATCATAGCGATTTAAGATCGCGGACTGTACATTCGACTTCATAGTTTGTAGTGTGTTTGTACAACTAAACATTCATTATGTTGGCTTGATGAAGTTTTAAGTATATATTTATATAATAATTTTTGTTTACTTTTGCTTTTGTTGATCATGAAACTTGCGATGAACAAAGAATTTCAAATGTGTAAGTTTATCATGTGTACACTTATGAATTCACCAGAGGATTTTTTGAATATATCAAAATATTAATCATCATCTATCTAGACACACTTCATGACTTCATCATAACATGTTTTGTTATGGAATCAAAGTACCACACAAAATCAAAATAGTCTGGACGTCTGCTCTTAAGTGTAAAAAGGCAGACAGAAGTGTTGTGATTGTAAAAAGTAATAAAGGTCAATCAATAGCTTGAGTTGACTAATGATCAATTTATTTGCTCGGGGAGGGGGGGGGGGGAGGGGTGTGGATGAACACACACACACAGAGGTAGTTACAAAAACAAAACAACACAGTTCAGAAGCCTTCTCCTCAGGAAATTTATTTGCAAATAATGAATATAAGAAAGCTATTGAAAATTCGGCACTCTTCCGATTGACGGGTCTAAATAAATAGTTCCGCAGTTAATAAGTCAGCGGGTTAGGGTTAGTGTTAAACTAACACTGACCCTAACCCTTAACCCTAACTTATTCACTGCGGAACTATTTAGACTCATCAATCGGAAGAGTGCCGAAAATTCAGACCTGGGTTTTTATTTTAAACATGTCTGTTTGCAATCGATTTGGCTGGTCACGTGACGTCACCAGGACATGCGTGTGACTGTATTATCAATTTTCGTTGATCTATTAACACATCCTCAGTAGCATAGTGGTAAGTGTCTCCGTCTGTCACGTGGGAGCTCGAGGTTTGGTTCCCCGCTGTGGAATAAAAAAAATGTTTTTTTCAACTTTTCAGCAATTAATTAGTTGAGAGCGACTTTTTAATACAAAATATTAAACATTAGGAACTAAAATATAGAACTGAGAAACTCGAAGCTTGTGAATAAAATGTGCTCTGTGGATCTGCGGAAACTGCCGGGGGCGCAACCCTCAGGCAGCGATGGTGTGATCGAGTGTCGGAATCGATGGACCCAAAAGGTGTCTTTGTTTAACGTGAATTTTATTTGCCAAATGAAATATCGCAGCAAATTAACCACCTAAAATTGTAGAAAATAAAAATAACAAATCTGTGTAAATTGGTGCAAGTAAATACAATTAAAATGGTACTCTTACAGATTTCTTCTAAAAAAAGGCCAACCTTGCATGAAAATGTACCATGAAGCATTAGAGAACAAAGGTGAGAAGCCAGCCGATCAAAATGCTGTTTGTTATTTTCAAGATGATAATGATCAGCATAAACAAATTATAGTGTTACACATATATAGTGGAATAGATGATGTTCAAGCGCCCAATGAGTGAAACTGGATGGTGTCACTGTCACAATTTCTTTGATGTTGTGAATCTTATTTTCTTCTCGGGCATCCTCTTGTCATGTCAGATTTTCTTCTATGTAGCACCAGTGCTCCCGTTTATCACGCAGAGTCTCGCAGCGGAGCGAGAACTGAGGTGGTTCGACCCCCGCTCGTGACTTGCGGATACTGAGCCGGCCGCTCAGAAAGCAATGGCAAACTACTGAGCGTAATCTTGCCAAGAGATCAACAGACAGCTGAAAGATGCTGCTGTTGACAGCTAAGTCCTGTAAAAGGATACGCAAAAAAAAAAAAAAAAAAAAAAAAAAAAAAAGCACCAGTGCTAGTATCTGAAAGTGTTACACTGAAAATAGGAGTTTCTTTCTAAAATTCTTCAGTCGCACAAACACAAATTTCAGCAATCATGGTTACACTTTTAAGGAATTATGAAGTGAACAGAAAGTTTCCCAACACTGCAGACCAAAAATTTGAAAGTTATGTTTGACCATTTAAATTGGAAATTTACAAAGCACCACAAATCCTATATTTTCTTCTAGTGTCAGGAGGCTAAAAGTACAAAATAGAATCCTGAATGTACACCTTTAGCAATGCCTTGAGAAAAAAAAACAAATGCGAATATGTTGCAACATATGAATGTACATTTCATGGCATTGTATTGTATTGCCAAAGATATGATCATATGCTGACTTTGAAGATTTGGTTGTGTTAACCAAGCTAAATGATTGATTCAGAGATGTGACTGAAAAAAGTGTAGAGAATTTATTTCATACATTGCCTCATATCTTCTTGAAGATATATTTGTTATGTGCAATAATGGAAAACCCATATATCAGTATCTTACTTGATGGATCGACAGACAGATCTGATGATGAGAAATGGATACTATATATTCAGTTTATGAGAGAAGGAAATGTGAAGTAGACATTCCTTTTTATTTTGTCATTGAAAGATGCAACATGTGATGGGTACTTAATAACTTAAGTGATCTCATGAAGATAGCTTTGACTGGGCCTCTAATAAAGAATTTAATTTCTCATTTATAAACATGTAGCTTTATCTGAATTTGATTCATGGTTTTCTTAGCCCATGTTAAAACAAAATTATATATAATCACAACAAACTCAGTAACACCATTTACCAAAACCTCACTCAAGAGTAGATGACAGTATCAACAATGAAAGCACCTTCAAGTCGGGGTAGAAATAGCTGAATTGCATGAGAAGTCTTTAAAACGCACATTACAATGATGTGATATTGCAGTGTAATTTTACAAGCAGTCAGACATACTGTTATCTACATTATCATTATGCAGTCGTGGAGTGACAGATGCTTACCAGCTGGGGAGGAAGTTGTGTTGGGGTGTGTGAGAGAATTGTCATAAGCATCCATGTGGATCGATTGTATAAATACTTCAGTGTATTTTTACTTGGAAAATAGAGTGCTATGTAGTTATTTTGCAAAATAAAAAATGGAAATGCATCACTTTTTGATCATTGTGTATGGCCTCAACCTGGTACAATGCCACAGTACTCAAATATGAAGGCTTTCATATGGGAAACAGCTGTGGCCGCCGTAGACTCAACAGCAGTGTCTCATACTGCATGGTAACAAAATTACTTCTGGACATGCGCATCTAGTCAAACTTGGTCAGCTAGGTTGCAGCAGCTATTTTAAACAGAACAGCATCCTTGCGATGCAGTGCATGGGCCCTGAAGCAATAAGAAAGAGACAGTTTTCTTTGGTCATGTGATGAGAAGAGAGACATTGGAGAACATCGTGACAACTGGAAAGATCAAGGGGAAGAGAGGCAGACCAAGAGAAATGGTACTGGGTGGATTGAGACAGCATGGAGAAATATCAGCAGAGCTGATCCAGAACACCAAAGGCCGAGATATGGGGAGAGTCATGAACACTTATGCCAGCTGGCATGGCACTTGTTGATGATGAGATGGCTCTGGGTGGACCCCACCTAGTTAAATAGGTAAAGATATATCTTCTCTTCTTCTTTTCGTTTATCCGGAGTGTTTTTTCAGATGTGATTGCGGTGTGTCTGTTATGCGCCCTTGGGCCGAAACCCGTAGGCCAACACATCCGGCTACAGCGTGCTTTTTTGACTAGGTAGCATTCCTGGGAGACTCTCACTTTTGTGGTGTTATCTACAACCCAGCTGGCCAAGGTTGAACGGTCGAAGACAACGGTCATCCCTCAAAGGAAGGCAGGGACAGTCCATAGCATTTTCCGCCATCCAAGGTTGCTTCCATAGTTGCAGGGCCGACACATAGCGCCCTGGTTCTGGGCTCACCAAAGGAATTGTCAGTCCTGCTCATGGCTGCTTTAAATCCTCACTTCATATATTGGTCATTTCGTTTGCCCCGGGCCATTCCCGCACAAACCAGAGAAGTTTGCAGACGGTATCCACTGAGCGAGTTTTCGGACATGTGCTTGTCGTTGCGCCCATCAGAGCTGTTCCAGGCACGACAGACATTCGGAAAACTACCTAGTCAGAGCTGTTCCGAACAAGAGCGGCATTCAGATACTAGGTAGTCAGAGCTGTTCCTAGCACGAGAGACATTCGGATGAGACATTTCACTCTGACGGAATTGCGTAGTGTCAATTTTTAGTTTGCCACCCGTAGGATGACACTTCCGACTTCCGGCGGGCATTTTTTTAATGAGGTTAGCCTTCCTCTGGTTTCGAGGCACGTTAGACTGTTGTGATGTCGCCAACATCTCAGCTGGTCAAGATAGTACGATCAACGACATCGCGGTCGGCCCTGAAGGGAAGGCAGGGGCAAACCATGGGCATTCGCTCGCTATCCAAGGAGGCTTCCATAATTGCAGAGCCGGCACATATTGCTCTGTGACTGGGCTCACCTGAGGAGTTGCCACGTCCTGCTCATGACTGCTTTAGTTCCTCACTTCCATGTGTTGGGAATCTCGCTTGCGACTGATCGCTCAAGCACACACCAGGAGCGGTCAGACTGTGAGCGACATCCACTCAGTAAGCTTTTACTTTTGACTTCGGGCCACGCAATAGGTTCGCTCGCCGTGCGTTCCATTTCGCGTCATTGAGACGTTCTTCCACTTTTGTCTACACTCTCTATGAGTTAGATACAGACAGTTTTCGTAACCATTTCCTTCGACTGGGGCACTTTTCTGACTTTTTGTACTCGCTCACAAGGTAGGCTACATGTGCTGCCGGCTCAGCACCTTACCTTCGTGCAGCAGTGAACGAGAAATGGCCTGGCCCTCTCATCCGGGGATCTCTCATATCCCCCAGCTGAGAGCCTTCGAACTTGTATCAGACCTGAGCATGTAGCTTGCTCAGTATCACGCCTCTATTTTTCGAAAGGTGGGTATCGGCCCGGCTCTCAGATCCGAGGGTTTATGGCTTAGAGGCGTCCAGCCACAGCCCTCGACAGGGAGCTTTAAGTGTTTTGTCCGGACCAAGAACTTCTGCCTTCGTGCACCTGATTTTAATTTTTGACTGCTATCCTCTGTCTACCTGCAGAGCAGCAGGTTGTGTCTCTCTTGGTCTGGTCCCTATCCCATGAGCTGTCCGATATGTAGTTTTTCATCCATCGGCAAGCACATGGGGTCGATGGGACACGCAAGCTCCCCCACCACGGCAAGGTGGAGCCACATTGGGGGAGGGTAAAGATATATAATGATGAGATGGCTCTGGGTGGACCCCACCTAGTTAAATAGGTAAAGATATATATTGATGAGATGGCTCTGGGTGGACCCCACCTAGTTAAATAGGTAAAGATATATAAAGATGAGATGGCTCTGGGTGGACCCCACCTAGTTTAATAGGTAAAGATATATAATGATGAGATGGCTCTGGGTGGACCCCCCCCCCCCCCCCCCTATGGCTCTGGGTGGACCCCCCCCCCCCCCCCTTAGTTAAATAGGTAAAGATATAATGATGAGATGGCTCTGGGTGGAACACCCCCCCCCCCCCCCTAGTTAAATAGGTAAAGATATATAATGATGAGATGGCTCTGGGTGGGGACCCCCCCCCCCCCCCCCCCCCCCCCCAGTTAAATATGTAAAGATATATAATGATGAGATGGCTCTGGGTGGACCCCACCTAGTTAAATAGGTAAAGATATATTAATGATGAGATGGCTCTGGGTGGACCGCCCCTAGTTAAATAGGTAAAGATATATAATGATGAAATGGCTCTAGGTGGACCCCCCCCCCCCCCCCTAGTTAAATAGGTAAAGATATATAATGATGAGATGGCTCTGGGTGGGCCCCACCTAGTTAAATAAGTAAAGATATATAATGATGAGATGGCTCTAGGTGGACCCCCCTAGTTAAATAGGTAAAGATATATGATGATGAGATGGTTCTGGGTGGACACCCTCCCCCCCCCCCCCCTTCTTCTCCTCTTTCCCCCCCCCCCCCCCCCCAGTTAAATAGGTAAAGATATATAATGATGAAATGGCTCTGGGTGGACCCCACCTAGTTAAATTCATGGCAAAACACACTGGAGTGACCAGTTCCCTTTCTCACTGTTTCTCTTCCTGGACAGTGCATGGGCCCTGAAACTTCAACATATCTTAATGAGTTCACCACTGGCACTTGTTCTTTTTAGTGCGTTTACAGCAGGAGTCACCAGTGCTCAGACATTAGGCCCAGGCAGAACATCCTAACCCCAACCATATCATTGGCTACCCAAGTGGGAAAAAAAAACAGGCATGATCGAGACAGCTAGATGAGTGGTGCTAGTTATCAAGGGCACACGTGAACTCGGCAAAGCCTTCCTCGACATGGTTCTCTCTGAACACTCACATAGTCAATGTGCCAGCGCCATTCGTCGGCATGGGTAGTATAGACATTGACAAAATGAACACAGTAAAACATCTGGGCATCACCTATGACAGATGCTTGTCATACAAGTATGACATTGACAGTGTCATCATAAATGCCAGATAGGGCTTAACCCTTTACAGGGCAGACGCTTGTCTGTTTTTTAACCCTGAACGGGCAAGATTTTTTCAGGTTCGGTAAAATTTTGGGTCGCGTTAGTAAAAACATCACAAATAAGGTGTTAGTCAACCGATTTTAGTTAAATAAACAACACAATGAAGGGAAAACCATGCAGAATATGTTACTCACGTGATTGTTGTCGGTAATACATATATGAACACAAATATTTATGAAATACGGCATGTTGTTTGTGATTTTCCGTCACCTATACGGCAATTTACAAACACATTTTCAGAATCATAATCACTTTCTTTAAAGTCCTCAGACTGCTAATGCAAAGTAACGCTTTGCACTGATATCTAGCTCCGATTAATAGTCAACTTCGTGCCCTTTATTGTCACTTAAATTGAACAGAGCGAAATCTCGGCTATCACTTGAAGAATCGCCGAAATCCGTTTTGAAAAACAGCGTAAAAACCCCGAAAACTATAAAAAAAAAAGTCTGTAAAAGTCCGTTCAAATTCATAGTAGGCGCTTTACAAATGGCGGCCACGTTGTCAAACTATAGGCGAAAGTAGCCGTCGGAAGTATCGGAAAGCAAAGAGATCACGTTTTTACAATGCATAATAGTATCGGCCGGTTTGGGACGTTTCACCCGTTTACGGAATCGGACATAAATGGCTGTTCTGCCCTGTAAAGGGTTAACAGCGCTGGAGATTATTTATGCAGCTGACTTGAATTATTCCTGCTCTTACTTCTCTGCCAGGGACGTGTGCTAAACATCATAGACTACAATCTTGGCCTCCTCATTGACTGTCCATCCAGACCCATCTAGAAAGATTAGACAAGGTGCACAATGAAGCTGTGTGACTCGCACCTGGCTGCTGCACAAAAGACCCCTCATGTCCAACAGTGCGATACATCTTTGATATTCCGATGATGGCCTCCAAGCACAGAATTACACAGGTGAAGGCATACATGAGAGTATCAGCTGATAAAAAAACCACCACCTGCACAGCGATATCTTTTACAGAAAAGGAATGTGCCTAAAAAAATGTTGCACCTGGATTGCCCACGCTGAAGAGAAAATCAAGTCTGTGACATAGGCAATCTCCAACATGGAGAAGAATGGACTGATACACCATAAGGCTTGCACAAACTCTCAGATTATCATTACACTATGAGATATCAACAGAGATCAGTTGCCTGCATCGGTCAGCTCTGAGCTACAGGAATTGTTTTAACAGCATTCACGTCCCAAAATCATCTACACAATTGGTAGTCAGGCCTTTGACAAGCATTCAAGGTCAACATTGGCGTACACATCACATAGGATAGGGTTAACAATTAGAGTCTAGCAGCACATTCCAGACTACATCAAGCCTGACTGGAGACCACTGCTGCCTTCAGAGTACTTGCATGGGGAGCAGAACAGGAAGTCACACGTGGTAATCGTATCAGATGTCATAAACATGCAACAAAAAATGGCAACGGGCATGCTCTGCCCTCAATAGACAGACAGCATTTGTAAGTCATGCTTCATATCACTCACCTACACACCTGGATTTGCTGGAGTAAAAGGTAATGAATGCGCAGATTAGCTGGCAAATAATGCACTCATTTAATTTAAATGAGAAAAAGCATGGAAATGGCTGATGTAATCAATGCAGTACGGGCTTGGCTGGTGGATACTGGTGAGACTGGCACTATCTTGACTACATGAATTGGTAGTGAAGGCTGGTCGAGCACATCAGTGCTGCCATCAAGGTCAAGACAGGAGATAGCATAACCAACTCCTCATGGGAACAGTGGTCAGAAATACTTTGGGGTGGCTGCTGCATTTGAAGACTGAGTGTGCCTGGGAATGACCCATGTGCAGTGATGTCGGTTGACATAATGTTTTTGTAACAGAGCAGACATACTTTCTCTCCTGTGTATGTATTTTAATATAAATGAATTTGATTAGATCACTTTGCTCTTAAAACATTGCTGGAACATCTGAAGACATCAGCATCAGAATGAAACATAATCTCACTGCCCACAGTATTGTTGATAGCTTCCATGTAAGGAAGTTGTCAGTTTGAAGGTGGTTTAGTTTTTGGTAACAAGAAAATACTGTTCAGCATTGTAGTGTTGGCATCAAGCACCTTTTAAAATGGGGACAATCATCATTGTCATGTAGCAAGTCCTTTGTGGAGTGTCACGCTCATCACAGCTTGCTGCAGAGACTTGTGATCCTTCACCAGTTCCCCTGCCTTTTGAATATTCATGCCGTGTGTTCACTATCATGTTGATGGACCCGACTCTTCCAGAAGTCATCCCCCCTGTTCCTGTTCTTTCTAAACCACCCTTTCATCTCTCAATGGAGCATAGGTCCTCAACCAACTCAAGCCAAGCCCTTTGTAGACTTGGTCCTGATTGGTTGGAGTTTACAGCTGGAGCTTTCTGCAGGATGGGATAGCCAGTCTCATGCCAACCCTCCTTAGTCGTCTCTTATGACACACATGATAAGTTAACAGTGTTACTATTCTTTGCTTTCCTTATGGGTCCTCTAACACATGGCTGTATACACAATCAATATATTTTGTATAATTAATATACATTTTAGTGCTTGATCCATGTTTTATTTGTCTGGCTGAATGTGAAGTGGGTTAATGTGCAGCATACTTTGTTTTCAGAAATCCTGTAAAGTTTGGTCACCATGAGTAGTTATCAGATGAACGCTGGCAGCGGACCAACTCAGACCAGTAAGTTTGTCGTGTCTGTGTTCTCCCTCCTCTTCTTCCCTCTCAGTACTTTAGCAAGTGGTCATGCAGTTGTCAGTGATGAAAAGTCCTTACTGGGTCACTAACTTATCAAGCCAATATGTCTGGTTTGCCAGGTTTTCCTGCTGGTAGATGGCTCTGGTGGACCCCAAGCAGTTAAAAAAGTAAAGGTATATAATGCTATATATATTGAAATAATGAGATTGCGGGGGATCGGCAGGGGTTCTGGAAGAATTTCAAAACTGAGAGTGAAGACCAGGAGAACATTAAATCAAATAGGTGTGGGAACTATTAGTAGTATGACTCTTCGCTAGCTGTTGAATGAGTAGATGGAGCACGTATGAGAAAGTTCTGAAATCAGTGATGTTGGTACTTAACTCATGCTGTATATCCTACAAGAAACAAATGAAAACCGTAAACTTATTAGAGAAATTAGATGTAGACAGTCACAATTGTTTGGACACGTTATGAGAAAAAATAAATTTTAGAACTTTGTGACAACTGGCAAGATTTAGGGGAACGGTACAAAGGGAAGGCAAAGAAATAAATACCTAGATGGCTTGGCCTCATGGTATGATCGAAACAAGAACACGGAGCTGATCCATGTCTCTGGTGATCGTGTGAAATGACCGCCCACGCTTATCGCCATGGCACATGATGATATTGATATAATGCTATAGGGGTGTGAGGTGTTAGGTCTTCATGGTAAAACAAACTGGGATGACCTGTTCCCTTCCTCACTGTTTCTCTTCCTGGACAGTTGCTAGAACATTCTGGAAATTATATGTACCTATTGTGTGAAGTTTGTTGGGCCCCAGGGCTGTACTGGTTGGGGAAAAAATAATCCTGCCACTTTTGGGGATTTGAACCTGGACCTTTGTTTTGATCAACTAGTGCACTAACTTCAATGTTACCACTGCTCTGGTTAAATAAGTGAAAACAAAACTTAAAGCATCCTTTTACATGCTTATTGAGCATATAATGCTAGCCCTGCATTTGTATATATCGGTTTGCATTCATTGGGCGATACAATCAAGACATTTCCTGGTATGCATTGTATGCTGGGTTGACCTGTCATCCCAGGTAAATACTAAAAAATCTACATCAGTGGGGATTCAAACAGTTGACCACTGGGCAGGAGGAAGACACGCATGCTAACCATTGTGATGTGGCTCTCTCTGTTAAATAGGTAATGGCAAATTTTTTTTAAACGCTCGCTCACTTTGATCTCAAGCGTAGTCCATACACACTCATTTATAGTAGTGTTGGACTGAATTTTGTGTGTGGATTAGCTTTCCCTATTAACAGTGTCCCTCACCATCAGGTGAACCCACTCCGACTTCAGAGGTGGTAATGGCAAATATTCTTGGAAATATGACCCTGTGAAGTATTGTCACATAGTCCCATCTAACAACATCATAAACTACTATTGTGTTTGATGAATATGGCATCTTCTATTCTGTTATGCCTGCAGTTACCAATTAGATGTGAAAGTTTGCCTCATTTCAAAAAGTGTGTATTTTTGTCTGAGCTTGAGAGGGGTGGGGTTGTTGGTGCATGGGGTGGGTGTTTACGTCTAAAGCGTTGTCAGAACATAGGCAAAGTAAATATAAGTTAACTATTGTGACTTGCCAAATTCTATAACGGTAATGGTGACTGTACAAAACCTGGCCTTTGTTTCGTACATAATCATCATTAATGCGGCTTGACCAGCATACTACTGTAAATTCAACATATGTGGTGTCTGTTTGATGTGAAGGTGTATTAACATGTTCTGTATTCTATCTTCAGTGGGTCCAGCCAGTGAGCCCAGCTACATGGATCTGAGCAACATGCCCATGGACAACAAGCAGCAGCAGACGATGATGTGGCAACAAAACCAGTACATGAGTGATTCTGGTATCCACTCTGGCCAGACCACACAGGTATAATAACAGAGTACATGTATCCATGTTGTTGTACATGACTCGTGGCGTCTTGATGGTCTTCACATTATTTCAGTTAGCAAGTGTAGCCCCAGCACGTCTTTTGCTTTCGGAAATTCTCTTATTTATCTACACCATTGGTTCTCAACCTATTTTGGCCCATGCACCCCTTCACCATATATTCAGAACATCATTCTCTCTCTCTCTCTCTCTCTCTCCCCCCCCCCCCTCATATTTCCTCCCTATAAATCCCCCCCCCCCCCCCCCCCCCAACCCTAAAATTCCTCCCTGGGGGGAATTCCCCACCGGTTGAGAACCACTGATTTACACCCACAGATTACCACCACCACACATAATGGTGCATCAGAGGTATTCAGTAAATTGACAGTCTCCTAGTGTGAGTTTAAATAAAGGTTACTGGATTAAAGAATGCTGATAAACCGAGGAACACAAATGCATTGAAGAATACTGAAGGAAAGAAGATGGTCCTTGAATCCAGTGGAACTGATGTGGATGTTCAATCAGGCAACCATTAGCATCATCATTGGCTATTGAAGGATGGGACTGAGCACATGTGGGAATGCCCCAGTTGCAGTGATGTTGATTCTTGATGTGATATTTATATCTTCTTCTTCATTTGTTCCTCTTTTGAGGGTAGTGTGTTAAGCCTGTTTATGGACTGAAGACTGCTGATGAATAGAAAGATTGTCCTTGAATCTTTTTGATTTTTTAATAGTAGTGAGTCATGGTTAATTGTGGATTAAAGAATACTGATAGATTGAAGAATGCTTATGGGTTGAAGCAGGCTGGTAGATTGAAGAATGCAAATGGGTTGAAGCATGCTGGTAAATTGAAGAAAGCTAATAGGTTGAATCATACTGGTAGATTGAAGAAAGCTAATGGGTTGAAGAATACTGGTAGATTGATAATGCTACTAGGTTGAAGAATACTAATGGATGAAAGAATCTTGATGGATGGGAGTCTTCGTCATGTGTGTCACACATAGTTATGCTCTTCAGAGATCACTGTCTGATTTTAACAGGCATTTGTGTGAAGTTTACTTTCTCTTGACAAATTGCATTCCAGGTAGTGGATTGTCTTTCTGAATAAGTGTTGCCATGACAGTGGTCTTGCAGCCTACTCTGTATGATGTGCAACTTGCATGCTGGACATTCTATTCTTTGTAGCTAAATGAACAGGCTAGATATTTGATCTCCTTACCCTAGAGATGAGAGGGTTATGTGATATCATTAGAAACCAATGCTTCGTGTCAAATCTCCATCTCTGTGCTGGAATTTGAACCATGTACATATAGCTGAAAGATGCTGGTGTTGACAGCGAGGTCCTGTAAAGGATATGCTAAAAAAAAAAAATGTCTGATTTAGGGATACTACTGTGATCTCTATCGTGTCGTGTCAGTCCCCCTTTCCCCTTTCATCCTATGTAATCTTTCACTTGTCTCTGCTGTGAGATCATGTCATTTCATTTCCTATATTGTCTAGTGTGTCATGTGATCTCAACTTCCTTACATTTACTTCTATCAGTGCAAATTAATACTCATAAATGTTCTCATTGGTAAATGTGACTTGTAATGGAGTCTAACATTCTGTATTTATTTCTGCCTTAGGCCCCATCCATCAGCAGCAAGAGTCATGGAGATGATGTTGAAGATGGAGAAATGGATCCCTCAAAAATGATGTTTGACTGGGCACTTGGTGGTGACACATACACCCAGGAGCAGGTTGATGGTGAGTACAGAGACTTGTCTCATGCAGAGTTCGATCACTTCAGCCCTGTCTTCTTCATTAATCTTAAAAGAGATGCTGGTTGTGTTTGTTTACAGCAGTGCTTCTTTGCTTGCACTGTTTGGTCCACACATATGTCAGCACAGCATTGTGTGGCACCTGGTTAGCTGTCCATGTTTGCAGGACCAGCACTTGTCATTGGGGTAAGGTCTTGGCCATCCCTGATGTATTTGGTTGTTTTTGGATTTGAGGATTTGAGAGCAAAACTCGAGCCTGGTGTTTCCAATCTGACATGGACGAGGCCCAAGGTTCATACTGGAGTATCCCCGGGAAGGTTAACCCGGTCAACAAATGCCCACAGAAGTCGGATGTGTCGGCCTAACGGCGCAAGAACGCAGCTCTGCTGTAAACAGGCACAACACAACCATGTCTGGGGGGAAAAAATCCAGATGAACGCAGAAGAAGAAGATATCGGAGTATGATCAGTGGTGCCAATAGTGGGTTGTGACCAGCACTTGTCAGTGGGGTAAAGTCTTGGCCATCCCTGATGTATTTGGTTGTTTTGGGATTTGAGAGCGAAACTCTGGCCTAGTGCTTCCAATCTAACGTGGACGAGGCTGTAGTTCGTACCGGAGTATGATCAGCGTTGCCAGTGGTGGGTTGTGCTCAATCTTCAACCCTGGTGTGCTGACTCTTGTTGCAAGCAAAGTCATGAGGCACTCGCTGCATCCATCTCTTTGTCTACATGTGCAGTCCTAGCTGTAAGAAACATACTGTATCTTCATTGAGGTATTCATTGATTTTCCTCAAGTATTATAAAACATCCTCATTGAGTTTGACATTTAAACTTTCCCTCAAGTGTTATATAAACAATCTTCACTAAGTTTACTATTTACAATATTGCTAAATTATTATATTAATCTTCACTAAGTTTACTATTTATAGTTTTGCTAATTTATTACATCACAAAATCTTCACTAAGTTTACCATTGAACATGTTTCTTCAGACATAAACCAACAGCTGAACCAAACCCGTTCCCAGCGTGTGCGTGCTGCCATGTTCCCTGAAACTGTACCTGAGGGCGTCCATATTCCCTCCACCCAGATTGAGCCTGATCAGCCGACTGCTGTCCAAAGACTTAGCGAGCCCTCACAGATGTTGAAGCATGCAGTGGTCAATTTGATCAACTATCAGGTAGTGTAAAGCAGTGCATTTTTGTCATCATTTATTAATGCATTAGTTGTCATCATAGCTGCCTCAGTGGCGAAGGGGTTAAGGGTGCAGTTCGTAATCCACGTATCACATTGGAAACACAGCTGCAGGCGATTTGGCAGCAGACCACCTTGCATTTTTTTTTTTTTTTTTTTTTTTGGGTAATGGTATGAGTGCTGGTCGTTCAGAATGCGATGGCAAACTACTGAACGTAAACTTGCCCAGGAATCACAAGCAGCCAAAAAATACTGGGGTTGACTGCTACGTCCTGTAAAGGATATGCAACTAACTTATGTCATATCATCGTGTCATTCAGGCTTTTCGCTGGATGTGTAACTTCCTAATTGTTTTGCCAATGTCTGTGACCTGCTGCACACTTTAGGGGTGTTTATGTCTCCAGTGACATATCTCTCCCTCTGGACAACTGTTTTCATTGGTTGATCACTTCATCAAATGCCAAGAATTGTGCCTCCTTCCATCACTGTTGTTAATGAACCTTCAAGTCATTGTGGTCAGGTCTGGACAGTTTTCTCTTTCGTATTGCTGCAAGCAATTTCCTATGTTTGTTTATTTCTTCCAGAATATTATCATTTGCCTGCTCTTGGTACAGCTTTTTTCTGGATTAGTGAACTACAGCAGCACATATGCCAACTCATTAGTGTGTTACAAAAATGTCTTTTAGAACATTAAACGTGTGATGAAAGGAGGGTAGGTTTGAGAATTTTAGTGTTAAAATGTGGAAATATTTGTCCTCACAGGATGATGCAGATCTGGCCACACGAGCCATCCCTGAGCTGATCAGACTGTTGAATGACGAGGACCAGGTAGTGGTGTATCAAGCGGCAATGATGGTGCATCAGCTGTCCAAGAAAGAAGCCAGCAGGCATGCAATCATGAATTCACCACAGATGGTCACGGCTCTGATTCGGGCTATGGCCACCACGGATGATCTGGAGACCACCCGATGTGCCGCAGGAACTCTCCACAACCTCTCTCACCACAGGCAGGGTTTGCTGGCAATCTTCAAGTCTGGAGGAATTCCAGCATTAGTCAGGCTGCTTAGGTATGCCTAGGATACATTCTTAGTTGTCAAATTAAGTGATTGGCCGTTAACTAGTGGCATAAGCAATTGAAGGATGCAGATTGGGAGCTAAAGTAAACGGAACAAATTAATACAATAACATTTGTAGATGATCAGCAATATTAGAAACAGAGCAGTCACTCCGGAAATTACTTAAAATAAGTAAAACAGCTATACAGTGAAAATACATGCCTCGCAGATGATGATGATAATGGCATAACGACATTCGGTCATGGAAAACATTGACTTAACACTTCTCAAGTGAACCATTGGTCTAGAATAGTTGTGTAATTAACATCCCACCTCCCAGCAAGGCAGTTATTCATTCTAATGAATTAGCTGGCTTAGTTAGAAACCCTCATTCACATAGCTTACACCTTGCAATGTGCTTGCTATGTATGTTAACATGTGTTGGAATTTCAAAATGGGACAAAGTAGGCTGTAATTTGCACTGCCCAGGTAAAATTCCCAAATTTGAAGTTTATAGTATGTAGATCTCCTATGTGGGTATGGAAGTTGTGGGGAGACTACCATATTAACTTTAGATTGTGGCCAATCACTAAGCTATACTTTAAGTGAAATGCTTTAAATAACTTCATATCAGTCATGTGGGTAAACCTGGCCTGTTATGGTGCCCTGCTATAGTTAAAAAAATTATTTAAAAATGATATATTGTTTGATTTGATGATTTCGAAAGACTTTTGCAATGTCTTTGGTTTTTTGATTTTGGTCAATATTAGTAGAGAAAAGCTGGAGAATATTTAACAACCTGTAAGATTAGGGGAGAATGTGACACAGGATTGCAGTGAGAGGATTCTGAACATCATGTCATAGATACATGTATACACATGAATGAGTACATTCTGTTAGAGAGTGGGAGCACTGGAGAAGCCAGTTGGCAAAGCTCTTCATGTTGATATTATAGCAATAATCATTTATGGTTTTGTGCATTATCATCATGTGCCATGCCAATGAGCGTGGGCGGTCATGTTTTGCCATCTCTCATGATCACCAGAGTCGTGGATCAGCTCTGTGTTCTTGTCTCGACGTGCCACATGGGCAGGTCATCCAGACATTTACTTCTTTCCCTTCCCCTTGTTCTTTTCCCTTCAATCTTGCCAGTTGTCACCAAGTTCTCTAATGTATTGCATCTTATAATGTTTCCAAAAAATTTTGACTATGTCTATTATCTCTAACCAGTTTACAGTTTTCATTTGCTTCTTGTAAGACTTGCTCATTGGTTTTTCTGTTTGTCTATAGTATTCTTTGCATTTTCTTCAGAAACCACATTTCTACTGTCAGGTGTTTTTCAGCTTATCTGCTCATTGTGCATATACCCTGATATATATTTAATGGACATGTTTGACTTAAAATATACTTTCACATTTTGTAGCTCCCCGTTAGAATCTGTCCTCTTCTATGCGATCACCACCCTGCACAACCTGCTTCTGCACCAGGAGGGCTCAAAGATGGCTGTTCGACTGGCGGGTGGCCTTCAGAAGATGGTGGCACTCCTGCAACACAACAACAACGTGAAGTTTTTAGCAATCACCACAGACTGCCTGCAGATCCTGGCTTACGGCAACCAAGAGAGCAAGGTAGGCCGACATTCCCACATGTAGTCAGCTAATGTAAAGCAGCTAACATTGAGTGTTTGTTTATTGTTGGTGTGAAGCATGGACAATAACAACAATGTGACATCCACACCTGGGTCCTAGCAGTGTGGACACATGGGGTAATAGGTTTCATTCCATGGGCACAAATGCCAAGGACTTAGAAATGGTGGGAGTGACAACTGAGGGAAACTTAGAAATGATAGGAGTGGCAACTGAGGGAAGAAGTCAAGGGACAAATGAACTATTTTGCCTATATTAAAAGACTCATACAAATAATTCTGGAGTGAAAATTCTGAATACAGATGAGCAAAAGGCAGACATCGATACAAGTGATCAGTTAACATCGGGAGATGGATGAACGGTAGCCTGTCTGGGTGTACCACCAGTGAGAGAGACAGGAAGTGTTGGAGGTAAGTGCAGCCAACTTCCATTCTGGCACTTCAATGAAGGAATCAATTTAGTTGTTGGAGGATAAGGACATGGGCACATATAGAACAAATACATAGTATGAGCATTGACAACATACATTTTAAATACACCATATTAAGATTGCATGCCCATGATGAACAGATGAATTCAGAAATGAAGGTGGTGTATACTGAGCAAATGCTGGGTGCAAGAACAAAAGGAAGGTAGTGTAAAATGAGGCCTAAAAGAACTGTTTTGGATTTCATAGATATCATCGGAGATATTATAAATTGGAAACATTCTGTTTGCAGTAAAGGACCTTACAGCCTTGAGAATAAGATTAATTTGTCAGCAGCTTTCAAATTTGATCTCATATTTGACAGATTATCAGAAACCTATTGCTAGAGCAACTTTACTTAAAATCAGGGTACATTCAGTAATAGAATCCTGTTGTTTCTTAGTTTATTTTCATCTGATGCATCTGTGGTGTCTTTCTTTGATTTTAGCTGATAATACTGGCAAGCGGGGGACCAGGAGAACTTGTTCGTATCATGAAGTCTTACACTTACGAAAAGCTGCTGTGGACCACATCTCGAGTTCTAAAAGTATTGTCTGTGTGTCCTAGCAACAAGCCTGCCATAGTAGAAGCAGGTAAGTTTTCACTGTGCAGATTTGGTCATCAGTGGGTTACCCCAAGTTAAAGTGTCTCTGTGCAACTTATCCACTAGCAGAGAATTAGAAATGTAGATTCCACTCCCTCATGGGGTTTATGAATAAACCAGAAACCAAATAGTGATCTTTGTGAGAACAAAGCCATCCAGCAACCACTGTGTGTCTACATCAGAGGAATCTTTGACTAAAGAGCCAGAGGTAGACCAAGAATCAGATTGATGAATTCTATGAAGAGAATACCGCACAAACTTCACATAGTCCAGACATTTGTCTCAAGACCAAGCCATTGAACTCCCTTGACACATGTGACAGACGTGGAGCAAAGATCATCACCCACATAGTGATAGATAATAGATAAAATATGCAGATTGATAGCTTTATTTAGATACTTCAGAAATAATTTGCTTGGTTCTACAGTTTATCATCATCATGAACTGATTGGTTGCTTGATAGAGTTGGGGTTAGTGTACATAGTGACTTAGTTTAAAATATATATATATATATATATATATCAAAATGTAGCATTATTATTTCAAATATTGTTACGAATTCTGATATACTGTATTATCTGGAGATCATAAGTTGTGCTTATTGCCTCAAGCTTTAATGTTCTTTATAACCAAACAGGTGGTATGCAAGCTCTGGCCATGCATTTGGGACATCAGAGCCAGCGATTGGTTCAGAACTGCCTCTGGTCCCTAAGAAATTTATCTGATGCAGCTACTAGAATGGTGAGACATTCAAACTTGATAATAGAATTTAGCAGTCAGCAAGCTTATTATGTTAAATTGTCAGGTTTATTTGGGGTAAAAAGTGTTTGGAGTATGTTAATGAGAGACGTATAAAGAAAAAACATTAATTGGTTTTAGATATTTTAATTGTTAACAAAAAGGGTCTTTAAAATGTTGTTACTTGTACGTTAAGTTGTGAATCTGCAGCCATGTTTCATTTTGAAGTAGAATGTATAAATATTTGTCTTTAGGGGTGAGCAGATGTTGGCTATCATAAGTTCAGTCCTGTTTGTCATCTATTTTGATGATGTTGATGTTGACTTGTATTACAACATTATTTGGCCAGCACACAGAAGAACAGGCTACCAACATTATTTTAATCAGCCAGTTTTTGTACTTGTCCTGACATTTGTTCTGTTCTCCATGACATTTCTCATTCTAGTAAAGGCTCTTTGAATATGGCCATTTATTTCTTTATCTCTTCCATTGGATATCAGTATGGCCATTTATTTCTTTATAACCTCCATTTGATATTAATTTATTCCTTGTATCTTCCATTTTGTTTCTTGCCAAGTAATCTTGAAGATCTATCAACAGGATCAGCTGGACAACCTCCTGCACATGCTAGTCCAGCTACTGACCAGTAACGACATCAATGTTGTGACCTGTGCTGCTGGCATACTCTCCAATCTCACTTGTAACAACCAACGAAACAAGGTGATAGTCTGCCAAGTAGGAGGCATCGAAGCCCTCGTCCGCACTATCATGCAAGCGGGTGACAGAGAGGATATCACCGAACCAGCTGTAAGTTCATAGCCCAGTTTGCTGGAGTGGCTTTTAGATTTTGTGTATTTAATTTGCTGTTTTTATCCATCTTCATGTCAGGCTGGCTGTGGTTATAATAATGGCTTAAAACAGCAACTCTTGGCTTCAGAATGAGTTAAAGTAATACCTATCTGGGGCTGTTAGTGTCACAGTGTCAATGATAGTAACACCTACAACACAGTGGTTAATGGCAGTAACTGCCAATGACTGGAACTTGTGAACATTATACAGGTGCATCTAGTCTGTGTGTAGTGGATTATGGGACAGAGCGGCTTAGAGGTGCTGTCCGCCTCTGACTTGAGTAGACCATAGTTGAATCATGTTGTGAACTTCAACATGAGCCAGAGGATCTTATACTCTCCGGGCTTCTCAGATAAGAACAAAATAGTTTTAAAATCAATTGGTGCTGTTTAAAGCAAATAAAATGTTTAGTCTGCGACCATAATTATTTGCATGGCCCACCGGATGGTTTTGACCCATGCTCTAGTGTTGAGTAGATGTACAGAAATCTTTTTCTTTTCTGACAATGTACTTTTGTTACTTTGGGGGGGGGGGGGTGAATTTCCTGAAATAACTATTTTGTCAATAGGCAAAATGACAAATAATTAACATTCCAGATACAATGTAAATGGTGTTTTACAGAATAATGTTAAGCATACCATCATCATCGTCATCCAGGGTATCTTGTGTAGAACTTTTCCCATCACCCATGTTTTTCTCCAGAGTATCTGTGACTGCTATAGATTTTTAGGCATCTGTAACAGTAGTCTGCTTTTGCTTTCCTTCTTGTTGGTTGCTCTTAAGCTGAAGCCACTATCCATTCATATGGTTTGACATAAACTATTTAGGGGACTAAACCGGTACTCCACTTTGCCTAAGGGTGTCCCATAGGTTAGCGCAGGGAAGGAGGTGCCTTCTCCTTTGATAGGGAATACCATCTAGCTGCCACCCCACAACATACCATAGAACACCCTATTTAGTAGTATTTTGAAAGAGGTTGAGACACAAAGAAAGTTCATCACGAGTATGAGGAGGCAGTTATGTTTTAAAAAAGGGTGAGACACAAAGGAAGTTTGTCACAAGTGTGAGGAGACAGTCCATATGTTTTAAACAAGGTTGTGACACAAAGTAAACCTATTGCAAACATGAGGCAGTGTGTTTGTTTTGACCACATGAGAAAAGTAAAATAGAAATATTGTAACAAATGGTAAGATTAATGGAGAAAGAGGTAAGATAAGATTCTAGACAACCTCACATCATGGCATGAAAAGATATCACACATGAATGGATACATTCTGCTGGAGAAGGGGAGCTGTGGAGGAACACCATCGCTTATGCTATTTGGCAAAACTTAACGATGATGACTGTGGAAATTATATTATTGAAACTTCATATTTTTTATTTGGAAGTGTCATTCAAACCTGATGTGTACATTTTACGTAGGTATGTGCCTTACGTCACTTGACTTCTCGACACCAAGAAGCTGAAATGGCTCAGAATGCAGTGCGTGTGCACTATGGCTTGCCCGTCCTTGTGAAACTGCTGCATCCACCAAGTCGCTGGCCTTTGATTAAAGCTGTTGTTGGCCTCATCAGGTTTGTCTTGCACGTTCGTCTTGTGTCGTTCACATTTCCCTGTTTGTGATTCATTTCTGTGTGCATTGATCTTAAAAGATTGTGTAAAACAGTTATCTTATTCTGCATATCTCAAACAAACATTAACTGCAGGTCAGCATGATCAAATGGGTGAGAACGCGAGTTCTTAAACATCCGTTGTGCTGATGCCGAGGGTAGGGGTTCAACCCCTACACTGGACAGCTGGACTAAAATGTTGACTTGGGGACGTAAATTATAAGTACCTCTGAAGTCGGAGTGGGTTCGTCTGATGGCGAGGAATGCTGTTAATAGGGAAAGCTAATTCACACGCAAAATTCAGTTCATCACTACTATAAATAGTGTGTATGTCAAAGTGAGCAAGCGCAAAAAAAAAAAACATTAATTATGCAAGAAAGCCTTGAGAGAAGACAATCATTTACAGCTCAACTAAGCAGTGTTCCACCATTGACTTATTTGTATTTCTTTACTTTTTATAATGTTTTCCTTGATTCTGTATCTTTGCACCTTAAGGGTATTATATGAGTAATAAAAACCTTGAAGCAGTGCTGAGTTCATACTAACATATTTTCATAGCTGCTGTCGTGTCACCTAGTGACTACAAGTATCTGCATGGTATGATTGTCTTAGTATCTGTATGTGTGCACTCTGAGAGAGAGAGAGTTGATTTTGATGTGAAATATCAATAGGCAATATATGTACAATTTATTCCCTGTTCATGTTAGGATATTTTGTTTCCTACTTGTAAGTTGTTTTTATGATTTCCTCTTTGTACGCTGACAGAAACTTAGCCTTGTGCCCTGCAAATCATGCACCACTGCGTGAGCACGGTGCCTTGCCTAGAATTGTGCAGCTGTTAATTCGGGCTCATCAAGACACCCAGAGGGTAAGATAATGCTTTTCTGCATGAAATACCTAACATCCCAGAGGGTAAACTAATGCTTTTCTACATGAAACACCTTTACACTAACACCCCAGAGTGTAATATAACACTTTTCTACATGAAATACCTTTACACTAACACCCCAGAGTGTAAGATAACTTTCTACATAAATACCTTTACACTAATATCCAATAGGGTACGGTAATGCGTCTCTACATAAAATACCTTCACACTAACACCCCAAAGGGTAAGAAAACACAATTCTTTACACAACACATCAAATGAACTCAACATCTTTGTCACAGCAGTAATATGTAAACTGGCGCAACAAATGCATTTAAAATATGTTTGCTTGATGTGGACAAAATGTATATCACTTAATGCACCCGGCAGTCATATCATGACTAACAAATTGTTTTTGTGAGAAGAGCAATGAAGCACACAACCCCAACCCTAACACAGTACAGCATGTGCCAAGTTTAAGATTTTGGTATATTTCAATATTACAAAATTTTGCAAAGATGGGGAAACATAACTTGTGATGCATTAATGAGCCATGAGGAGCAGCAGTGTGGTCCTTGGCAGGATTCATCTCAGTAGAGCCCACTATCAATCCTCCTTTTGTTGGCCAGACTAGCGTCTGCTCTGAATGCCCCATGTGGAAGTTATGAATCCTGTCCCAGGCACCTATTTGTCTCAGTGTTCCAGCTCGGAGATGACACCAAATAACATCAGACATCAATGTTACGACAACAAACCAACACAAGAAGTCATCAGCTCCAGATACTCAGTTTTGTAGAGATCAGCTACTGGTACCTTCATTCAGTCAGGTCTTCAGAATGTGATGATCCTAATACATCACAGACTAATAGCAGACTGCTGCTTTGGGACCTGTGTTGATATTCATCATTGAAGTAGATCAGCAGTTGTTGGATATATGGTACCTCATATTCATCACCACTTACCATGCCTGCAGCACAGGTGATTATGTTCCTCCACAACATCTGTCCTAGCAAATGCTTGACTTATTTGTCTGCTGAACTTCCTTCATATCACTCTGCTAAACCCATCCAGTATTTTCTCCCTCTGTTGCCCTCTAATACTATCACTCTATGTGGGTGTCACAATGGTCTCAAGACCTTCTCTTCTCATAACATGACCAGAAAATAATGCTGGTCTAGTGCTGACTCTGTAGTTGTATAGTGGCTTGTATGCTTGCCTGTTGGCCCTGTGGTCAAGTCTTAAGATCTTCAATGGCATGGATCTCTCTCTCTCTCTCTCTCCCCCCCCCCCCTATTGCATATTTCCCTGCATCTCATGTGTATACATATGATATGAAGTGAGTAATTGAATTATACTTTGACTGAAATACTTAAAACACAGTCAGTGATATTATATGAATTTGGGGCTTATTATCCCCATGATAATCTCATATGTATAGAAGCTGGGCTGCCATGTCAACCCTGGCTAAATGCTTACCAGGAAATCAGGGTGGGGGGGATTGTGTGTAAGTGGGGGATGTTTGGGTGGGTGCAGGTTTTGTGTGTGGGTAGGTGTGGGATATGTGAGTTGGCGGGAATATGTGGGTGTTGGATATGTGGTTCGGGGATGTGTGTTTGGCTGAGTGGTTGGAGTGTGTGGGTGGGTGGTGGAGAATATGTGGGTAGGTGAGTGTTGGTAGGTTATGGGATGGGTGGAGGATGTGTGCGAGTGGGTGGGTGATGGATGGGTGGATGCATGCATGTGTGGGTGGGTGGGGGTTTGGATTGGGGGATGGGTGGATGGATGGGGGAATGTATGTGCCTGTGGGTATGTGTGTGGTTGGGTGATGGATGTGTGTGTGGGGGACACGCGGATTGGATAGGGGATGGGTGGGTGGGGGATTTGTCTCATGGTAACATGCTTTTTTTATGTTTACAACATTCATTTGACAATGTTGTTTTCCTATGGGTGGGTGGGGGATTTGTCTCATGGTAACATGCATTTTTTATGTTTACAACATTCGACAATGTTGTTTTCCTATGTAAATGCACTATGCACTGATAAACGAAAGATGAGTAATTGGAAGGGCCAAATGTAAGACGGGCCTGCGTGCCCAATTTGTTACCCTTTGAAAATAAAGTTTGTTCGTTCGTTCAGAAGTGAAGCCAGCCCGCGTGGTGCTGACCACATCCCCTCGTAAGTGCTCACTGATACAAACAAAGGTTTGGTACTGTGTACCCAGTATACCTCATGGCGGGGACGGGGGCGGTTTGCTGGACTTTGTAAATATGCCTCCTGCAGTACTTGGATGTTGGACTAAAGTGATAACACAAATATATACATGTTGATTTATTTGCTTGTTTTGGGTGTAGAGGTTTGAAGTGAAGATTGAGCACAACCCACTACTGGCAACGTAGATCATATTGCGGTACAAACCTTGGGATTCGTTCACATCAGATTGGAAGCACTAGACTTCAGTTTCGCTCTCGTTTGAGCTCATTAGTAGTATATATGTGTGTATGTATATATATATATATATAATGTTTGTGGTACTTTTTCTGATAACTAATACATCAGCTATGATATTTTTCTTATTGTTAGAGAGCTTCCATTAGCTCCAGTGGACCTCCGCTGACTGGTTATGTTGATGGTGTTCGTATGGAGGAAATTGTCGAGGGAACTGTCGGGGCTCTGCACATCCTGGCCCGTGAAGCGAACAACAGAGCAGTGATTCGTGGACTGAACTGCATACCTCTTTTCGTGCAGGTAATGTATGAAGCTGTGATTGTGTCATAGGTCACGTGACAGTGTGTTTGACAGCTGACGTGGCCTGTAGTAAATAATGCAGAAATAGGAAAGTTAGATAATTTAGTCAAAGAAATAGAAAAGGTGAAAATTAATATTCTAGTAATGAGCGAGATGAAGTGAAAGGGATCTGGTAAAATAACGGGCAAGCACTCAGTGATATATCAGGTCTGTTCAAAATGTACTGGGTCTTTCTCTAACCTGAAGTCCAGTGTTTTGGGATGTCTTCCATTTAGCAGTGTCCACAGCTAAGATGCAACATTGCTGCTTGGTATGTTGGCAGTGTCCATAGCTTTGTTCAACATTGCTGCCTGGTAGGTTGGCGGTGTTAACAGCTAAGGTGCAACATTGCTGCTTGGTATGTTGGCGGTTTCCATAGCTAAGGTGCAACATTGCTTCCTGGTATGTTGGCGGTGTTCACAGCTAAGATGCAACATTGCTGCTTGGTATGTTGGAGGTTTCCATAGCTAAGGTACAACATTGCTGCCTGGTATGTTGGCAGTATCCATAGTAGTTAAGGTACAACATTGCTGCCTGGTATGTTGGCAGTGTCCATAGCTAAGGTTCAACATTGCTGCTTGGTATGTTGGCAGTGTCCATAGCCAAGGTACAACATTGCTGCTTTGTATGCTGGTGGTGTCCATGGCCAAGGTACAACATTGCTGCTTTGTATGCTGGCGGTGTCCATAGCCAAGGTACAACATTGCTGCCTGGTATGTTGGCAGTGTCCATAGCTAAGGTACAACATTGATGCCTGGTATGTTGGCAGTGTCCATAGCTAAGGTACAACATTGCTGCTTGGTATGTTGGCAGTGTCCATAGCCAAGGTACAACATTGCTGCTTGGTATGTTGGCAGTGTCCATAGCTAAGGTACAACATTGCTGCCTGGTATGTTGGCAGTGTCCATAGCTAAGGTACAACATTGCTGCTTGGTATGCTGGTGGTTTTCACAGCTAAGGTACAACATTGCTGGCTGGTATGTTGGTGGTGTTCACAGCTACGGTGCAACATTGCTGCTTGGTATGTTGGCAGTGTCCATAGCTAAGGTACAACATTGCTGCCTGGTATGTTGGCAGTGTCCATAGCTAAGGTTCAACATTGCTGCTTGGTATGTTGGTGGTGTCCTTAGCTAAGGTGCAACATTGCTGCCTTGTATGTTGGTGGTGTCCATAGTTAAGATACAACATTGCTGCCTGGTATGTTGGCAGTGTCCATAGCCAAGGTACAACATTGCTGCCTGGTATGTTGGCAGTGTCCATAGCTAAGGTGCAACATTGCTGCCTGGTATGCTGGTGGTGTTCACAGCTAAGGTGCAACATTGCTGCCTGGTATGTTGGTGGTGTTCACAGCTAAGGTGCAACATTGCTGCCTGGTATTACTTGCGGTGTCCATAGCTAAGGTGAAACATTGCTGCTTGGTATGCTGGCGGTGTCCATAGCTAAGGTGCAACATTGCTGCCTGGTATGTTGGTGGTGTTCACAGCTAAGGTGCAACATTGCTGCCTGGTATGTTGGTGGTGTTCACAGCTAAGGTGCAACATTGCTGCCTGGTATTACTTGCGGTGTTCATAGCCAAGGTACAACATTGCTGCTTTGTATGCTGGCGGTGTCCATAGCTAAGGTGCAACATTGCTGCCTGGTATGTTGGTGGTGTTCACAGCTAAGGTGCAACATTGCTGCCTGGTATTACTTGCGGTGTCCATAGCTAAGGTGAAACATTGCTGCTTGGTATGCTGGCGGTGTCCATAGCTAAGGTGCAACATTGCTGCCTGGTATGTTGGTGGTGTTCACAGCTAAGGTGCAACATTGCTGCCTGGTATGTTGGTGGTGTTCACAGCTAAGGTGCAACATTGCTGCCTGGTATTACTTGCGGTGTCCATAGCCAAGGTACAACATTGCTGCTTTGTATGCTGGCGGTGTCCATAGCTAAGGTGCAACATTGCTGCCTGGTATGTTGGTGGTGTCCATAGCTAAGGTGCAACATTGCTGCCTGGTATGTTGGTGGTGTCCACAGCTAAGGTGCAACATTGCTGCCTGGTATGTTGGTGGTGTTCACAGCTAAGGTGAAACATTGCTGCTTGGTATGCTGGCGGTGTCCATAGCTAAGGTGCAACATTGCTGCCTGGTATGACAAATCATGATTGGTTGAGTTGTAGGGGCCTGGATAGGTTGACGTCAGGCACCATGTTATTGCATTGATTTGTTCCATAACCCACAGCCTCACCCAATCATTTCAGCACATGAGTTTTCAACTGTCTTTTCAGTCTTAGTTGCTTAATAGTCATAATTGGAATTAGAAACTAGACCTGTTGTGCCTACCTCTTTAGGTGGTATACAGAATATCAATCCATAAACAAGAAGTTAAGTGTTTGCATATGATTGAGTACACCAGAGGAAAGATTAAGCACATACTTTTTGGGATTATCAAGCACCGATGTTGTAGTCTTTTTCCAAGCTTAATGATTTGCTCAGGCATGCGATCTGTTTTCACATTTATGTTTCAATTCAGAATAGCTTTTCCTGCATAAAGATGTGTAATATTCATTTTAACACTTATAACTGGTAATACAAATGATGTATTATTTCAGCTGTTGTACTCGCCCATTGAAAACATTCAGCGTGTTGCAGCAGGGGTCTTGTGTGAACTTGCTGCTGATAAGGAAGGAGCTGAGATGATTGAGCAGGAAGGTGCCACAGCTCCACTCACAGAACTCCTACACTCCAGAAATGAAGGAGTTGGTGGGTACTATCTTTTACTAATACCATGAAAAGGAATAAGTATTGTCTCACCGGTTGTGGTTATTGAGTTGGTTGGTAGGGCATCTATCTCTGTAAAATACTTCAAAACTGTGGCCTGAACTGAAAGCAGGTAGCACCGTCTATTGTTATACAGTAGCTCAGTTATATCTGACTAAGACCTGTCATGCCTGGTAGCACCAAACCTGACACTCTACATTGTGCCAACGGCTTCGGGTGGAGGAGTACAATTGGGAGGGTACAAGTCTTACCCTAGTGCGAGGAAATTCAACCTAAAGACTAAATGTCATGGCAGGGCAGACCAGGCCCTAAGCCATGGTGGGCAACTGGTCTAGGATGGACGCTCTGACAGGCGGTCAGTTAGAGTATTGCTTTGCTGATCCGGCAGCTTCTGCAACTTGTCTTGTTCCAGGCATATTGGTGTTACCTTTCCTCTGGAGTAAACTAGACAGGCCAAGAGAGGGACCATGCTGCATGATCTCTAAATTCAGCTCAGGCTTTGTGTTATGGAGAAGTATAATTCCATTTTAGAAACTATCGTCTGTCAAGATGACCAGGTGCCAGTCAGTGGCATGGCCATCAAGTAAGAGGTGCCTTACATAACCTCAACCCAGTGCTGCCATCCATGGTTGACAGGGGGCTAGGCCTAGCAGAATTAGACCGTGGATACATGAACAGAAGGACAAGGGTAACCACCATTGTACATCCCTAGTACATTATGATTCAGAAACTCACGATTTCAGTTATGCAATGTAAATGGGAGTTCCATTGGAGTTGTCTTGCCATATAGGGGAGATCAGGTGCACCAGGTGACTCCATACTATCAGAATGTGACCGAGTGTAACAGATTGACAATGTTTAAAGTAACGGCATGGAATGTTCGCACCACAAGAACATATGGTAAATAAGTGGATATCGGACAAATTAAAAGACTGAACTTTGACATCTTTGAAATGTGTGAGACCAGATGGAAAAGGACAGGAATGACTAGATCTGCCAACTTAAAAATGAATGAAGGGAAGAATCACCAAAAGGATGTAGCCATTATTATGGATTTGGAAAGATAACAGATTATGAAAGGATATTACTGATTAAGTTCAATGGTAGGCATTCTGATATCATCATCATTCACACACATGCCCACAACAAAAAGCAGTTAAGATAGTATAGATGCCTAAATACATTGTATAGTGACCTGGATAATGCCTAGAAGAAGAGATAAATACCATATTGGAAGACTTCAATGCTAATGTTGGAAACCAAGGAGCTCCATGGCAGAGTGGTTAAGTCATCTGTCTCATTCTCTGAGGATTATAGTTCATTCCCCAGACTGCACCTTGACAAGAAGCTCAGTTTTTCAGGAAACTCCTGGGGGTCATCGCTGGAGCTGTGGAGTTTGTGCTATGCTCTAGGCAAGTGGCTTGCCGTTCAGCAGAGAGAGACCGAGCCACATGGGGAAAACTTGTTGCAATGAAGCTAGTCCTTTAAATTTTAGTTTAAGACCAACAGGATGGTTGCACAGAAAGTAATGACAGAGGAACCATTCTTGTGGATTGGGCAAAAGAGCATGATCTGCTCATACTTAATATTTTTTTTTGTTTTTTGAGTCGTCTGTAAAAGAAGAGTACAGGGCTATATTGTACTCTGCTGTTTGTTTTTGTTGTTATAATTGCTTTTGTCTATAATTACCCTGGCTTATTATTGATTTGAGAATTCACAAAATTGCCTTGCTAAATAATTGCAAGCTAAAGTTTGTAAGAAATATGTGTTTATTGTTTAGTGTTAACATGTTGACAGCTTTAACTTGAGTTAGTGCCAGTGTCTAAACACCACTTAACTCGCTCTGACTATGTTTAAAAGGTATGTTGACTGCCAAAGTTATTACCACTGCCGTGTTTCTCATTTATATATTTAAAAACAGACTCAGGAAAATTCAGGAAAGCTATTTCACAGATAAAGTTGCTAATATTATGGGAAATAGATAACCAGATGAAAGTTAACTAAGCGTGTTGTTTTATCAGAAAAGTAAACAGAAAATAACAGTATAAAACAATCTATGAAGTTTGTTGAAACAGTTAAAATCAGTGCACCTAAAGTCCTGTAAATACAGATCTGTCAGTTAACTCCATTGTCAGTTGACCAGCTGTATAGTGAGCTTTTAGTAGTGGGTGGATTGTTTGTTGAGGCAGTAAATTAACTGGTCCTGGTGCCACATATTGATGGACGTGATTGATTGCTGGCTAGTGTGTGTGTCACACACATGATATGATGCTCAGTTCAGCATGTGGGTTAGATATTTAAATACAGGGTGTTGTGTCCTTTTCAGCTGGCTTGAATTGTGTTATATTAACTTTTTTTGTAGCCACGTACGCTGCTGCTGTACTCTTCCGTATGTCCGAGGACAAACCACAGGACTACAAGAAACGTCTGTCGATGGAGCTGACGAGTTCCTTGTATCGGGGTGATTCAAACTGGACTGATGTGAGTTGTACTGGCAATTATATTTTAATTATTCTCATGGGCAAGTTTATTGCAGGTATTTACAACGTGTATTTATACTCTCACTGGTGCCATGAATGAAGTTGGTGCACTGTTTTCCAATTCTCATTATGTCTGCTGTGGTGGGATACTGGAGCACTTACGAAGGTACCCATGCGCAATGAACGTGGTCTTTAAACAAAATATGGATACGACTGCCGAACATCCCCTGGGGTTTTGTATGGCTGGCTTCCTGAGACAACTGAGGTTCATTTTGTACAGCTGGTTTGCTGGGACAACAGGTTCGTTTTGTACGGCTGGCTTGCTGTGACAACTGAGGTTCGTTTTGTACGGCTGGCTTGCTGGGACAATGAGGTTCATCAGAATATAGCATAAGACAACACTAAACATGGCAGAAACCGAATGTGAGATCTTTGTCTTATTAATAGCACATATATGATAATGACCTGAAAGTCCAGACCGAACATCTTGGTTTGCTTTTCCTGTCGGCAAAATCAGATTTTAGCCCATTCATCAGTTGTCAAAAATGGTCTGCCCACGCTGTATGTCATCACATAAGATTGATTCAACAGTCTGTCACCCATGCCTGTCAAATGGGTACATACATACTCTTTTGGGCTTAGGGCAGAACCCCATTACACAAGCTTTACTATGCACTGTCCCTGTCTTTTGAACTCTGACAATCACTACAGTTGCTTCACTTATTCATATAGTAGTTCACAGCATAACATTCTCCCTGATGGGCAATAAACACGATCCACTTCTATTGCGAACCAAGAATCTAGTGTCTAGTCTATATATGCTTGATATGTTACATCGTGGACCAAGTTAATGTCACCTTGTACAACATGACATGAAGCGTACACGCATCCATCTTTGCCAACAGCATTATAATCCAATGCTTGACATCCTTGTGTGGCCATATTGACATGCTTGGTCAGCGTCCTCTGACTGGCCTCTTGTGTCAGTTGGCACACATAAACCAACTGTAAACACATCTGCTAATTTATCTTTCATACATCTGATCTAATAACATAATGGCAAACTACTGAACGTAAACTTGCCAGGTCCTGCAAAGGATATGAAACTAATAGCATAATATCATAACTAATAATATAAAACATCGACTGACAACTGCCATGAGGGAAACAAGTTTTAGAGCTGTGTTTCATGTAAGCGATGCAGGAATGTGCCGTTGAGAATGTTCTGATTTGTTAGTGCTCCAACTTGAACTGCTGCTACATTGTGTTGAATTTATATTTTCTGGTTTTTTTAGAAATTGCTTCTTGTAGAAGGAATGTGCATTAGAGATATGATCTTTGTTAGCTTTCCTGCTCAAGAGAGAATTGGTATTCAAGATTATATTTCTATGTTAATTTGAATACTCAGACTATATTTTATCATTACTAATTGGGGAAATTCTCAACCAAGGGGATAATTTTAAATACCTAGGGGCACTTATAACATCAGATAGAAGATGTACAACAGAGATTAAGAGCAGAATAGGGCAGGCAAAAGCCGCATTTCAGAAAATGAAGAGTATCTTATGCAATAAGTCGCTATCAATGAATGTCAGAGAGTGCTAAAATGCTATATAGAACCAGTTTTGCTGTATGGCAACGAATCTTGGAATGCAAATGAACAAATTAGGAAGAACTTAGAAGCAACAGAGATGTGGTTTTTAAGACGAATGTTGCGAATTCCTTGGACTGCCAGAGTAACTAACAACGATTGCCTAAAAGAGGCTAATGAAACTAGAACACTATATACACAACAATAAGAAAGAGACAAACAGCTTTCTTTGGTGATGTGATGAGAAGAGAGGCATTGGAGAACATCGTGACAACTGGAAAGATCGAGGGGAATAGAGGCAGAGGCAGACCAAGAGAAATGATGCTGGATGGATTGAGACAGTGGCATGGTGGAATATCAGCAGAGTTGATCCAGAACACCAAAGACCGAGATCTGTGGAGAGCCATGAACGCCTGTGCCAGCCAGCACGGCACTTGATGATGATGAATTGCAATCCATGGTATATTTTCTACAGCTGCCATATGCGCGCTGTATAACAAAAACAAACCAGGGAACAGTTAGTTAGTCACTGTTCGACTTCACTATAAAGGGTTTCCCCCATAATGCTCCATTCCTGCGCGAGTGAATATTGCACAAAATGTGAAAAGTGGAACTGACAGGAATCTCGACAAACCAACAGCTCGGACACATATATATGTATAAGGCCACTGCCAGAATGCCAACACAAAAGTCTGCTATGGAACACGCAGTTCATCGTCAATGGAAGCGGCAGTCACTAGAGGACCAGCAGCCACATATTACTGCATAAGGCAAAACCAGTTGGTTCAGCAACCGGCCGGACCGCCATTTTTCTGAACATGCAGAGAACAGTATATACTTTCATGCATGAAATGTTCCTAAATGATTGAAGATTCTTACAACTACTATTTGTTACCAGCATGTTTTTATTGTTCTAAAATATTTGCCACCAATGTTAAGTTATTCTAGTAGTTTTTCCTTCTGCCTCACACTGCCCAAGCTTTTGAGTGGTTATTGAAGAGTCAGTAAAGATCCGTTTCTGTAGCTGTATTGTTTAATTAGGTCACGCAAAACAGCTATATACATTAGCAAATTAATCTTAATATTCTTTAGTTAGGCTACAGAAACAATAACATTGTATACAGTTTATTTTCAGAAAACTGTTTTATTAATGGCTCTCATATAGTCAGTGATATTCTTCTTACCACTATTTATCCTAGCCCCCTGGCTTTGATGACATGTCCATGCCACTGGAAGATCCCAGGACTCATATGTATAACCCACAAGGTTCTCAGGGCAGCTTGTACGGACGTGGACCTACAGGTAACAGTTACTTTATGCACATTAGCAAATAAGCAACACTTTATAATGTTGAATTATGTCACACGTGCAAATAAATCATTCCAATGTTTAGTTACGGTACAAAAGTCAGATATATTAGCATGAGATATACGAGGGTAGACTCACGGTTGGAAATGTGGTGGCTGACATGTTAGCCCATTGACTGACTGGTCATGTGTTTGTATCCCTGTTTAGGCAGATGTTTGTCACTGACCTGAACTCCCAGGTCAGCCCAGCCTAAACTGGACGCCAGGAGATGTTCTGGGAAGTAAAGCAGGCCGGCACTTTATGGACTACATCAGCCACCCAGTGCTGATTGGTCTCAATATAGGGCCAACACCATATACCCAGCATGCCTGATGGCGTTGCATGACTGGATACTCATAACTTGTGAACATACAGCGTGCAGTATTGTGTTAGAGACAGACGCGCTGCTAGCCAAGCATGATCACATCAATCCTTAGCAAATAGTTCTGTACAGCATGAAGTTAAAACAAAAACAACAGTTCTGCGAGAAACAGATTTCATAAATATTTGGAATTAAGTGAACAAGTAATCATCTTGACAGTGTGAGCAGGACTGCAAACTTCAAGGCCACTGTATCACAAGTTGGACCTGGCTTGGAATGTTAGTGTATAAACTATCTGAGATGATATGAGAAGCAGAAGTCTTGCGGCACACAGCTGTAACCCTCCAGTGACAGACAAACTGTTGGAGATCTCCCAACAATGTCCACATTTGTATCCACAGTCAGCTTGATCAAAATCTGAGACAGAATGCAGGCACTAGAAGATTGTTGTGTAATGAGTTCAACGGTCAGTTGCACTAACAGGTTGACTTCCCATCCTTAACTCGGGGACTTAAATTACAGGTACCTCAGAAGTCAGAGTGAGTTCACCTGATGGCAAGGAACACTGGTAATTGGGACAGCTAATCATGCAAAAATCTGTCCAGGGCATTAGAAGTAGTAGCTCTTGTATGGACTACGCTTGAGTTCAAAGTCGGTGGACTAAAAGAAACAAATCTCCCATGAAAATAACCGTTAATTTACTGTAAACCTGTCTACAAGAGGAATAGAGACAAGAATTTACTGTAAACCTGTCTTACAAGAGGAATAGAGACAAGAATTTACTGGAAACCTGTCTACAAGAGGAATACAGACAAGAATTTACCCTAAACCTGTCTTACAAGAGGAATACAGACAAGAATTTACTGTAAACCTGTCTACACGAGGAATACAGACAAGAATTTACTGTAAACATGTCTTACAAGAGGAATACAGACAAGAATTTACTGGAAACCTGTCTTACAAGAGGAATACAGACAAGAATTTACTGGAAACCTGTCTACAAGAGGAATACAGACAAGTCATTTGTGTTCAGTTGGACAAATATGAATTATCCTGCATAGATTTGTCTTGCCAGTGATGCAGGATCTCCTGATGCCAGACCTAGTGAGGCAATGATTTACTTCTGTAGCAGTTTACTCATCATCATTATCATGTGCCATGCTGGTAAGCGTGGGCGGTCATGTCTCGCCATAACACTCGATCACCAGACTCGTGGATCAGCTCAGTGTTCTTGTCTCGGCCATGCCATGTGGCAAAGCTATCCAGGTATTTACGCCTTCCTCTTGTTTTTTTCCCCTAGATCTTGCCAGTTCTTACCACGTTATCCAATTTATTTCTTCTCATAACGTTACCAAAAATGTTGACTGTCTGCATCTAATTTCTCTAATCAGTTTACAATTTTCATGTTTTTCTCGTAGGACTTGGTCAGTTTACTAGAATGTACATAATTGGAAATGATGACATTAGAAATATAAGTACCATTTCCGGCATTGCATGTATATAGGTACAAAAAATGAACCATGCAGGACATCTTGTGAGCATCTTGCAACCAAAAACATTCTGGCTAGAGGATGGCCAAGAATCACATGGGTAGGCTTCATTAGGGGTACTCAACACAAACCAAATTCAGCCCAGGTAACACATCTGGCTCAACATTGAAACCTCTCCATACACACACACACATACTTTATGCTTAGCCCTTTACAGGGCAGACGCTTATCCATTTTTTAGCCCTGAACGGGCAAGATTTTTTCAGGTTTGGTAAAATTTTGGGTCGCAATAGTAAAAATATCACAAATAAGGTGTTAGTCAACCGATTTTAGTTAAATAAACAACACAATGAAGGGAAAAGCATGCAGAATATGTTACTCACGTGATTGTTGTCGGTAATCCATATATGAACACAAATATTTACGAAATACGGCATGTTGTTTGTGATTTTCCGTCATCTATACAGCAATTTACAAACACATTTTCAGAATCATAATCACTTTCTTTAAAGTCCGACTCAGACTGCTAATGCAAAGTAATGCTTTGCACTGATATCTAGCTCCGATTAATAGTCAACTTCGTGCCCTTTAATGTCATTTAAATTGAACCTAGCGAAATCTCGGCTATCACTTAAAGAATCGCCGAAATCCATTTTGAAAAAATCCCGAAAACTATCAAAAAAAGTCCGTTCAAATTCATACTATCGCGTTTACAAATGGCGGCCACGTTGTCAAGCTGTAAGCGAAAGTAGCCGTCGGAAAGTCGAGGGATCGCGTTTTTACAATTCATAATAGTATCGGACGTAAATGGCTGCTATGCACGTTTAAGCGATCAGCCGTTAATGGCCGCTCTGCCTTGTAAAGGGTTAATAGCAAACGTGTGTTAGTATAAAATTTAATGGTAGATCAATGTACTGTATATATGTCTTATTTATCATGTTTTGTATTGCATATATTTTGCCCAGGTTATGAGCAGCTTCCAATAGACTCCATGCAGGGTCTGGACATCGGCAACCAGCACAGTGGTCATTATAGCCCGATGGATAACCTGCCAGATCTGAGCAACCACGGTGATATCAATTTTGACAACTTGGAGACCACACTGGGACATCCGTCGGGTGACAATCCCAACCTCTGGTATGACACAGACGTGTGAGCCGAGCGGCGATGCGCTGCAGCCAACATTTGCTGAAAGTGACATATTTTGCACATGATATTTTTTACTATTTAATAACTTTTTGCCAAAATGTTCTTTTTTTTTTTAAATGAGAGAAAACAATACATTGTATCACTATTGTTTGTGACTGGCCAGCACAAAAACATTCATTTATTCTTGATCACTGTAGCTGTTTGTGTAAATATTATTGTATGTATATGTATACAGGACGACAAACGCGTGGTCATCACATTGGTCAGACCTGCAATTTGTGATACAGTTCTCATCAGCCCTGTCTAATATATCTGTTTCTGGGACATATTATTGTTCCTTTCATCTGGGTCTTGCCATCCACTATTTTCATAAGTAGACATCCATGTTTCATACTGTGACCAAGCCTTTGTGTTTACTGTTGAATAGTAGATCATAAATGTCTGTACCTAAAGTATTGTTTTGTCAGTTCTTATAGTCAGAAGAGAAACAGATCTGCCAGGTTTTCTCAATTCCTGATGGTTGTTTGTTTGGAAAAGAACAATATCTGCTTTGTGTTCTCAGTTTCTATCAGTGGAGTTTGAAGAGAATAGATCTGTTATGTGTTCCCATTTCCTATTAGATGTTGCCAAAAAACTAGAACTGCCATGTTTACCTAATTCCTAGCAAATAAGTTTCAGTAGAACAAGATCTGCATTGTTTTCCTAATTCCTATTAGTAAGAACAGATCTGACAACTGTGATTATTCTTTTTCGGTCCTTTGCTTAAGCTAGAGATGAGAAAAGTTCATTTATGCTAAACATTTAAATATTCTATGTAATTTGTGCAGCTGTTCATTTACGTTGTCTTGTTTTAATAGCTCCTGCTGGGTCACTATCTGGATCAGCAGCTTTCCCATCTTTCAGCAGTGTAATAGCATTGCCATGTTGTATAATAGTCATTTAGGATGGCTTGTTGTGAGTTGTTGAGGGCCTATACTCTAAAACAGATAAAGGGCAGACGACAAAAGAAGATGATATTATTTGCATGCTCTTATGCCAGATGCAGTCTGGTAGAATAGTGTATGTGTTTGTGTAAAATTTCAGTAACATACAAATTTTCTTTCTAAAATCGCAAATGTAATCTTGATAACTCATTGGGTCTAACGATAGTATTTCATTTTTACAGTCACTAACAAAAATATTTACAGTAAAAAATATAAATTATTGAAAGTACAATAGTTACATAGAAATGATCCATTGGTTGGTCAATCTATATTTGCGAATATTTTCACTGAATCTACAAGTATTTAATGTTAATGCACCAGAAAAGACAAGAAGACAAATCTATATAATTTCACTCTCCAGTTGCGCTTGTGAAGTGTAACAGCAGTTGTGCAATAATACATAGTACCAAACTTTGCACATCTCCACTAGTCTCCACTCAGTATCATATTTTGCTTGTAAATAGTATTACACTTTTCTATGTCATGTTTTTATACTGTGTTCGTGTCAAGAAGCTGACCATTTGTATACTGATTGTGTCCTGGTCAGTTGTTGCTGCACTCTTGTAACCCCACATATCTCAGTGTTTTGTTGGGGTCTGAGTTCTTCAAACAACTTGTCCGCCCACTTTTCTAACGCCCGACTGAGCCAGGTAATCATTGATGTGCTGACACACAGTCCTGGTGTCGTGTGAACACTTCTCTATGAGGGAAAGAGGTGTCTCTAGTCCTGTGTGTTAGATCACCTAGACGTATGTCCAGTGTTGCTGGCAGTTTCATGTTGTCAACGTGTGTCGTCTGCATGCTGTGGTCATTGACCAGCTGTACAAGTGCTACTCTTGGAGACAGCTCCTTTCATCCTGTGGTGATTTGTATGCAAACACAGCACTGAAGTTGTGCACATTTTCTCTAGCAGACCAGCATGTACATAACATTCACACTTGTTCGTGTCTGTAGGTGGAGTATTGCTATGCATACATAATTCTTGATATTGACCAGAGAGGAGGAGAGTAAAAACAGTTAACAACAGTTGGAGTTCTGTTTGATATCTAGTAAGGTTTGTGGTAAGTTTGACAATACGTAGATGAAGGATTTGATTAGCATACTTTGCTCTCATTAGCTGTATATGTTTCATTCTCATGTTTCCATTTAGCACAATACATCCTGAATATGTTCATATCATATCGTATATATATATATGCAAGTCAAGGTTAAAATATGTACTCCAGTGTGCTCTTTATTTGTTTGTGTCAAAGTATGAATGGGGCAAATAAATATGTTTTCAATCTATCATGCATGTAGTTGTTTTTATGTAGTAATAGCCATAAGCAGTGCATGAACAGTTGTGACCAGTATGTGTGTTTACATGCTCAGTGGTCTCAACTGCAGTGCCCAGTGGTGGCTCAGATTGGGCCCACTTATATTGTCTGCTGGGTCATGTTCAGACTGTCCACTTCTCTGGGCAGGACAGTCAGGGAGGAGTTCATCTCATCTCTTTAGGTCATGTTCAGACTGTCCACTTCTCTGGGCAGGACTGTCAGGGAGTTCATCTCATCTCTTCAGGTCATGTTCAGACTCTTCTCTGGGCAGGACAGTCAGGGAGGAGTTCATCTCATCTTATTAGGTCATGGCTGGCGCTGTGCTGAAGGAATTACAAACTTCGAAACACACCTGTGGGCGATGTGGAAACAAACTGCCTTGCGCTGATATTCATACATTGGTATGAGTGCCAGCAAGAGGCTAATGAATGTAGAACAAACACAACTAAGCAAGAGACAAATGTTGTTTGGTCACATAATTGGGAAGAGAGCTATTAAGGGAAATCATGACTGCTGGAAGATAAGCGGTAGAAAACAGTTGCAGACGTAAGAGAAGTGGTGTGGAGGAATATCAATAGAATTAATCCTGAACACCATTGGCTGAGATCTGTGGGGAAACATGAACTCTTGCACCATTTTGAAAGCACATGATGTTAGGTGAAGCTACTTTTGATGACGTTCTCACCCCACAAAAACAGAGGGCAGTAATAATAATGATCCAGAGCAGGTAAACACACAAATAAGATGATGTGTAGGTAGGTCTACAGGGAAAACAAAATAATAACACATTTATAATCTTGATGACACATCCTGAGTAGTCGTAGATTTGGGTGAGCAAGATGGAGTTTTTACAACTGTTAGAATTGCTGGATTTGTAAAAACAACTGAGCACGCAAGCAATGAAATACCAGGGGATACAATTTGATCGAAGCCTTGCTTATATTGAGCACATTGACCATTGATAATATAAAGGCCAAGCGGGGTTTGGCTGCGATGGGGGTGGTGACGGTGGCAAACTGTGAGCAGCGCCATCTATGTCTTTTATACAAAGGTCTGGTCCTTTCTGGCCAATAGCGATCCTAACGCTCAGTCATAAGCAGATGGAGAGGATACAGAACGAAGCCATGCATATTATACTTGGCTGTACAAAAGATAAGCATGCAGGGCGATGTGCTACCTTCTTGATTTTCCAACCATAGGTGACAGAATACAGATCTACCGAGCACAGGCCTACCTCAGAGTACATGTAAACACAACATCCACTGCATAGAGAAATTAAGAAGGTAAAGGGCAGCAGGTTAAAAAGAGGAAAGTCGTGGATGGGCCAGGCCGAAGACATTCTTCAAGAAGTGTGTTCACTTTAAGACTTGGAGCCTGGCGAGGAGTGGGTACAAGTGCCAGAAGAGTTCTTTCTATACGTCCTTTTCAGTTTGCATCCAACTAGACAGAAAATGCAGACAAGAAAATCCGGATGCTGTGGAGGCGAAAGTACAGGCTTTGATCTTCGAGAATTCTTTAGAGGGTGAGGATGTCATTGAGACAGATGGGTCAGTCGTTCGACATGTGAGAAGTTCATGGGCCTTTATGGCTCAAGCTGGAGAGAGAAATGTGAAGGAAGATTCTGGTGCTTTTGCTTTGACCATAATTAGTCTGACTATGGAAGTCCTGGCAGTAATTAAAGCAGTTACATGACTCGAGACAGACCTTCACTCGGACATGTTTCCTTAGTGACTCTATAAGTATGCTCAGGAAGATAGTAGTTGTCACGGCTGGCAACGATTAGTTTCATTTTCGTGCCAGGGTATGTGGCTATACCAGGAAATGAGCAGGCTTGCAAGTAAGGCTACTGTGGAGGTTGGACGAGACTGATATACTGAATGCTCTGCGAGAAGTAAGTCGTTTGCGAGAACCAAGTGATGACCGTGTATCTACATCCATGGTCAGACTGCGAGAACAGCAAGTTAAAAGAGGCGTGGCCAGACAAGATCACTGTGCAAGAAGCCAAAGATTATTAATAAACCAAAAAGAACTGGTGTCGTGAACCGCTACATGCTTCGAGGTTTACTGAGGAGGGGATCTGAGCTCTAATGGACTGAATGGTTCGATGTACAATGAGAATGATCTGTCGACTAACTAACTTCATTTCAATTGGCACTCTGCTAATCTGATTGTACAGACTGACCACTACATTGAAGAGTTCAAAGTAATGGTCAATTTGGCAAACCAAACAGATAAAGAAAACTATTGTACATAAGCCCATGGCAGATACAGTAATTCGCTTAAGACGATTAATCATCCTATGGCAATTAATCAGTTAAAGTGTGTAAAACAGTTGTTTACATGCTTATAACTAGGTCTGTGTTGACGGAGGAAGAACAAGTGTAGTTCTGGATATGGAGGACAGAGTATCGAAGTTTGGATATCTGCAGGTATTGTGTTGACAGATAGGACTACCGTTTAGGGACCGTCAGAACGGAGAACAGAATCAGTTCATCAAGAACTATTGTATTCGGGACATGCATACATGTGTTCCGTCCATTCGTCAGTGGCCTTCGAAGCGTTCTCATGCTGATGTACCAGTGGCAGCCTTGATGGAACGTCCGTCTGCATTTTCATCAACAGGTGGAGTATCGTCCAGCGTCCCTTCCCCCCCCCTTCTCTCTCTCTCTCTCTCTCTCTCTCTCTCTCTCTCTCTCTCTCTCTCTCTCTCTCTCTCTCTCTGTCACAACACATACCACAACTACCAAACCCCTTCCCGAATTAGCTTATCCAGATGTTAGTCCCCTGTTTTAGTACACTTTCCACTTGATCCCAGAGACCCTCCACTACCTCAGTCTTGTCATAATCTACCTTGTCCAAAGGAGCAGCAATAGCCAGTCTACCGCCTGTTCATTTCCCCGCACACCCGCATGCTCTGGACAGAAAATAAAGGATATTCTCTGGGCTTTCGTCTTTTTGAGGGATGCAAGTCACTCCACGGGAACATACCAGTTTCTGTTTTACGTAGCGTGCTTTAGGAATCTGTCACAAACACACGTCGTTCTATATAAACCATTCTCCAGCCAATGGAACTCAGTCGTTACACCTGCATGCTCACACCTCTAACCCCTTTTATTTACACATCTCTCAACGTGTGCAATAAAGCCCCACCCACTCCGTTCACGATTTACCACTGAACCATCCCCATCCCAATACCCATCCCTCCATATATATATATATATATATATATATATATATATATATATATATATATATATATATATATATATATATATATATATCCTACAAGAAACAAATGCAAATCGTACTCTGATTAGAGAAATTAGACATAGACAGTCACAATTTTTTGGTCACATTATGAGAAGAAATAAATTGAAGAACTTGATCACGACTGGCAAGATCGAGGGGAAGAGAACAAGGGGAAGACAGAGAAGTAAATATCTGGATGGCTTGGCGACGTGGCATGGTCGAGACAAGAACACTGAGCTGGTCCACGACTCTGATGATCGAGTGAGATGGCAATTCATGGCCGCCCACGCTTATCGACATGACACATGATGGATTACTATCCACATCACAGAATGGTATAGAAAACCTAATAACCGCAACCCAAAGAAATAGTTAAAATCACAACTTATATCTTAACATAGCAAAAACAAAGATAATGCCAATAGATAACAACTACTATGGAGAAAGAAATATATGTGAATGAGAAAAGATTGGAGGTGGTGGAAAATTGTGAATATCTTGGGTCATTGATTAGCAACAATTGTGACACAATGAAAGAAATTAAACGGCGACTATGGATTGCTCTTCAGAGACTAAAACAACTGAATAAATTATGGAGTGGGACAGATAGAACTACAAAAATTAGATTTTTAAGATCATGCATTTTCCCATTTGCAGCATACGCATGTGAGACCTGGACACTTAATAAACAAGCTGAACAGTGCATAAATGCCTTTGAATATAAATGTTATATTATAGACGGGTTCTAAGAATATCTTGGGTAAATAAAAGAACAAATGCACCCAAACTGCAAGAGCTGAATAATGAAGAGGATTGCTATTAAAGACGATAAAACAAAGACAATTGATATTTTGGTCACTTGATACGTCATGAAAGTTTGGAGTGAACAATAATGGAGGGGGTATATACCTGGGAAGAGAGGAAGAGGAAGGCCAAAGAGAGGATGTGTGCAGGATGTGGCGGATGATCTCCAGATGGGTGTGTCGGATGTGGGACATCATCCTTGTGATCGAGAAGTTCTCCGGAAGGTTGTTATGGGCGCGAGGTTCTGCAAAGGACATGCTACTGAATGAATAAATGAATGAGCATGATGGATAGGTGAATGGTGATTATACACAACCCTGTCAATCGCATTGTTTCATGTGTTGAACAGTTTCTCATTGGTTGTCAATTCTTATGGCCGCTCTTTGTTGCCAATACGTGCTCTTTATTATTGTCTGAACGTTATCATCATCATCATCATCATCATCATCTTCCACTTCTGCCGTCAAGCGTCGTGGGGAGGAATAATTTGCGTTCCAGCGCCCGGTGGACGGCACTGGATAGTGTCATTCCGTGTGGTTGTACAATGTCTCTGATGTCGTCAATCCATTTTCTTCTTGGACGTCCTCGTGGTCTCGTCGCAGATTATCTTTGATGTAAGGCCAGTGATGGTAGTTGCTGATGTTGCATTCTAACAACATGGCCAAACCACTTGATCTTCTGTCTTTCAATAAATGTGGCACAAGGTGTTGATCCCACAGTCTGTCTGATAGTAGCATTCCTTACTCGGTCTCGGATTGTTAAGTTGGCAGCTCTCCTCAGGCATCTCATTTCGCAGGTGTTGATCTTGCGAAGGTGTAATTTGGATAAAGTCCAGGTTTGAGATTGGTAGCATAGGGTTGGTGTGAATATGCTGTTTATTATCTGTCGTTTTGCGGACATGGGTATGTTTGGATGTTTCAGTAAGGGTGACAGTTGATATGTAAGTGCACTAGCTTTTTGACATCTGATTTCAATTTCTCTGTCTAATCTGCCATCTTCTGTGATCATACTTCCAAGGTATTTGAATTCTTTAACTTGTTTCAGAGGTGTGTTATTTATCTGTATACTTAGTGGGCCTGGCGATCTGCTAACTTGCATTACTTCGGTTTTGGCTGTGTTTATACTCATATTGTATCTGCTACAGGTTGAACTCAGATTAGTAATATGATTTTGTAGTCTGCCCTCGTCGCTGTAAAACAGGCACTGATCATCTGCAAATAGAAGTTCATTTATTCCCTGTGGGAACGTTATCATCAATGTTTAAAATGTCCAGCATTCTAATAATGTCATCGTGTTTCACCTTATCAAATGCTTTAGCGTAGTCAATAAAGCATAAATATAGATATCTGTTCTTTTTAATCATTCTTTCAGTTAATGTTCTACAGATACATGTGGCGTACGTCTGTAACTTCCTCAAATCCTACTGCTTTTCTCCAATTTCTGGTTTTATTTTGTTTCAAATCCATCTCATTATAATTCTCATCAGGGTGTTAGTCACATGCCTCATTAACATTAAACTAACTGTGCAGTGTTCTATACAATTCGTAGCACCAGATTTTTGGCGAATTTTAAAGCTATGACAATAGATTTGAAGGGAGGCGGACAGCGAAAGACAGTTCTTTGACAGTCTTGTTTAATGATTGATACATGCCGTCGTCGATCCCAAAATGTGAAGACGCATACATGTTCCATGTCGGTGGGCAAGGCACTTGATGATGATGGAATACGCAACAACGAATTGCACAACTTTGCACACCTAATGCATTTGAGAGACAGCCTTGTTCAAATACGGTTTAACACTGTTGCTGATTGACTTTTCAGCTGCTTTGCACCGGCGTCAAAGCGTTTCCATGACGCGACAACAACCGATTATTGATTTCACGGTCACAAGGAAACAGGAGCTGAGACGTAAAAAGGAATCTTTTTACCGAAAGCTGCTGTCGTGTTGTTGTCCCAGCTTTCTAACCAAAAGCAGGGATGTTGAACACCATGCCCCAGTCTTTGACATAGATCACAGAGGCAGAGGCGTTAGGAAGAATAATTACAGATATAAGGACTTCCGGTCGCCAGCATGGCGGTTAAGCATTGAACCGTTGGGGCCTGTGGCGTGTTTATGTTTGTGGCTACGGTTTACAATAGCATTTTCCTCATGTTGGACTGGTAGTGCATGGTTCCGTCGCTCTGCTACTGAGTGAGTGCGTGGGCGACATCGTGAGCTGTGAAATTCGCATGGAATGCTTTTACATCTGTACTGTACAGTGAACTGCATGCTCAGAACAATGGCTACCGGCGGTTGCCGAATTGACTGTTTTGTCCTTTCGGTTTACGAGTGCATTTTTCGGGAGACTCATTGGAGTCGGCACTGAAGCTGCGGAGTTTGTGCTTTGTGAGACACTTTCGGAGGGTCGCCCTGCGGTAAGAGACAGAGCCATGTGAGAAAATCCGGGTCAATGAGGTCTTTCTGGTGACTGCCGAGTCCATCGACGATGAACTGTGGTATTCGTGGATGAATTTTGTGTTGACATTCTGACGGCAGCATTATGTACAGTTTAACTGTGCGGGCTTGTTGGATTGCCGAGACTCCTGGAGCATTTTGTGTGATATTCGCTGGCACGGGAATGGAGCATAATGGGGACGACCCGTTGCCGTAAAGTTGGAACCTCGACTGACTGACTGACTGACTGACTGATTGACTGACGGACGGACTGACTGACTGACTGACTGACTGACTGACTGACTGACTGACTGGCTGGCTGGCTGGCTGGCTGGCTGGCTGGCTGGCTGACTGACTGACTGACTGACTGACTGACTAACTAAACTAAACTAAACTAAACTTACCTTACCTTACCTTACCTTACCTACCTAAACTTAACTTAACTTAACTTAACTTAACTTAACTAAACTAAACTAAACTAAACTAAACTAAACTCAACCAACCAACCAACCAACCAACCAACCAACCAACCAACCAACCAACCAACCAACCAACCAACCAACCAACCAACCAACCAACCAACCAACCAACCAACCAACCAACCAACCAACCAACCAACCAACCAACCAACCAACCAACCAACCAACCAACCAACCAACCAACCAACCAACCAACCAACCAACCAACCAACCAACCAACCAACCAACCAACCAACCAACCAACCAACCAACCAACCAACCAACCAACCAACCAACCAACCAACCAACCAACCAACCAACCAACCAACCAACCAACCAACCAACCAACCAACCAACCAACCAACCAACCAACCAACCAACCAACCAACCAACCAACCAACCAACCAACCAACCAACCAACCAACCAACCAACCAACCAACCAACCAACCAACCAACCAACCAACCAACCAACCAACCAACCAACCAACCAACCAACCAACCAACCAACCAACCAACCAACCAACCAACCAACCAACCAACCAACTAACTAACCAACTAGAAGAAGAATTACAATAATAATATAATAGCCATGACAAAGCGATGACAGCAGCGATGGAAGACATACCGCCCGGCGTAGACTCAGATATTCTCCCAGACAGCACTGTTCATGGCATACAAGTGGTAAGCTTATCTGACAACTTAGCTGTGACACCAGACACTTACATATTTTTTAGGAGACAGAGCGAGGACATTCGTGTAGAAGACGTGTGTGCCAGGTTGGACTGGCATGACTTACATGACAATTCTCATCTTTCGACAGTCATGGATGTGTTATTTCATGACATCGAAGACGAGTATGCAATAGAGAGTGTATGTAGCTTACATGATGATGACAATGCCCCGCTTTCGACAGGTATGGATGTGTTATTTTATGACATAAAAGACGTGCGTACCAGCCATCTTCTTCTTCTTTCGTTCGCATGAAATATGTCTATAATTGCAATGTTGTCTCTTGTATTTCTTCGTCCTCTTTCGTTCGCTTTAAATACATCTATAACTGCAATGTTGTCTCCTGTATGAATCTAACAGTCGTTTTTAGTTCACTCAGCGGTCCATAGAGTTTATCTTCCACTGTTGTCTCTCTAGGCCAGAAGGTTCGCCTGGATATGTTGTAGTTTGGGCAGTCTTGGAGTATGTGCTCTGCTGCCTGCGACGCCAAACCACATGTGCACATGGCTGTGTCACCAATCTTGAATTTTGTATACATGTGGTTGCGTAATTTATTGTGCCCTGTTCTAAGGCGCAGAATAATGACTTGTTCTGGTCTATCCATAACGTGGTAGTCGTCTTGAGCAGGTTTTGGTGGCCTTCTGACTGATTTGATCATTCTTTTCTTTTGGTGGTATGTAATGGGCACATAGGCTGTTCTTCTTTTGCTCCTTCCTTAGCCAACTGATCAGCTCTGTCGTTTCCGGGTACTCCACAGTGGGATGGTATCCACTGCATGGTGACCTTATGCTGACTGCTAAGTTCAGAAAGTAGTGTCCTTAGTACTGGCAATTTCCCAGACAGGAGCGCCTCGAGTACTGATTTTGCATCTGTCAACAACACCACAGGTTGTGTACCATGATTGGTAATTAGTAATTTCTCTGTTGCTATCTTGATTGCCTCAATTTCAGCATCATAGTTATGGCATGTACCAGAGATGATAACATAGAAGACGTGTGTACCAGACAGTATGGCATAGATGACGTCATCATCATCATCATCATCATCATCATCATCATCATCATCATCATCATCATCATCATCATGTGCCATCCCATTATGCGTAGGCGGTCATGCTTCGCCATCTCACTCGATCACCAGAATCATGGATCAGCTTAGTGTTCTTGTCTCGACAATACGACGTGGTCAAGCCATCCAGGTATTGACTTCTGTGCCTTCCCCTTGTTCTCTTCCGTTCAATCTTGCCAGCTGTCACCAAGTTCTCACATTTAATCCTTCTTATAATGCCAAAAACTGTGACTGACTACGTCTAACTTCTCTAACCAGTTTAGTTTTCATTTATTTCTTGTAGGACTTGTTCATTGGTTTTTCAGTCTGTCCATGGTATTCTTTGCATTTTCATCAGAAGCCACATTTCCACAGCCATCAGATTGTTTTCACCTTGTCTGCTCAATCTCCACGCTTCACATCCATACACAAGTACAGCTTCTATGTAGCACCTCAACACTCATTTTCTCGTTGCACATTACATCTTTTTATTGGTTAATATGTTTTCTACCTTGTAAAAGGCTATCTTCGCCAAACAGACAGAGGGACAGAGATGTCATCCCTCACTGTAGACATTCTGCATAGATAATAGACCCTTGTGTTTGCCGTCACTTCTGGCAGACGTGGATCTGCGTGATTCTCCATGTGAGACAGCGCGTGCTATTTACGGCGGGTCTGGTACACGAGT